>OY735212.1:43834664-43957164 GCA_963457665.1 Thysanoteuthis rhombus | reverse complement strand
TAATTTAGAATACTGTATATAGATGGAAATTTTTAACATCATTAGTCTAAAGCAAAATATTGATTACCACTCTTGAAAAATGGAAACAAGTGTAGAGTTTCTCTCTACATAATCTCCTGTATTATATATATATACTAGCATAGTACCCATCGAAAGGTGTATTCATTTATTTATTAAGATGCACTTAACTCATGAATGCCAGGTTGGGTTTTTTTTTGTTGTTAAAATTCAGAAAATATCAAATAACTAATTAGTGATGAAAATGTATTTTCCCTGTATAAATTTAGGTACTCTCTGTCAATAAGATCTCCATTTTAGAATTTTGTTATAAAAAAAAAACTAATTTCTTATGATCTCATGGTTTTTATTCACATGTTATTATAATGATAAAAAGCACATAAAACTACTTTATAAATTTTGTCTATGATTATTTTGCTACTTTTATTATCTGGTTCTTGAATGTTTTGTTTTATACATCTGAGTTGTAATACAATGAAACAGCTGTCAGTGGATAACTCTTATTAATTATCATTATTATGATAAATGCTCACTTCTTTAGGGTTGAATACTCTTAGGTAGGGCACTCATCCTTTGTAAGCTACTATAGCAATGCTGTTCCAACTCTGGAATGGAGCACTCTGGTAAATGGGGAATTATGTGTAAGTGAATGTATCACTTAATTTGGTTCTACTGACCATCCAGTTCCATGTAGAGCAGAGGTAGAGCATCTGCCCCTGGATCTGAAGCGAAGGTTTCAACCCTACCTAGCAGTACTGGAAGGGATACTGGGTTGTTTATAGCCAAACTGAAGAGTTGTAATACAACTTGACTGCTGTCTGTGGATGACACTTATTAATCATTATTATACGTAATTCATTTAATATTTGTAATTGCTTAAATGAGGTACATTTCTTCTTTTTGAACTTTAGATTAAATAGTGTTATTTTATTGAAATTGTTTGGAACAGTGGGGACTACATTCAAGATTAAATCTTTGGCGCTCCAATGATGGCTGCTGTTATTGTTGATTGTTTGAGAGGGACAAAGGAAATGTTGGTGAGTACTGCTGACTGATAACGTCCTCGCAATTAAGATCACATTTTACACTCATCTATATAAATATAGGAGTTTCACATCTTTTTCCATGACTAGTGTGATTGTGTTAATGTCTTACTAGCAAACTTTTTTATCTTGTTTTTTCATTTCGTATCTGGCATTTCCCTATTGCATTTATTGTCCCACGGCATAAATCAATTGGCCGTTTGCCCCATTGGTTATCCTATTTTCTTGCTATATGCCATGCCAGTCTCCATTTTTGTTGCTTAATTACTAGTACGATTTCCCTCATCCTGGTCCTCTCTCAGATCCATGTGAATCTTTTTCTCTGGCTAAGAGTAATTCCTTTATCATTGAACATTACTTTTGTCTTCGCTTTGTTCATCTCAAACCCTATTTTTCACTCTGTCTATTTGAATCACTTAACATGTTCTGTATATCTTCTGCAGCTTCTGATGATAATGCATTGTAATCACAGACCCATAAATTGTTCAAATATTCTCTATCTATGTTTACTCCCACATTTTCCCAGTCTCTTTTCTGGACGATGCTTTCAAGGATTGTTGTAAAGGGTTCTGGTAATATTGTATCCCCTTGTCTTACTCCTTTTCCAATTTTTATCCTGTAAGTATCTTTCTGAAGTCAAATTACGTCACCTTTTTGAATATAATCTCAATTACTTTTCTATAGTTCTCAATTATACTTTGTTCTTATATTGAGCAGAAAGTTGCTATGAAGAAAGGCTTTTTCATAGTGTGTGTATACATACATATATATATATATATATATATATATATATATATATATATATATATATATAAATATACACACACAAAGACCAAGAATAAATGGGATGAGAATTTTGGTTGAAAGCAGTTATTTGGCCTTTACATTGCCGGTAGCTATTTAGCTCAATGCTAAGAGCATCACTACATTGAAATGGCTACCCTAATGGTGGCAGGTTCAATTCCTGCCACAGCTCCATTTTCTTCAATTGTTTATTCTATTTACATTGTCTAAATTGAGTGATTTATCAACTGTGGAATGATAGGAGGTAATTTCAAATAAGTTTCTATATAATATAACGCAATCATTAATTCATTCTGTGGGAGCAAATATGTCCATTTCTCAGATACACACACACACAGAGAATCATAGAACATATATGGAACTTTTCTCCTTCAAATTCACCTTGTATTCTCCACAATAACCATCAAGGTTAGGACCTACAAATCTACCCCAGTGGAGTTCAAGGCGGACTCTAAAAAATTTTCCTCGATTTCATTTCTCACTTTTCATGCTGAATTTAGGGGGTTTCACATATGCCAGAGAATATTGCATGTCCATATATATATATACACACACACATTCGTATAAAATTGAGGAAAAATCTAGTATTCCCTGTCAGAGATTTTAGAAACATATCAATTCTTTATTAACAAAACATCTACACTCAATATTTAATAAACTATTACTATTCAGTCACATTTGAGAATTAAAAAAAACAACAAAAAACAACAAAAAACAAATCATCAACAATATTTGTTAATGTATTTCTGGGAAGGGGTTGCATGCCATGTGTTAATAAAACTGAAATTTACCCCCCTGGGAAGCTGTCAAAAATGATGATTTCCTTGGCTCACTTGGAGATAAGGGTTGAATCCCATCATTGTCACGAATTGTATTCCAGCCTGCAATAATGAAGAAGCATTCAACGTGAGAACTGATCCTTCATCGGGGAGAGTTGACCTCCAATAGGAAGGGATTAGATGACATTTATTCTAGCTATGCACAAGTTGCTTTAAGCAACCATGATGCCTGAAATTCATGTGAGGCAAGGTTCAAATAACCAGCTCACAATGTTTACACTGGCAAATGTTTTGCTGAGCCTGTCATCTTATTTGAATTTACTATGAAATATGCTTTTCATGTGAACAAAAAAGAAAAAATACATAAAAAACAATGAATTTTGGAGTAGCAGAAGCAACAACAAGAACAATAATAATGAGAATAACAATCAAATGAAATAAGTAAAACAGCAGCAGCAACAAAAATTTGAATGGATCAAAATTGATGAGATAATATTGAAAAAAATTTTACAAAAGCAATCCCCTTTGAAAGCGTTGTTTGAATTGTGCTTCAAGTGGTTAGGGGAATGTTTTCTCACTTGGCTTGATTAATATATAATCTTTACTCACTGTTGTTCTAGAAAATACTGATGTTTTCTAGTTTTAGAAAATATCCCCGATAAAAAATTTTTCAAAACAAAGAAGATAGAGATGTCTATCGAATATACTTTTAGAATAACACTCAAGATACAGGAATTTCTAAATTCTTTAGTTAAAAAGCAGGTGGGTCATTTCCATTCAAATATTCAGGAGTTGATGTAAATGAACATTGAAATGTCACTAAAGTTCATCTGATTTTCTTATCACATATTGATTTTCTGCAAATACATTCTCCAGCATTTTGTCCATTTCATTTTTAGATCATCTGATGAAAATGCTTATATTTTATTTATTTTATTTGGAAAATCAGCCACACATTTTAGTCTGTATACAGTAAAGTAATAAATGATATCTTCACTGTAATAAAATGCACAGCACAAATGGTCACAGAAAAATCAAATTACTCCTACTGTGTGACCGTAACAGGCAATGAACTTAATCATTCAATACAAGATTGAGATCGTTGACTTACACTTTTGCGGTGGGGAAAAAGTATAATCAAGATGATTTATAAATTGTTATGAACAGTATGAATTATAAGCGCAAAATATTAAAGACAACTTTCATTCACACTCAAAAGTTTTGCAAGCAGAATGTTACCATTTATTATTCGAAAGATAAAAAAAAAATACTTCCAAATAATAAAATCCAGACCTTATTTCAATCCATTTCAAAATTTGAAAATGGTTGAAATTTAGATAAATGAATATGAGGATTATATATTGGTGTCTGTGTCCTAATCAGTAAAAGTATCATCCATGGGGCCTCAGGGATGTGAGATCCAAGTTCAAATCTTGCTTGAGTCTACATTTTTATTTCTAATCTGTGCTGCTTACATAATGATCATATAAGGTGAAAAATAAACCTGAGCATTGCAATAAAAGGCAACAAAAATAGGATGTAAAGATAAACTAATCAAAAATAAATGAAAAAATTGATAATGAAAATGCTTCATCTGAGAAATTCAGACAACTTAAAAATCTATGGAAATATTTGAGTGTATTACCAAAAATAGAACTATCTTTAATCAGTTGTTGCTTAAAATAGATCAGGCCTTGCTACAAGCAATTGTGCACCTATATATCTAAAAAAAACAATTCTCCCACATGAACTGATCCTAATTCTAGAATACGATTGGCTAGTAGAAAATATACTTGTACTTAGTGCAGAGGTTGATACTTATCCAGTAAAGTGAATAATCCAGAAGTATTCTTCGTATTCAGTTCAATATATCATATTTTTAGCCTTGCTAATACATTTATGATTCTTTCAGATTTTGTGATCTTACACAAGAATCACTAAATAACTCACATTTTATAAGTTACACAATGTCTGGCATAGATTATATGATTAAAATAGAATTATCAATGAACATTACCCCCACCCCCGTTCCTTTTAATTCAATGCAAAATATCTTTTCAGCTGCACAAGAAGTAACTTATCTAAAAGTAGTTAATTTAAAAGTTTTTGGAATTTGATTTCATCACTTTGATTAAAAATGTTTTAAATTTTTCAACTTTTAATCATACATCAAACATAATCATCATGCCTTTATTTCAACAAGGTCGGCTGTTGACAATTGTTTTTACGGACAGAAACTCCACCGATCTGTAAGAAACAGTAAGAGTAAAATAGCGAGCGGAATTTCACTTACCATTTCTACATTCTCAATCGGAATCTCACTTACCATTTCTACATTCTCAATTTATTTGACTTAAATAGATATCATAATATACTGGCTTCCAAGTCGACAGGGCATATAAGTTGACCCCTGAAATTTTGTGCTGTTTATTTAGGTTTAAGCCTATATTATCCATATAAGTCAACCCACAAAGATAAGAAACGAAAGCACTTTAAGGAAAAACAGTTCCTTTTAAAAAATTCCTACCCTGGGGCACTCATAGGGGAAATGTTGATAGTAAACTGAGGCAGTGCCAATTCCATTATATTACCAAGTTCAGAAAGGCCATGTGAAATGATACGGTTGATCAGCCCAGCTTACGATCATGACTTGAGTACTATAACAAACACATTTGATTCAATTATATCATGTTTTACTTGGGTGTTACCAGTATACAGATTATCTATTTATAAAAGCTGCTGAAATGATATACCACATGAAATATCAAATGAAAAGCACAAAGTTCAACACCAAGAGACCTAACCACAGATCATTGTAAACAATAACACAAATAAAATGAAAGTGTTGTCAGGTCAGAGAGTGATAATTAATAATTACTAAAATGAGATACAACCATGATAAAACCATATTTTCTTGGCAAAAACAATGAACAGATGAAAAAAAAGTTTGGTATGGTGACTTGTAGGGTAACTTGTTCCTATTTTGGTGCTGCCTCAATGATAAGTCAAGTTTACCAAACATGAGTGGGAAATATTTGTGATGGCTGTGGGAATTATGATAAGTTGTGCTCAGGGAGTGTTTTTATACTTACATGCATGTATCAGAACAGGCTCTTCTATCTGCTTTCCACTCTGTGGTAAAGGTTCACATTTTGTATCCTCAACATATAACCAAAAACTGTCACCTGAGGTTTAAGCCTCCTAAAAATTAACACCTGTTGTCCACATGGATACATAGCGTAGTGGTTACAGAAACAGACAAAATTACTAGTAATCTGATGGTTCCAGGTTCAATCCCAGTGTGAGACAATAATGATATACTACTAATGCTAAGAGGGGAGTGTGGTCAATATACCCCCGTCGGTTAAATAAAGGGTTCGGTTCGTCATTTCCCCACACCTACCTGATGAAGGCTGTAGAGTACAACGGCCGAAACGTTGTATGAAAAACAACCAAGATGAGGATGGTCCGAATATTAATAGAAATAATAATAATACCTCATCCCAAAAATTCAGAGATATATAACTCAAACTTTTTTAGGTTTCAAATGTCAACTTACATGCAGACACATATGCTAATATATTTTTTAAAATACATATTGCTTTTATAATACATACTAGCATAGTACCTGTATAAAAATGATGGGATTTATATTTGGATTGGCACTTACGCTTAGGATCTGAATATGTATATACTCCACTTGGTATCAAATGTTGCTCCCCAACTCTCTGCCTATGATCAGTGTAGTATCTGTGCTCTGCCAAGGATCAAAAGTGTTGCTTCTTGGCACTTTTGCCTAGGATCAGAGTATAGTACCTGTATGCTCGCTGAAAAATGTTACTCATAAGAATACATATGTTTTGTACATGTACCTTGCTTGCTAACATTTGAGAACTAAAAATCATAAAAATACTATCGATCTTCCATTAAAACGAATCATTTAGTGAATCATGTACTGAGCGGTCCTGTGCTGTTCAAGGATTTGATGTATTTACTTATCTGTGTATACCTCTAATTGCTTCAAAAATATTTTTTCCTAATTTCATTAAATATGTTGACCTACATGCAATTAACTATAATGAAGCCATCAATTTTAAAAAAGCAAAAAAAAAAAAAAGCTGAGAAGCACGGAATGTGAAAATATATATTGATGGGTTTTTAGATTTTTATTTTCCAGCTAATTAGGATTTCAAAGCCGGAAAATGTATCCAGATATAAATACTAGTAACAGGAAATTCACCCTGAAACTCCATATGGAATGACTGGACTGTCAATAAACTCAAGTGGTTCATTAGCAACAAGGAAGAATACATCAAATAAATGGTTCAATGCACCTATCTTTTTTTCTTATACATATATCAATATAATAGTTTCTGTCTTAAGTTTCAAATTATTTTTCAAGGATAGATAAACAGTAATTTACTTATGCACCTAGAGATTCTGCTTTGCTATGGGTGGAGTAAATTCAACTTCTCAAATTAACAGTACATATATAGGTATATCTTGCTTTTTGAAAGTTTGTTTTATGCCACTTTTTTGCTTTTACAGAAAAGACGAAAAGCGAAAATAACATTCAGCATTTATTTTGCAGCGAGCCATTATAGAAGCAGCACACACTCTCTTCTTCTCTTTCCCATATCCCGGTCTCCTGTACCTACTACCATTTTAATCTCTGATGACTCAACCTAACATAACCATTTTTGGGGTCTGGGAACACTCAATTTAAAAAAAGATATAAATTAATGGTAATTGCTTCTTCGACTTACCCCCTTTTGGCAAATGAAAGGTTTTTATAGAAGGAGGAAACCTGTATGGATTTCATTTCATTCCTATTTTTTTCCCAATTTAAAAAAAAAATTTCACTCAGATAAGCAACATCTTGCAAAATATTTGACCGTTTCTATTACATCAAAAAGACTTATAGAAGTCTTGTATTTCTTTCATTTTTATCAAAGACTCTCTTCCATGCTACTACTATCCTTATCTTGTGGCTGGTATAGTTCTATTCAAATTGTCAAGGTAGTGATGTTATAATCTGTTTTGGTCATCAGTAGTCATACAAGCATTCGGAAAAGAAATTTCTGTTCTCAAGTGTATCGATTATTGATGCCATGAAGCATAGGTGGAAAACACTGGAAGTAGAGTGGCTGAATAAATTCAGTGATGATTCGATATCTTCTGCACTGTCATCTCAAACTGATATCAATTGATATATGTTCAGGCTTAGGAAAAAAAAAAAGATGAAACAAAATGAAAAAAAAAAGTGAGAAATAACATGAAGGACATTGGAGATCTGTGCAAAGATGGAAACACCAGCAGACCAAGTACATGATAATCACAAAAGAAAAGAAAATTACAAACTCTGAAAATGCATGGAAGTTATAGATCAATGGTAATGGCGTGAGGTAGGAAGATAGAGGACACATTTAAATTTCATCAGAAGGATTTGATCGATAGAAAAAAATGTAGCTGAAACGATCTGAAAGAAAGATTTTAGATTTCTGTCTTTTTTGAGGCAAAAGAGTAATATACTTGTATCTCTGGCAACCTTGGAATCTGGCAATTGCCAGACCAAAGAAAATACCAGAAAACAGAGATTAAACCCTGATACAGAAAATAGAATCATATATTTTTTTGATATAATTTATATAATATAAATCATATGAATGTAAATGAAAATTATTTGTGTTTACTTTGGCTTTTTAATTTTCAATTGTTAAAAAATAGTTTATAAGATTAAGAAAAATTTTGATAATACATATCTATTTCTATGTTAAAATAAACATCAAAAGTTGTTAAGCTTAGGGTTCTTTTATTCAGTTATGAACTGTTTTTATATATATATATATATATATATATATATATATATATATATATATATATTAAGCTCAACAAGTAGGATTATAAACCATTGAATTACAATTCAAAGGGTGTTTTGAAACTGAATCAAAGAAGTGTAGGGTTAAATCTACAAAATAATGGTGGCAGCTTCAAAACATGGTGGACACAGACCTCCAGATTAGAGAGTTACAATTTGTAATAAGACTAGAAGATAATATGAAAAGAGAGAAACAAAGATGCAAAGAAGTAAAGCTAGAAATGCCATAGACTTTGGCAAGGTTAGTAATGTAATGGTATCTGATCTATCATTAAGTAGCACTAATAGTGAATCAGAACTGGAGGTGCCAAATGCAAATTCTTTGCAGTTTGTGAAAAGACCGACTGTCAGAGCTAATATTCCCAATCAATATTTGAGAAGAATGTGTTGAGGCAGTTACTTATACGTGGGTGTTCCATGTAACAGACAGCTGCCATTGTTAGACTGTAAACTTTTGCTGGTGGTGCTAATCAGATTAAGCTTATTCCATCAAAAATTTGCACACTGAACGAGTTCAAAAGGTCAAGTCTAAAGAAGCAAGAGAAGTGAGATGCATTCACTGCGCCAAAAAATATTTTGCAACATCCAGGGGAAGAGAAAACTTGTGGCAAAATTTTTCCAAGTGATAACCACTCTGATTAATGAACCTCGAGATTAATTCAAAGAAAAAGATTTCTTTAATTAAAAATAATGCTTAGTCAAAAGACAAAGAAATTAAACATGTAAAAGAACTCAAATTGAAGTGCTCTTTTGAACCTCTGCCAGTTACATGCCAGTGTACAAATCAGATTGAATAAGTTGGCCTTGTTTTAGATTATTGGAACAATCTTCCATGTTATAATGTAATTTATACAGAAAGGAGGTAAAAGTTTCTTATTTAGGCTTGTTCAAGAGTCTTGGAACTATTTTCAATGATATAATATAATTCATATAGACAGAAGGTAAAAACTTTCTATTTGGTTCAACTACTAACAGTGAAAATTATCCAAGACATCAAGAGAGATTCAGTGGAAAGATGGAGATAAAATTAAGAAGGAGAAAATGCTAAATACAGAAAACGAAATGATCCACTTCTAGAATGAACAGTGTGATTTTTCTGTTTCTCTGTCCATAACAATGAACTCTTCCGCTGAAAGGTAACAATTTTACTAATAAAAAACATCTCCTACCCATCATTTCAAACAATGGACTCTTCCACTGAGTAGTTTCTTTTCTAGAAAAAAAAAATCTCATAGAAATTCAAATACATCTGTGATTTTTTTCTTAGGGATTGACAGTTTAAAAATAAAATTCGATGAGATATTCTGAAGAAGTTATAAGCTAAAAAGAAAAACTGCCGATAAAAGAGAGAGAGAGAGAGAGAGAGAGAGAGCGAGAGAGAGAGAGGGCCCTTGGTTTTGCTAGTTGTAGATACATATGTTATTTCCATCTAGAACTTGTCTAATTTTTCTACTTCGTCAAGCTGTATATATTTGCATATTTTGTTGGGTATGATATAAACTGCAGAATGTCTCTATTGAATATGCTGACCTCTGAGCCTGAATGGCTGTGCCATTATTCAGTCTGCTCTAGTAATACTGATCTTATGCTCTTCTAAGTACTTCAGAAGTGGTGGAAGCCATGATGTATCTGCAATAGCCATTAGGGCTTTTAGTAACAATGTCTTATTCTAAAATTATCAATACTTTAAGCAGAGAGATTATTGGGTTTTCTACAAGAGATTTTTTTATTAAACAATATTCAATGAAACTCTATTTCAATTGGTACTTATGAAAATGCTTTGGACACTTGAGGTGTCATATTTTAGAGTCTTTGCGCCTGGCCATTGTCTATCTTAGTTATGAGTAAATGAAAGGGAAAGAATGAAACATTCGTTAAAATCTTTCAAGTGCTTTTATACCTACAATAGTAGCAGAGTTGCACATTCGATTAAGATAAACAAAATCTCTCCTTTCAAGATTGTTATTTTTAGTTAGTCATCTATAAGACGATATTTTTTGCAGTTAAAAATATCTCCTACCCATCCTTTGACACAATGGATTCTCCCATTTAAACAGGTTGTCATTTTTTAACAACACCTCAGCTGAAATGGATAAGACATAAACATTTACCTATGCTACTTACAGATTTGAATTAATAAACTATTTTTGTATCAAAGTAAGTGAAAGAAGTCAAAGAAACTGCTTGGACTCCACATGAGTGGATATTTTCACCAAATACATTGCTGCCTGCAGAATATGTATCTAATGCTATTAAGATGGTGGATGTTTGTTTTGATGTAACTTGATGTTTTATACACTCAAAAAACTGTTGTATCATATGGGCTGCAAATTTGTGTACAAAAATAAGTTGGTCCCAGGATGAACATAGGATAGTGATGAACTCTGGTGTCCTTTAAAGGTGTACTTAGGATCAGGCCAATTTTAGCATTTTGAAATCTAAGGCAGATGGTTGCACCGCACAGGCTACAAATTTGTGTACAAGGGTAACTTGACCCCAGGGGAGAGTGTGTTTTTTTTGTGTGTGCGTAGGCATGGAAGTGGGGATGCAGTACCAATGGGGGCATGTATGAGCACTCACCTCTCAATTAATTTATCAAAATATAATATGCTTTCCTGTATCGTCATATTTAAAGTTTTTTTGTGTGTGCAAGCCTGACGGAAGGTGGAGGGTACAGGTGAAGGTGGTGCATGTGAATCATCTCAGAAATTCAAATATATCTGAATATTTTTTTAATAACTGGTATTCCTACAATAACAGCCACAAAATGTAAGTGTGTTGAGCTTATCGTTCTTCAGAAGAGCGACAGGAGGGAAAGTTTGTATCAAATTTATGCTAAATATGGCATCGGCAAATCAACTGCACATGATTTATGAAAAAATTATGTTGCACTTCATTCGAGAGTGGAAGGAATGTTCAGAATACAATTTTCCATTTTGAATTCAAGTCCAAACTACAACCAACAGTAACGGCATTCGAGGTTGATTTTAAATGTTATGACTACTATGTACTTCCATATATATATAAATATATCGATTTCACACATCCATACTTACACAACAGTGTGGAATAATTCCATCCTATTACCATGAAGATCATAAGAAGCTACCTACATACTATATGCAGGAAATGAGTAGAACGCTTAACTCCTGAACTTTTTTTTTTCAATTCGATGTTCATTAGTTCAAAATTAATGCTTCTTATTAAAGTTGTGATACAACACACACACACACACACACACACACATACTCACTCATAAAGACACACACATTACTTTTAGGAACAGATGAAACATCAATTGCCAACTCAATAGAGAGCTGAAATTATTGATACAATTTGGTTTTGAGCAGTGGACTAGTTGCCCACATTACTTTTGTTTTTAGCTCTGTAACTTTAATCAAGATATGATTTATTTAAAAAAACTAACAAGAGCCATAAATAGCTGGAGAAAAAGTAGGAAGAGGAAGAGGAAGAGGAAGAGGAAGATGAGGATGGTTCACCTGAAGGTCTGAACCATGTTTCAAATCAATCCTACATGATACAGATGAGAAAATTGATATTGAACACCAGTTGTGGTAGTAGTAGCAAGAGGTAGAGGGGGAGAAGGAAGAGGAGAAGAATGAGGATGATTCACTCAAAGATCTGAACCAATTCTCATATCAATGATTTGGTTGAGAAAATTGAAATTGAACATTACTAGTTGTGACAGTAATGGCCAAAGAAAAAGGAAGATGAGTAGGAGAGGAGGAGAAGGGGGAGGACTTAAGAGAGGAAAAGGAACATGAAGATGAGAATACTTCACCCAAAGGTATGGACTATGTTTCATATCAATCCAATGTGATATGGCTTGGAAAATTGATTTTCAAAATATTAGAAACTGACTGACCAACCAACCAACCAACAGACCAACCAAAAAGTTTCTTATAGAGATGCGTTGAAGAATATTTATTAGTAAAATAAAATGATCTGGAACAGCTGCATTAGCAGCTATTAAATTAATTCATTAATTTGAAATCAAAAATTTGAAATTCAGTTTATTAAAGAATACTAAGTATCACATATTTCACACAACCACAATTCAGTTTTTACAAAACGCAAGTAAAATTTCAAGCAGAAAAATAAAACAAAATAAGCAAAATGTTTCTTTAAAGTCTTCATGCAAAGGCTCTCCTTGAATTATTGTTGGAGAAGATTCTATAAGAATTGTATTATTTAGAAGCAATAACTTTTCAAAATGTTCCATTAAATTTCTGTAACAATATGAGGGTAGATCTATAAGACTGGTGGCTAATTCATAGTTATCAATTGAATTTCGATCTGAAACTTTTATTGTATCATGTCCGATGTGACCAATATGTATCACACAAATAAGTCCATTGATAAGGAAAAAGAGTATATTGAGAGATAAATATAAGTTGCCTGAAATAAATGCTTTTTTCAACATTCAACATAGATTATAAGATTTCATAAAATGTCTTGTTACTGGCATGTCACAATGGTGGATAGAGAAAAAATAGAAAAACCACTCTTCCATAACTAGCTTACCTGTTCAGGTTGTCGCAGCAGAAAAAAATCTGTTACCCAAATTATCAGCTTTGACAGGGATTAATCAAGAAGATTTCATAAGCATTAAATTTGAAAAATAATCTCTAAAATTTGGGACATCAATTAATTAATGATTTTAGTACAAGGAAAACCTGGGGTTCCCAACCTTTTCATCATGGTTACTTATTTTGTCCTTTTCCATTCAAGTTAGTAATGACAAAGAGCTTACATTATAACTAAATTCAAAACAATTTCAATAAACAATTCTGATGAGGAAAATCCAGAACTTGAGTTGCATAGATATACTCCATCTTACCTCAAACGATCCCAATACCCTTTAGCAAAAATCATTCCCAATACCCTTTAGCCAAAAACAATTCCAATACCCTTAAGCTAAAAACATTTCCAATACCCTTTAGCCAAAAACATTCCCAATACCCTTAAGCCAAAAACGTTCCCAATACCCTTAAGCCAAAAACATTCCCAATACCCTTAAGCCAAAAACATTTCCAATACCCTTAAGTCAAAAACATTCCCAATACCCTTAAGCCAAAAACATTTTCAATACCCTTAAGCCAAAACATTCCCAATAACCTTAAATCAAAAACATTCATCAAAACTTTTATTTTCACCCAATAGCCTCATCCTGTCTGTGGACTACCTAAGTTCCCTCCATTTCCCCCAGTTTAGAATCACTGATATAAACAAATATCTTACCGGTATTTTTGATATCCAGGAATACAAAGTTGAGTAGAATTTTGTATTTACTCTCGACTTTTATTAGCCAAGTACACTGGATGTTCCCTGGGAAAGGAGCTGGAAAGTGTGGGGAAGTGATGACTCCACCCATGCCATGGACAACCTCAGGTCCACAAATTTTGTCTGGAGGTCCAAATGGCTGCCAGGCTGAAAAATAACAAACAGAAGAAAATTCATACACTTTTCCATTAAATGATCAAAAGAAAAAATAATCAATCATCACTGTTATGAATTTGTTTTTCTGCAAGGACCAATTGCTGTTGCAATTATTGATAGCTTCTATTATTTTGAAGCCAAGAAAATACTGTATTAATTGGTTATAAATGTTGCGAACAATTATAATGAAAAATTGAGAAAAGAAACCCAGATCAACTGGCACATTTCCATAATTTTGTGAAAGATTCTAATTGTTCACAAATGTTCAGTGTAATCAATACTGGTTTGTCTATGTTTACAATCGTGGATCAATAAGTTGAGAATATGGCAACTGTTAAAATGATAACAAGAGAAGATGAGAACTTCTAGTTGAAATATCTGAGATCTGAATAATATTACATCTAATAGGCCTTTGCTGATTCAAGGATAGGCACAATGTATATATGAATAATTTTAATATAATAATCTTTCATTCAATGAAATCAAGTGATTCATATTTTAAACCATTAATAAAGACATAGTAATTTTGACTATGACAGGAAAATGCTATGGCAATAAGTAAAACTCATCAAATGATATACTGCTGAGTTTTTCCCATTTAAGAAAATAAGATTGGTAAGTATATACCGTATTTGATGGCGTATAAATCCCACTTGTTCCCAAATATTAGAAATTCATACAATTGTAATAAAAGCATAGAATGAAACTTGTTTTGAACTGGGCATAATAGGAGGCTGGGATGTGCTTCAAGCCAGATTCAATGTAGTATCCAACAATTTTGTTCTAAATATTCCCTATGGGAATGGGGGCGGGTTCTTATACGCCATCAAATACTGCAAGTGGCAAGTTAGATCAACAATCTAATGGCCTTTGCCTGAGGTCATATCATTAGGAGGATGGAATTAAGTGGGGGTAAACAGTGAAAGATGACGGCTTACCATCATTTAGAAATTCATAGTGTCCAAGGAATCCTCGCAGACTTTTGGTATAATCAGATTTAAAAAACATTTCTACTTTTGGTTGAATTGATATGATGGGAGGGGGCATTTCAGCTCCACAGAATCGATTCATCAATGTCTTGAAGCCCATGTGGTCCACTCCAAAAATGTCAACAAAATCAAACTGACATCTGAAAATGAATTCAAATAGAATTAATTTTCCAAATACTTTAATTCACTTCTATAACAAATTTTAAAGAATAACAGTGAGATTACTCTCGAGTCTGAAAGTTGCAAATAATAAAAATTACAGTACCTTATTTTTATCTATTTCTAATCCATACTGTTTACTTACAACTCTAGACTAATGGTCTGAGTAAGATGCAATACAAAGCAACTAAGAAGTCACGATCAAAGAAAGTATTACTAAAAAATAATATTAATAGTTAGCAATGTTTCATCTGATGGAAAATGAAGATAATATTCTGACTACTGATGCTGCTAGTTTAACACCAGGAGAGAAAGCACAGTAGATTTAAAGGTTCAATTTGATCCTCCATCAACCTTAGGGTTATCATAGTTCAGTAGGTAAGAGCAGCTTGTGCAGTTAACAAGGCTCCTCTGAGGTAAGTGGGATGTGAGTTTGAATCCCACTGAAAGCTTTTTCCTTTCTTCTGATCTGTGCTGACCTGAGTAAGTTCTAATAAAAAAAGCAACTACAATTTAGATGAAAGAAAATACCATTCAGAATTCAATATTAATTATAGTTAAAGAGTTACTTAGTCTTACAAATTTTGAAAATGAGTTTGATTCTTTGTATGTGGGTTGGTTTTGACCAATTTCTGTGTCTTTGTTGCTTTGATTTTTCAACCCACACACAGTGATTGAAACATTGTGTCTAACAGAATTGATCCAAGAACTTGGTTTCATTCAATTGGAAACCATCAACCAAAAATATGTACTGGCCACACCAATGGACCTTGAGGGCTGAAAATATTGACAGAGGTGATGTGATGATTTTCATTGAGTGACTAATCAGATCTATTTTTTTTATATTTGATTTACATAGTTTTTTTTTTTCTGATGGATTGTTTTTCTCATTTGTCCACTCTTTGTTCCATGGATGGCTTTTGTTAACTCATTGGGAAACCATTTTTCAAGTTCAGACATCTTTCCAAGTTTTTCCAGATGACTGTTAAATGGCTTGAATTCAGTTTCTGAGCTTATTCTTCGATCATAACAACACTATTTCTACTGATTTCAGTCAAAAGCAGGTTATTATTATGCTTTTCCTGGTTGCATCTGGTAGCTGGAGACCTTTTCTGAACCTTTCAAAACATCCTATGCATTTTCTTCCATTTTTAAAGATTTATCCTCTAAACACCATGAATAAATCTTATTTCCTTTTCTTAACTTGTAGAGCATCCAATGTCATTTTCTTCATGGACAGATCAATTTTTAGAAGAGTCAAATCAGATACTAACTTGTTTGAATTATACTGTGATGATGTAATTTACTTATTCAAAACTGTAAACAAACCAGCAGACATTATTCAAATTCACTCACGCAGCTACATTCTTCATTACCTGATTTGTACTCAGTGCTATATTGTTTGTTTGACACTCACAAGTAGAAGATGTAATAGTCTTTAGTTAACAAAATCTATAAGATGAAGAATTATCATAATCAATTTTTGACTTGTTTCTCTTATTTTCAAAGCAGATAGTAGTAATCATAGTAGTAGACATACCAGTCTTAAATTATACAAATTTCTTTGAAAAATTCTCATTCTTAATTTTAGACAAATTCTTTAACTTTATCTTTATTGCTTGTTTAGACCTAGTTGTATTAATGAATAAATTATTTTTAAAAACTCATTTGGAAGTTAGTTTCAAGAGGTTGAAAGGCTTTGAAACTATGAAGATAGATTCTATGACTTCGAAATTCTTATAATCAGAGAAATTAAAATTTATTGTGTAAAGTAAACAGGAGCGTAGCTGAGGGAGAGGTTGGGAGGATTTTAAACCCCTACTCTGCCCCAATACAGGCGGGGGCACAAACGATTTATAAATAGTAGTTTAGTGCATTTTTACTGAGATACAATAACAAATTTCATGAAGTGGTGGAGGGGGCCCCTCAAGGAACCAAGCCCCCAATCTCTTGATACACCCCTGAGAGCAAGTTGCTAATGAACAAACTACAAAAAAAAAAAAAAACCGAAAAAGAAAAGATTGTCACAAATGCATTGGAAACACTTATCAATAAAGCTTTGAAATTTGTTCATGATAGCATGATAGATAAATGACAATGTAGGGAAACTACAATGTTGCTTTGACAGCACATGAAACTAAGCAATTGGAATCTAAATAAAAAGAAAATTACTGCAAGTTACAAGATGCTTTTGTGGTTACTATTATAGTATGCTTCTTTCAATTTGGTGGAGCAGGTGACCTAATGGTTAACAACATCAAAAATGGTATCGACAAACCGAGTTCAAATTCTGGCTGAGATAGTTTGAGATCCCTTTGCACTTATACTGTTGGGAAAGGCATGAATTGACTTCTCCCTTCAGCTACAGCTAATAGCAAGGCAGTTTGAGCCTTTTAGTAAGGCTGTCTATATTAGGTGTCAGGTTAGGATGTCGGCCCCATAAAACCTTAAAATTGCTACAAGCAAAATAAATGGGTCTCTACTGATAGTTTGAGAAATGGACACTGATTTATTGCCTTGTGTATGTCTTTAAGATCAGATTCCTCATGATTGTTGTCTTCATTACAATATTTTGGCAGTTCTATACTCTGGTCTTCTTCCTCTCTGTACATCTGAGATGAAGAGTTGTTGTTATTATTCGTTTGGACAGTTTCTTGATCTTCATTTTTTTTCCACAATGTTTCAGTAGTAGTAGCGAAAGAGCGTTCCTCATATGTCTGTCACAATGAGGAAGGCCGGAGGGTATATCGGTCGAAACATTGCAGAAAAAACAAAAAAGTACAAGGAATTGATCCAAGAGAATCATTGTACAAAGAGAAGAATATTCCAAAACATTGTAGAATAGGTTACATTAGTCACTCAATAGGAACTGTCATGCAACCAATATCTTTTGACAGCACTTTGTGTTGGGAGTGATCAATAAAAAAATTGAAAAAAGGGGTGATCAATGAATAAGTGACATCTTTTGCTTTTTGTTGGTCAGTGATCACTAAAAATGTCTGAATTAAAAAAAAAGTGTGAATGCTGCCGGGCTCAAAGTAAAGGATCATTTTAGCATAAAAATACATTGCGAATTGAACCCCCCACTAAAAACCTATTTAAGGGGAAGAATTTTCAAAAAACAAGAAAACTTTTTTCTCAGCATAATGTTTATAGTGTCAGTCCTCTAGCTCCATTGCTACGGCTTATACATGTGATACATACATACATAGCCAGCCCGTAAGACCAACTTGAAAACTGAAGAAACCTGCATTTACATTTTTAGTTGACGGTTTCCTATTACCTTACACTCAAAACAGCAGAGCTAGCTTGTGCTTAATGTATAATTCCATGGTTTGATATTAGAATTGAATGCATCAACTGGAGAACATGTAGCAAAAATGGGATTATATTGAACAACATCTATAAGATTACAAGAGTCTATTTTCCTAGTCTTTTCATACCGTTTGATGAATTGAGAAAATGCAACAAGAATCCGGCTGTTCAATTCGATCTATGCAAAGCTGTGCAAAGAGAAAGCTGTAGAGTAGCATCAGACTGGTGGGGGAATATGTGAGAAGCTAAACAACACTAACAGAAATCAATCAGCCAGCAGGGATAACAAAGGGAGATAACAACGTAGATCAGGGATTCAGATAGAAGCTCCGCTTTACAAGTGTGAAAGTGAAAGATTCAATCTAAACTCTATATTGAATATTTATGAATAATTACATTTTGCATGAATAGAAATGAAGCCAGAAAAGTACGTTATTGTTTTATTGAATTTCTATTCTTTCATTTCCTTTCAAAAATCGTGATAAGTTTGATTATTTCTCGGCTTATCCCTCTGAGAATATATTTCTTTTTGGAACAGAAGCAATTACGAAGGATAGCATACGATTTCTCTCTAAGTGAAGATTACTCTGATATGCACAAGTACGTATAAATAATTATGATATTGTGTCTATATTATCAAATATAAAACAGACAATGCATGATTGATAATGTTTTCAACAGGCAAAATGATGCACACAGATAATCATCATCATCATCATCATCGTCAGTCTTTTATAGTCTGTCATTGGACATACACCTTCCTCAAAATTTGTCACACTTCTCCATTGTGGATGTAGTGGAGCCAGTACTTTCTGCTTTTGTCTGGTTTGTCTCTACATCTTGTATTCTGCTGGCCTCGGTTGTGCATGAGATCTCTGGAGATCAATGTTGTCAGTCGTTGATGTCCATTGGTTGTCTGCCATTCTTGCAACATGACCTGCCCATTGCCATTTCAGTTTTCTAATGGATTCTATGATGTCTTGGATCCCTGTTTTCTCCTTGATATGAGATATATAGAAAACACTGTGGCGTAAATAAAATCAGAGGTTTGATTTAAAAACCTCTTGCTTAGTTTTATGACAAATGATGACATAATCTTATTTACAATTTACATATAACTTTCAATTTGCAGCATTTCTATAGATGTACGAGGTCTGCCAGAAAAGTGTTAAGCTATTTAATTTAATGATAGAATAGCTACTTAAGGAAAGGAAACCTTAGTCCTCCCTTCAAATTACCCCCTTTCGGATCTCATTCACTCATGCAAGCATCCCTTCCATTTTTCAAAACAGTTTGCAAAGCCCTCTTTTGGAATCGCCATTAATTGCTTGGTTACTCTCTCCTTGATCTTATCAACAGTCGGAAATCTTCTCCTTTTCAATGGGGATGTGAGAAATGGGTAGGCTCAGTCATTGTGAATGTGGCAGTCACTCAGTACACAAGCTCACTCAGTGGTGACCCACTGTTAACTGAGTAACCCTACGTAGGTATCTGCTCATGCATCTGCGGTAATGTCTGATCTGATTGGTTGCCAAGTCACATTGACTGATTCTTGAGATATTCAAAATGGCTGGATACTTTCCCAACAAACATTGAATTCTCAAATTATCTTTTATTTGAAGAATGAAGTTATATATTTGTAGTTCCCCTAAGATTTCAAAGAATAATATGATGTGAATGATACATCAAACAGTATCAGTGGGGATCTCAGAATTATCATAATTATTTTTTCTGTTCCGAGTTCTTCATGGAACCTTCTTATCGAACAGAAAATCTTTTGCTTGGTCCATACTTTCCTTCTTGTCAAAGAATTCCTTTGAGGATGTCTTTCTTGAAAGAAAAGGTTTTGTGTTTTATTGCAAGGAACATTTTCATAACTTTGATAAAATTTGTCAACCAGATAATTTTGAAATACAAAGAACAAAGGGAGCCCTGAAAAACATCCTCGGAGATCAACAGGCTTTAATTAAAAACTGACAAAGTGAGATTGATTTTGTTGTCTATTCATTTTATCTATAGATCAATTTAAGAAATATGTAAATAAGCATTAAAATATCAACAAAATCAGTCACAAAGACTTGTTTACTCAACTGATGAAATACCGATTAACTACAACTATATTTTTACAGTTATTTATCCTTTTTGATAAATTCCTTATTGCATTTTTATTATTATGACTAATGTTTTTTCCATATCAAGTAAAGAAATGTACTTGCTAAGAAGTAATTTCGAAATACAATTTTGCAAACAATGTTAGATATTACAGATATATTCAATAAAGTTCTAGGATAATGTTCAATCTTGAATACATCTGAATGCAATAGACAATTTCTCTCAAAGACTCATTGTATGTTATTTAGTAAGAGCTTTTTCATCTCCGCTACCCACACCAGACTTATTGCTAGGGTTAGGTTATTCATGAGTTCTGACATTTATAAGTATCGATCTATGTTTATCTAGGTAACATCTATTGATCGTTCCTTTTTCCGAACTTTCAATTGATCATCCTTTTTTCCAACTTTTTGAATAATCACCCCCAACACAGCATATATGCGTGGTGATGATTTATAATTTTCCTTGGAATGCCAGTTATTATTGACTTTGAAAACAATAGAGAATTCAAATAACTTTTGCTCTACAAGTAACAAATATCAAACATTTAATTAAATTGAAACAACACAGTGAATAAATTGAATCATTAAGTGAGAATGGAATTTCACATAGTTCTAGCTATTTGCATGTACAGTTAATTGAATGCATTAAAATAATAGGTTGCAGCCCCTGAAGGTGGGGAGGGTCTGATTCTCTTTCTGGTATGAAGTTGGTGATGTTAATTACCATATTTTATACCTTATACAATATCTTAGTATGTATGAAACACCCTGATTTTTAGTTTAAAATTCATCAACAAATGAACACAAACTGCCTCAAACATGTTAATGGAAGAATCAAAAAGATATAAAATTTAAATCTTATAGAAACAAATAATGGAGGGAGGAAAATTCAATTGCTAAGTTGGAGCTTCTATTTATCATTACTGGAATATGTGAATTCCAAATTTGATTAAAAATGTGAGCATGATACAACACACTTTTAGGATACATCTGAGATGGAAAATGCGCATAGCAGTGTTACAGTTAGCTCAGAAAACGGGTAGAGTGAAAGTTCTAATTTTAGGATGAGACTCCATGTATATTTTTCACATTTATGCCCTTGTGAAAGGTATGAATCCAATACTTCCTACACTCTGTCCCATCGCCAGTCATCTTAACCATGGTCTTGTCACGGGTATGACATAATGGTATACAGACAAAAGAAAGTTCTAAATCTGGATGAGACTCCTTGTATGTTTTTCACATTTGTGCCCTTGTGAAAGGTATGAATCCAATACTTCCTACACTCTGTCCCATCGCCAGTGATTTTAACCATGGTCTTGTCATGGGTATGACATAATGGTAGATAGACAAAAGAAAGTTCTAAATCTGAATGAGACTCCTTGTATATTTTTCACATTTGTGCCCTTGAGAAAGCTATGAATCCAATACTTCCTATGCTCTATCCCATCGCCAGTCATCTCAACCATGGTCTTGTCACGGGTATGAAATAATGGTAGACTGAGAAAAGAGTGGGTGAATAAATGCGTGAATAATCCTCTCTTCCATAATTAATTACCACAGCAAATTAACTACAATAAACATTGCTATCATTGACAGATGAAAGGCAAAGAGAGAAAGAAACTTGCTTACAAAATAGGACAAAAACCTTTTGGGAAATGTAAAGTCTGTTACACACAATGTAATCCCAACTACAATACATTAGGTACTTTCTGTTCTAATCTTTGACCATTACAATAAACGGCATTGACGTTCCAAGAGTTGGTATCACCTGGGGTGGTAACTCAGAGAGTCAGCCCCAGTGTTGCCAATTCAAAAAATTTTTTGCACTCAGTCGACCTTGAAAAAATGTCAATAAATGCCAAAACTTGCAGAAAAAACAGTTGACCTTTTCACATCCATTTTTGATAGATAAAAATGGCTATATTCATAAAAAATGGATGTATTCATATAAAGCGGCTATATTCATATAAAATGGCTAAAGATAGCTGAGGATTGACTAAAATGGTTGTAAACAGCCCAGAATAGAGAAATTGGTAATGAGACTTAAACTTGTATCCCTCCCATCAGAAGCTACTTCTTTACTTTTCCATTCCTCACACTGTTTATTTCAACCACCAAAAAACAAATCAGTTAAAAATATTCAGATAAAAATCAATTAGATAGATGAAGAAATTAATAAACAGAGTATTTTTCCAAACTTAAATGCTTGATAGATGTTCAGCAAAGGGCATTTGGATATTTTATTTGTAATAAAAGCAGGTCTGGTTAGTCACTCAATAGAAAGTCATGTGACCCAAGTCTTTTGGCAGCATGCCATATTTGGGGTGATCAATTATCAAGTGGTGATCACCAAGAAGTCTGATTTAAGAAAAAAAAGAAGCGTTTTTCTAGACATAATAAAGAGTAGCTGTCTGAATTTTCAGGCCTCTAGCTCCATTAGTGAACCTATGCACATGACGCATACATAGGTAGATTGCCAGCCAGGCAGGACCATTTGAAAATTTATGTTGACCGGTGGTCAGTTCTGATTGGTTTCTAATCCTTACTATAATTAGAGAAATCTGTGAGTGTGTGTGTTTGTGTGTTTGTATATGTATTCACTGAGATAACTTGACAGCTGGTGATTGTATGGAGTTGATATTCATCAGATATTTTGCTCCTTGCAAGTCTGAAGTTGTTTGGATTTAAGGTTCTGGATATGAGATTGGGGGGGGGGACTTAATTTATGATAAAAATCCACACTGAAATGAACACATTTGAGTGGTTTTGGAATATAGAAGAGAGAGAAAGAGGGTGTTTATCTTCTTATGATTAAAAGAGAGAGAGAGAGAGAGAGAGAGAGAGAGAGAGAGAGAGAGAGAGAATGCTCATCTTTTTATGATCTGTTGACCCCTCTCACCACACGCACAATTTTCTCTTCAATACCCACCAATTTTTTGATTGCTTAAATTTTGTTTCATCTTGAATTTTAATTTCAAAATTAAATTAAAATTCATCAAAACTGTGAAATGTGTGAACAGATATAAAACAAACACATAACTGCAACATTTATGCACTAATTTAACTTGCCCCTACTCCATTTTATACATTAGCACTCTACTATTTGGACTCTAGTATTAAATCACTTTTTAAAAACAGATTATATTAAACATTGTTTGACTTCCACCTATATCATATTATATCAATTATTTTGGCAATCATGGCAAGTCCACATGAAGTCAGGCTCCTTCCAAACAGGCACCTATTGAACGAGCATGTCCAAGTATGAGCAATAACAAAAACACCTCCTGTGAGAATCTCAAAACCAGACTATTACTGGCAATAATTTGAAATAACCAACATATTCTATTGATTCAACTAATTGGGATATACTGAATACTATCTTTTAGCTATAATATCTTTCCCTTTGAACATTCAAAAGTTTAACAAACAGAAACTTCTGTTAACATTTTTGTTAACAGAATTGATGATTTTGTTAGATTACTAAAAGTTTTTGCAAAACTACAGGAATGTAGAATAGTAAAATGAATTGATGAAAAAGGAAAAAAAAGTGAGTGTGTGCGTGAAGTAATTATCTTACTTTTTGGTACTTTTGCTACTGTGACATCACCTCCAACCACTTCTAATCTGACAAAGTGCCAAGTGTGTAATTGGAGAACGGCAGTCGAGTAGTCAATGAGCCTTGAGCTTTAAGCCTTGCTTTTGTGCAAACTCGTATCTTGAGCAGAGCCTCATTCTTAAAGCTGAGGTCGAAGTCAGTGTCGAGAGGGGTGAGAGTGAATTTGTCAGTGAATGACACATTGTGAACCATAGTTGTTGTTCAAATAACAATGACACAAAAATATACACCAGCTAACAATATTATGCTAATATAATACAGACAACAGAGAAAACAGAAGATGTAGCACTCACCCAGCATCTGTATTTCCTTCAAGTTCAAAGTAATCAAACTTAATTTTAATCCGTTCATCTCCAACAGCTTCGAAAATGTACCGACAGGACACTAATTCTGGATAGTGAGAAGGAAATCCAGGAGATGCAAATGTTCCTGATTTCTTCAGTCTGCTTCTAAACATTTGATGACAGTCTGAAGCTGCAAACAAAAGAGAAAAGAAAATAGTCACATGAGATATACATGAGAATAATTCTTCAGTGTGGATAGATATATGTAAAATATAATGCTTATAAAATTAAAAAGTAATCAATGACTTATAAAGATTTCCATTAATGGAGTTGAAAAAGTAGGTTCACGTTCCTAATTTTTTTTGCCACACGTTTTTTTTCATCTCAGAAGTGTCCCTTTTTTGATTCTGCCTGTGCCCAAGGTGAAACAATCTCCTGTATGGGGTTCATTTGCAATCATATATGATATGTAGTCTGATTATAAACCTGAACACTAAAAGGATAGAAAATCACATAACTTATGAATTAAACTACATACTGAGACAACTAAACACATTTCCCATATTCTAATTCAGAAAAATCATTATCATCAAGTTTCATATTCATCTTGTCTCTAATTCAGGACGAAAACAGCAAAGAGTGAAAGAATCTTGTGAAATCTGTTTAAAGGTTTTCATATATAAACTAGAATAACAACAGTTTGTCAGATATTCTGTTATTTCTTATTCCTTGAAGTGGCTATTTTATGATAGTTACTATCACAATACAAACAAATCTTGACTATTTCAGGACTAAAGAGAAAAAAAAAAATGTTCAAAAATCTGATAAACCAGTTCCAATTTAGGATAACTTGTGTAGATCAAGGCATTTTAGAGAAGAATATAAATCATTGGAAAACATATCTAGTCCATCTATATCTGTTGAGCATGAAAACCTACGACCAAAAATGTGAAGCTAGGTATTCAGGATCTCACAAGGAAGTTCTAGTCAATAGTCAATGGATTGTGGATTTAATTCCTGACGATAAGACGGTATGTATAGATGAATCTAGGGACATGCTTAGGGAGGACCCCAGCACACTACAAAGGTGGTCCTAATCCATACAGATAAAAATTTCACCCCTGCAGATATAAGGTCATGCGCCAAGGTAGAAACGACTCAAAAAGAATCCATAACACGATAAGAGATGATAGATCCCAACACGCACTGAGGGAAACTATACTGGAGGAAGATCTTGGTGTTTCATCGGCAACTCACTTGACTTCTCGATACAAAACAGAATACAGCAGATAGAACACTTTGTTACGTACGACACTCATCTAATTACATTCATAAATTTCCTTCATAAATCTCTGGCACATCCCTTGTGTATTTCTTGCATATGGTCTCCTCACATGAAATACAACTCAGATGCCATAGAGATTGTACAGAGGAGAGCCAACAAGATTGTTCTGAGACTGGGAAGTTTATCTCACAGTGAAAGATTAAAACAACTCAATTTAGAAATGCTGTAATGCAAAAGAAAACATGCTGACTTATTGGAATCCGGAACAATAAAGTGGATACTGAAGTTCATTGTTCAAAATGCCCGGATGAGAAATAGTTGACTTCATCTGTTTTATGTACAACTAGAGGACAGCCATAAATTACAAATTCAGACTTCCATCAGTGTCAGAAGAAAAAAATTCTACTCAGCAAGAGTAGTAAATGCATGGAAAAGATTGTGGATTTATTTCTTGATGATGATGATATATATATATATATATATATATATATATATATATATATATATACATACATATATGGTTAGAAAGAAGATTCTATCAGCTTTCTAACAGTATATCTTGTAAATTTGTATCTGTTGAGCATGAAGAGTTACTGTACATCTTTTGAAAGTAACATTATTAGAGAAGTTTTAACCAATTGTCAAATATAAGCTTTGTGATCTTCTCTCACAAAGATTTGCCAGATGTGCATCATTTCAGAAAATTAATAATCTTTGCCTACTTGAGGGTTTGAAATTTTTTTTTATTCTCATTCCTAAGTTTGCTAGTTAGTTTTGTTTATATTCTGTTGCTAAGCTTGTTTGCAATATATGTAACTCTGTTTACAGGAACTCCTCCAATTTTTTCTACCACCCGTTTGTTCATTTATCTCAGTATATTGTTTACTTCACGAGTTATGTTATTTTTCTATCTTTTCAGTATCCAGGTTCGGAACCACACTAGATGTCTTATATAGTTAAGGATGAACCCTATCAAGTAATAGAGTAGACACTTCGAAGATCAAGAAAATCAAGTTGGAAAAAAAAATTGAGCTGTTCTCTACTTTTTTGACAGTACAATGGACCATGAACACACATATGCATAGAATTTTCTTGTTAGATGCAAAATACCTAGCTTCACATTTTCAGTTGTAACTTTTCATGCTCAACAGATAAAATAAACAAGAAACACTATTAGAAAGATGATAGAATTCTCTTCCCAAAGATATATATATGTATATATGTATATATATATCCACTTTTTCCAACACTAGCATACATCGAGAATTAAATCCACAATCTATAAAATGTGGATTATGATGTGCAAATATACTTGGAGTTTCTTTGTAAGATGCTACATATCTAGCCTCACACTTTTGGCTATAAGTTTTCATGCTCAATTGATACAAATTGACAAGAGACTCTGTTAAAGAGCTGATAGAATCTTTCCAATATACTTGCATACATCTTCATAAGGAAATTAATCTGCATCCTAGCTTCATGTTTTTGGCTGAAGGTTTTCATGATCAACAGGTACAAATTAACAAGATACATTGATAGAAAGCCAGTAAAATTCTACCCTCCAATATGTGTTAATATATATCATGATCTAGAATTAAATCCACAATCCATAGACTGTGTACATATATACATAGAATATCCTTTTGAGATGCTACGTTTCAAGTCTCAAATTTTGGGTGCTACTTTTCCAAAGATACACATGTACTCTAAAATCCCTTGATCTATACAGTTTATCCCAAATCGGAATTGGACTATCGGATTTTTCAATATTTGTTTCCTTTTTTTGCTATTTTGTCCTGTAATAGAGTCAAGGTACGTTTGTGCCTTAATAGTAGCTGTTTTTCTGAATTCCATCGGTCAGAAGTATATGAATTGTCTCTGTATATTGTTTACTTCACAAGTTATGCGATTTTCTATTTTTTGTGTCCAAGTTTGGGTTCTAACTAGGTGTAATATAAGGTATAAATTAACCCTTGCAGACATTATTATCATCTGTAAACAAGCGAAAACATAAAGTAGACACTTCGAGGAGTAATGAATCATCATCATCATCATCATCAGTCTTTTAACATAGACTTTCCCTTGGATTCACCACAATTCTCTATCATAGGCATCAGTATTTCTAAATTTGTCCAGTTCATCTCTCCATCTTGTATTTTGTCGGCCTTGGTTTCACATGTAATCTCTGTGGATCCATGTTGTGAGTCGTGATGTCTTTTGGTTGTCTGTTATCCTTGCAACATGGCCTGCCCATTGCCATTTAAGTTTTTTAGTATATTCTATGATGTCTCTGACTCTCGTTTTCCTCCTTATATACTGTGCTGTCTTGTGATCTATCCATGTGAGGTAGAGCGTAATTCTCTCGTGTGCTTGTTGCATACTTCTCAGTTTGCAGGTTTGTCTCTTGGTTAGGTTCCATGTTTCAGCTTCATAAGTGACTATTGGGAGGACACATTTGTTTAGGGTGATTCTTCACTTGATCTCTTAAATGGTCAATACGTAGTTTATATATGAAAACCTCTAGATGGATTTCTCAACATTCTTTTACTTTTTTGCTTCTTTGTTCAGAGACAAAATGTGTTTGAAACTCAATGAACAATTTTCCTGAATTCCTTGGGTCAGATATTATATGGAAAAATGTTTTCAGTTGTCTCTGCATGAAGTTAGCATCACAAGTTATGCGAGTATCTATCTTTTCACTGTCTGGGTTCATAAGTGCACTAGGCATCATATGTGATTAAAAATTAACCTCAAAAGACATTATTTCAGCTTGAGAACAAGCAGAATCAATTGAGAAAAACAGGTGGTGAAAAAGAATCCGGAGGGGATCCTGTAAACTTACTTTTTTGACTCAACCACCTATTTTGTCTGCCTTCAATTATTTGCATATTTACTAAACTTCTAAGAGATGAAAACCTGTTCAGCTGCCATGAAAATCAGCTCTTGAAATTTTGATCATCACCTTGGTTCATACACCAACTATTAGTATCAGTGTGAAATGTATAAATACACCAGGTTCAAATATACTTCACATAAGTATTGGGTCTCCTAAAATGTTTGTTCGGTTTTTGTTGGTAAATGCTATTGAGAATGTTTAGTTTAGATAACTTCATCAAAAAAGATTGATTTTTATTTTAAGAAAGGTAAAAATATGTCTGAAATACAAAAAAAAAGAAGATTTGCGTTGTTCATGGGGAAATCACTGTGAATGATCAAACATGTCAAAAGTGGTTTGCAAAGTTTCATACTGGAGATTTTTTCCGGGACATTGCAGTTTATGATGGTAGTGATCAAATGAAAACATTGACTTGAAAATAATTGTTATAATACATGGGAGATAGCTAACATGCTCAAAATATCATTGTTGAAAATCTGCAACAGCTCAATCAAGTTAGTTGCTTTGATTAACTGCACAAACCTCTCCGGCCACCCAATAATCATCATCATCATCATCATTAGCTTTTTAATATCCATCATCGGACATCCCTCAAGATTCACCTGATGTCACTATCATGGGCATCGTGGATACAATATCTCCTGAACTTGTCTATATCATCATTCCATTCGTCTTTTTCTGCGAGCAACAATTCCTCATATGATCTCTGTGGATGCATGTTGTGAGTCGTGATCTTCAATGGTTGTCTGATAATCTTGCAAGATGGCCAGAATTTTCTAATGGGAAACAGATGGGATTTTTTTGTTCTTGAATGATGAGCTTGCTCTACCAAAAGCCTGCAACCTGAAATGATTCTTGGTTTGATTTCTTCTTTTTTTGAGGATTTCAGGGAGATTCGTAGTCTCACGTAATATGTAGTAGTCTAAATCTCTTTAGTTCTGCATATTTTATGTAATATATATAAGGGGAAAATGCATTTCCCAGAATCCTTCTCATTTATTATCCGCTTATTTCCAACTCCTTTTCAAGTTCTGGCCAATGTAGGTCTGGTGAAGGGAGGTAAGGTTTACCTTTTGAGCTATTTGGAAGACAAAAATGGTCTTATGTGTTATCAAATGTGGCAGTATTATAGTGCCCAGCATACTTTAGTTAAGAATTAAATACAAAACTCTTCTTTTAGCTGGATATCAAAAACATCACTTCCTCCAACAACCCCCTGTAAAAGCCCTGAACATGCGTAGTCAAATACTTACATGCCCCGGCACTTGTAAGCTGGTTACTCTTTCTCTCTCTTTCCTTCTCCTTAAGATTGGTATCATTTCTCTGGCCTCCTGGACGATCTGAACTTGACCATTTTCCCAACGTGACCAATTTCTGTACTAACGTTGTCCATTTCAGTCCAGCGATTTCAAGGCATCTCGCATACATTACAGCTACTCAACCATGTCTTCACCATGTGTTCCTAATGCGTATAGACCTCTAACTCTCATGAATGAAATGGTTATGCTTTTTTACGACCTGATAGTCATGATGATCTGTCTCTTGATTCTTCTTACTTACAGAAGCATGCGTAGATTAAACTCCATGTATTTTCCGCCATACATAATCTATCCGGGCTGTGTTCTCAAGCGTCAGATAATGACTCCAAAGGTGCTCGTGCAACTTGGCAGTTTGGCATACGCAATGAACCTGGTCTCCGCAACCTTCCCTTGGTATACTCTGAGCCTTATGGATTCAAAAGCAGTTAGGCACCTCCGCTCTGACTCCAACAACTCTACTATCATGGCAACAAAGCTCTCTGCTTTTGCTTAGAGGCTATCTCCAATTTTCTCTTCTCTTCTCTCTACACAATCGATCGTAATAATGTTTTCATTACATGTATTTCATTTCTATTCTTTATTTGTCATTAATGTTCATATATCAAATGAAAAATTTTATTTGTCCATCCAAATACTTGTATGAGTCCTTTTTACTTTGTTTCATCTCCGTGCCTACGTTCATAGTTTATCACATATATGTTTGATTTGATCATGAATGTTTACTGCAAAGAGGATGATGTTGTCAGCAAATCTGAGGTTACTTAAGTATTTGCTGTCTATTCTGATTCCTTTGAGTTCCCATTCTATTTTTCGGGAGATCATCTCAATGCAGGCTATGAAGAGTTTGGGTGAACTGGAATCACCTTGTTTCATTCTTTTTCCTAGTTGAAAGGGGTCAGTGGCAAAGGGTTCTATTCTTTTTCTTTATGTGTGTGTGTTCATGTGTTCCGGTTCTCTTGGCCATACTGTTTTGTCTACAGACTTGAAAATTGGCCGTGATACTCTACTAGGCCTCTTCTAAAAATGTATTTTCAATTTCTTGAAAAAAGACTTTTATGACTTTTTTTTCTTATTTACCAATTATGTCTATATTTCTAGATGTATTTTTACTCCATTTTAAATGTTTTCCGATGGAAAATGCCAGTGGTGACATAAATAGAATTCATTTTGACCATATTTATTCTTTGATGGAATTTTTTTTACATGACTTCTAATTTTGATGCTAAGTTTGTTCAATTATTGACTGTGAATGCATCGTCTTCTTTAGGTTAAGATATAATCATTATGAAGCAGGACATTATTCAACCTACACACTCTGGTAAGCATCTCATATCAAATATTATGAACCCATAAAAGAACAAGGACACTAGTCCAACTATGTTTTCACATTTCGTCTCCTATCAGTACAATGCAATGTCATTTACTTACATTACTCTCATGTGACAAACTGAGAAGATTCACATTCAATATATATACATCATGAACCCTGCAACAATTACACTGCATTTTACCAGAGAATACCTGCATTGATATGATGAAAAATTTTGATATATATAATATGTAGATATTGCAAACAGTGCAATATTGGGGATGCCTGTCCTAATAGTACTTTTATAGTATCAATAGTCAGGTAGAAAAAACTAACTTAGTAAAGAAAGAATGTCAGTTCAGATCAATTTTTAAGATTTTCATGACATCAGAGAATTTTTAAAATTCTCTCAATGATATAATTTCATGTGTCTACAAAGTCAGGGTCCAGTTCTGCATTGTAACTGGATATTAGATTGAGCCCCCAATCCTGTCTAAAATAAATATATCATGACCAGAAACTACCTAATTAAGTTTTATCCTCCAAGTTAAGGCATGGTGAAGATGCAAGGGCTAAAAAAAAACTTGACCATTTGCCTTCAAATCAATTTGAATGTGTTAGAGGTGAACCAATTGACAGATAGACCAACTGATCAAATGACCGACAGACCCTCTTATAGAGATGCATGTGGATGCATCTAAAAATGTTAGAAATAGGCAGCAAAGATGATGCGAATTGTTGATAGTTAACTAAGAAGAAATGGTTCTCTATAACTGCCATGTTCAACAACTCAAAGTGACTGCATGTGCTGAAAATGTCTCAGACGGAAAAAGAGAAAGACGCAAAAACAGGTGTTATATGATAAATAATAGATAAATCAGTGAAAAAGTGTGCAGTTGTCTACTTCATTAAGAATCATCATATTGATGCAAGACATTTTGAAATGTTGTAAAAGTATGAAACCTTCTATTTCTTTGATCATTCTCCTACTTTGAAAAATATTCTCTCAGGTATGAAGATAATCAAAATGGTGCACGATAATAATGGCCTAGGTAAAAATGGCACAGGTAATAATGATCCAGGCAAAAATGGCCCAGGTAAATCATTTCCTACTTTGAGAAAATATTCGTTCAGGTGTGAAGATAATATAAATGGTGCATAGCTCAGGTAAAAATGTCACTGGTAAAAATGATTTTGAAGATGGCATTGGAAAAAATGCCTCTGGAGAAAATAGCACTGGGAGAAATGATTTTTAAAATGGCATTGGTAAAAAATGGCTTTGGTAAAAATGATTCTAAAAATGTCACCAGTAATAGTGACTCTGGTAAAATTGGTACTGGTAAAATGATTTTGAAAATGGTACTGGTAATAATGACCCAGGTAAAAAGAGCACAAGAGGTAAAATAGGAAAAAATGGTCCAACAAAAATAAATAGTTAATTAAAAATAAATATTAACTGAAAATCATTCATTAACATCCTCCAAATGTAATTGAATTAAATTTATACTGTTAGATCAGGCAGACCCACAAAATTTTTGAAATCTCCAACATCTTATTTCAAAATGTAATTTATATCTAAAAAAAGTAGTTCGTTAAAAATAAGCATTCACTGAAAATCATGTATTAACATTTTTGGGATGTAATTGAATAAAATTCAGAAGTTCTGTGGGTCTATCTAATCTAACAGTATAGATTTGATTCAATTACATCTGAAAAATAAAAATACATGATTTTCAGTTGATGTCTTTATTGTTGATAGAATACTTATTTCAGTTGAGCCATTTTTCCTATTTTTCTACTTGTGCCTTTTTCACCTGGGCCCTTCTTACTGGTGCCATTTTAAAAATCATCTTACCAGTGCCATTTTTACCTGAGTCATAATTATAAAAAGTCAATAAAAATACAGAAATTATCTTCTATCAAAGCAAATACCATAAACAACAAAAGCCTTAATTGTAGAGGTAAGATTTTTTTAACAACTTTTAATAAATTAATTTGTCATCTTCATGGTATTTTTTTGAAGCAATAATTCAAAGTAAATATTTAAAGTAAATTTTAGCTTGAAGAAAACTTCTCTAGTTTTCCACCTTTAAATGCAGGAAAAGATTTTCTCCATGATTAACTATTTTGTATGGAATGGAACAACCAAGAGCAAATTTTCAAGAGTAATAAAATGTTGAAATGACAACAGGAGGTAGAGAGGACTTGAATACAGACGGTCTGTGATTGGTAAGAAAAAGAAAAAATAAGATAAAAACGACACGAGAAAAATAAAGGAATAACATTGAGGGAAATTTTGGTCTAGGTACTAATAAATAAAAAAGAAAGAATTTATCTATAAAATTGTATATTTCCTTTTTTGCTCCCAAGACAATAAATTGGAGAATTGATCAATTTTCTACACATACACAACGGCCGTAAAAGAAACATTACATTGGGTATGTTCAATCATGCAATTTAATTTAAAATAAAATCTAAATATTCCTTTTTAAATTATTCTTATCTTATGAAGTTTCAATTGAAAATCTTCTAATTTTGACTACTGTTGTTTGTGATTTATTCAGTAGGAGAGAAATGAAATACTGCTGCTAAAATCAAATGAAAAATGGTAATATAAGAGGCAATTTTTGATTAATATACATATATATATATATATATATATATATATATATATATATATATATATATATATATAGATAGATAGATAGATGGATAGATAGACGCTGAGATGTGAACAAACTGGGGTAGACAGATGGACAATATGAATAGATAGGAGCAGAATTGGACAGAGATAAATAAATATGTATGAACAGAGAGAGAGAAAGAGAGAGAGAGAGAGAGAGAGATTGAATGTTGTCAAGAATATAATTGTCTAAGAATGATAGATAGCTAGGGAGAGATTTTAAAAAAAACCCTAAATGATTGTAATGTCAAGTATATTTTTCTTCCTTTAAATATTGAAAGTAAAGAAAAAAAATTGTCAGCAAAAAGAAATTCACAAATACGTTTTTTTTCATTTCATTATGTAATAAATAGTGATAGAAATTAGTGAAAAGAAAAATTAGACAAAAATGAATAATGACAGCACTTCATCTAAGAAATTCATATAATTTAAAACGTAATGGAGAGTTAGTTTTTTTCTCTATTTCAAAAATTTGAAAATTGAATCTAATTTCAAGAAGGCAAACATGTTCAAACACTGTACAACACATTTCATAACTATTGAGTCTTGCTCAACTTATTATTGACTAGAGCCCTCAAACTCTGACTTAGACTTAGCTCCTCTTGTGTCAAAGAACACAATGCAATGATTTTGGAGACCGAATCCTTGTTGGTAGCAAATGTTGTTTTTTTATGAGACCAGGATGCTTTCCAGACACCCAAGAAGGACTGCTTTACCTTGCTCTTCTATTTACCCATACCTTGGGGAGAGGTGAATTCATGTTTTTCCTAAGGGCGTTAGTGTGAAGTGACCACAAAATGTCTCAGCCGGAGTGTGGATTCAGTTGGCCAATCCATTCTCTGTGCCATTAACCCTTACGCCACCTGCATCTCCAAGAGTCTTAAAGCTGGTTTTTTGATTAGTCTAATTTCTGAACAATAGATAACATTGCTTGTAATAATTTAAAAGAAAATACTGGCTTTATATGATATTCATTTGAATTGTCTCTCACGAAGACACATATAATTCCAATATTACTTCTGGCACACTTTCACTCAATGAGGACATCAATAATGACAAAGAGTGTAACTTGTCTGAAATCTAATTCCAGAATCATGAGTATGTCTAGATTGAATTGTCATTGATTTTGCTGCTTTATTTACCTTGTAAGTCGACAAAATCAATAGTGGTTCTGCAGTTTAGCTTTATTTAGTCATTAAGTGACTTGAATTGGAAGGTAACGGTGGATAAAAAAAATTGATAGTAATTAAAAATAAGAGTAAATATTTGAGTAAAATCATCAGACGATTTGTATTATAATTTTCATTGTGAATCAGTCAAGAAGTAATATCTAATGCAAACGTTTTCGCAGTCAAATCACTTAACCCTACTAAGCAACTTTTTACAATTTATTTATTATGTTTTCTAAGGTAATGCTGTAAGATAAGGTGAGCAAACAGGAAATTTTGGTCTAAGAAAAATATTTGGTTTTATAAATGGAAAAAAAGAAAAATAAACCTTTATCAAAAAACAAAAGAGTATTCTGAGACATTGACTGTGTCAAAATTATGGCCCATGAAAAAAAATTCAATAAAGAAACATGAATGGTTGTCAAGGAACCTTTTCATCACTAAGAAGTGAAAGAAAAATCATTTATCCCATAATATGACAAGGAAGTTTTTAAAGGTGCAAGTCAATCAATTTGACCCAGCTGCTTATTTTTACAGTGACTGTTGGATCAAGAGAAATTGAACCTTGAACCAGAAAAGTAATAATAAGAAAAATATACTCAATGGAAAGGGAAGAATATTCATTGAAAAAACAAACATTGGGCAAGAAAAGAAACAGAACTTGCCTAAGGTTTTTATCACATAATTGCCGTAGTTAGGTATAATATTGTGGCAACCCTGATATTTTTAGTCAAGAATTAGATATGAAACCCTTCATTTAGCAAGGTATTTAAAAACGTCACTTTCTACGACGACTCTCTATAAAAACCCTGAATGCACATGGTTGAACAGCTTTTGGCCCCCGTCTTGGAAAGTGAACTGCATGCAAGATGTATTCTGGTACTGGATAGTTCTAGAAGTTCTTGTTGAAGAATGGGCGTCTGCTGTATTAGCGAGCCCACATGGGCGTCAGTGGAAAAGTTGATGAAGGAAGGGAGATGTACAGAAAACATGCACGTCAAGTACAAATGTGGATGCAGATATTAAATGGAGCAAAAAGACATATACAAATATTTAGATGTGAAAAATGAGAGATATGTTTAATGTACAAATGAAGAATGCAAATGAAATACATGGAATGGAAATATTAATATATTCGATTACATCAAGAAGAGAAAGAGGCCTGTTCGGTTTAGGTTATTCTTATGTGTAAAAACGAAATATAGGAAAGAATAAGAACTAAGGGGATGCGTGACGTTAAGGGTCTAATGTTGTTTCGTCTATCTATTGAATGGGGCCTGATGAGTCGTGCAAGGTAAAGGAAGTTAACCGGCTTGAGATGCTGGGGCCAAATGAGTGAGAGAGATGTAAAGGAAGATAAGATAACTGGCTCAAAATTCTGTGGCCAAATAAGTCCTAACTGTCTTGAAGTGCTGGAGCAGATAAGCAAGAGAGAGGTAAAGGTAAAAGTTAACTAGTTTGAAGACTGGGGCAAAAAGGAGTTTGACCATATGTGTTCAGGGCTTTTTTAGGGGAGTTGTAGAAAGTGACGTTTTTAGATACCTAGCTAAAAGAAGGGTTTTGTACGATTCTTAACTAAAAATACATGGGTCACCATAGTACATAAGCCTTCAGAGTTGGATTTTATGACGGCCAGTCTACAAAGTAGTTAACATTGTAGGGTTTGCTGTATATTATTCAAAAATGATTAGAAATTTTTCATTTTTCATTCAAGCTGGAATGTCTAATAATTGGATCCAATTCCAACTCTGAGCCAATGTTTCATTTTACCGAGAAAAAAAGTATGTCAGAGAACTTTTAAATTTACCATTATGACTGAACCCCACCCACAAAAAAAATCAGAAGATAATTCTTTTAGATTTCATCATGCATGTAATTTGATGCCACTTAAGAGATGAATCTGACACAACACAAAAAAGAGAAAACTATTTGGCCATGGAAAGAAGCCATGACCAAAGTGAAAATTGGCAGCAGGAGCTGATCATTATTCTCAAGTTGAATTTGTCCAAATTTTTTACTTGCTCTTTCATTTAATCTCACCAACATTGAGATCATATAATTTCTTTATTCTGAAAATAACAAGGAAATGGGGTAAGTGGTGCTACGATATGATAGGAGAGCTTCAATAAACCTTACTCTCTAATTTTAAAATGTTATTGATATTTACCAAACTGAGCTGGGACTGACACAAGGCCAGGAATACCCAGAGGGTGATCAAACACACAAAATAAGTTGATTGGTCTATGAGACAAGCTAACTAACCATTTGAATTTGAAGCGCCTAAATTCAAAAGTGTTATAATTACAACATCCCTGACAGTAAATATCCAAAAAGATGTTAATGATTAGTTCACTTTTTCATTTCATAAAGCTGTGAAGTAGTTTTTGCCAAGTTAGGATTTTTTTTATTTCCATAGAAATACAATTTCAATAATCTCCAAGTGAAGTACCCATAAAGATTACTTTAAAACCCTTGTGAACAAATTATTATTATTTTTTAAAAGAAAACGAAAAGTCTTTTACAGAATCTATTGAAAGAGACAAAGAACAGATGGAATCTTGTGTGCGTTTGACAACGAAAAAACAAACTTTGGGCAAGAAAAGTGGTAGAACTAGCTTGAGGTTTTCTGCACATAATTGCCATATGTATATTGTCTGGGTCTCCAAAGTTGGGTTTCTGGAGATCCAATCTATAATGTACTTTTTTTTGGTGAATATTGAAAACTTGTCAGAGTACAACGGTTTTTCTCAGTTCTTCCACAGTTTGCATAGGAACAGAAATTTGGTTTCTGGAATTCAAAAGCGTCTTTTGTTCAATATATTAGCAAAGCGTTACAGAGAACAGAAGTATCTGATTGATTTAACATGTTCACTGCCAGCTTGAATAGCACAACATACAACGCAATGAATTAGAAACATCATCTACTCAGGGCCGCAAAGCAGGAACTGAGTCTAGCATGTCGCCGTGGCTATTCATACTGTCTTGAATGAAACCTTGAAACAGATGCATGTACACATTAGAGGAAATATGCAACGTGCCACAAGAGGCACAAGTGCATTGTATGGCAGTAAATGTGTAGAGAATATGAAAACAACAAACATGTAAAAAACTGAGAAAAGCTAATTATAATTAATTGCTCAGAGATATTAGTAAACATCATATGAATCACATGGGTGATTCGTTGTCAGGATAACTGTTTCTAGTTAATTTGGAAAGAAGTAAGAATCCAAAAGCATTTTTCAGGGAAGTATTTGTTCAGTTGCCACATATCAGGAAATATCTGTATCATTTTATTAGTTCAAGTAGTATTCAATTTGATTCTCCTTCAATCTATGAAGCAATATTTCTCTATTTGATTTCATTTTAAACAGAGATTACACATGATATCATTCAAATTTCTGAGATGCATTGTTGTAAATTATCATTATTTTTGACAAATCTTTTTTCCATCTTAATTTATGTTGCTTTTTATTGCAACTTCAAAAATGTCATTCTACTATCACTAGTAAGCAGTGTGGATTGGAATGATGTCTCTGGTGAAACCCACTTGCATCTTGTATATTTGAGAACCTGCCTTTCCTTGTCAGCTGCTTTAATGATTAAGCTACAAAGACCAACAAGTAGCAGTCATTCACACCCAGTCATACAGCTTTATTCTTTATTTACCAGTAATGCCTGATATGCTGACATCCTTTCGGTTTACATGAACTTGTAATAATAGGTGTGATATTAGAATTTATTAGATGAAGAAACATTGTTAATTACTATTAATTTTTTTACTAATGTTTCTTTTATGTTAGGATTCAGTTTTGTTGATTCTTACTCCTGTATACACTTAATGCCTAGATATAGCATTGATTCATTTTTTTAGTGTTGTAAATAAAAATTGTTTTTTATGATCATTACCTCTTTGAACAAGATTAGAAGAAAATCCGTTTTTTTTTCAAAAAAGAGTCAGTATAATATCTAGGGGGCAAACCCACCTTTTTCTTTTGAAATCAATCATGGAATTATTCAAAAGGCTTTGGCAAGAAATGATATCTTGGACTTTCAAGAATTGCAACCTGAGTGCACAACCTGGTCAACTAGCTGCTGGAAATCTGCAGTGGGGGTGGAAACACTGCAACACCTACTGTGAATAGTGCTTTTGGTCCAAGTACAAATTCATGTAATACCAGCCCCATAACAAAAAGTTAGGGTTGCTGAAATTATCCCAAGATGTACATGACATTGGGTAAGAATCCCTCAATCCAACTCTGTAAGCTTAGTGAAGATCCTGAAAGGAGAGACCAAAGAAACCAGTGTCCCTGATCTGCCTCAAGATAACAGAAATACAGAAGTAGTCATTGGTGTTATATATGCAATACAACATTGGTCTTTTCAAAACCAAACAATACAAAACCTGCTTCTGAATGATGTGCATCGAGATCACACACTTTTTCAGTGACAGATACAGTGGACACAGCCTTATCCCAGCTGAGCAGGAACATAGATATGCCGGATTGGAAACAAGCCAAATTTTATGGAGTCAGCCAGCAGTACAAAGCTCCTGATCCACACGAGTCAGCTAACAAAGCAAACCTTGTAAGCTTCCTCTGTCAGAAATGATGTGAGAATGTGCGACTGGTGCCAGCTCTTGGCTCAACTCATAGCATTCAGAATGAAGGTATTGACAAATTTGTCATCCATGCTAATGATATCAACATCATTAACGTGCTTCTACACTATGGTGCAATGCATTCCAGAGATTTACCAGAGCTGTTGGTAAGGAGAGCCCAGAATGTTGAGGATTCGGATCTGGGTAAACTGAGAGCAAAGAAGTTCTTGAAAAACAGATCAATCCAACTTGAAGCTATCACCCCAAACAGAGAACGCATTTCTCCTGCACCTCAAAAAAGATGCTCTGGCAACCGTCTTTAACAAGGATACAAACTGCCATACACGGAACTTGGTCTCTGTATGATGGAAATGCAGTTCTGTTTCTATCTAGGCAGACAGCCTGGCCTGCGTTGATGAGCAGTTTCATGCGGATGTGTCAAAGGCTGCCAGTTCCACGCTACATAGGGAGCAATTGTCAGGGACTGACAACCAAGTACAGTAGGATACAATACACTGTAACACCAGTGAGCAATGATTACAGCAGTGACTGAGAAAATCACTAGAAAGCAAAAGTAGTGTTCTCTTCAGCAAATGTGTTCAAAATAGCTGCTATACCACTATGATGTACACTAAAATTTGTATTCATGTACTGTGTAGGTTACCTGTTTAGAATGGCAATCTCATTTTTCAGTTTTTGTCAAATGAAGGATTTCTACATGTTTTTACTTCTGTCAATTCTGTTTTATATTTGCTGTCAGGAAATGTTGATTGTCATTAATAAGCAAAAAGATTAGAATCAGACTTTGTATTGAAGTGAAATACATGTTTTGCTGCCAGGAATTTTATTTCTTTAATTATCAAAATAGGCAATTTTTCATAGAAACAGAGATAACGATTCGCACAAATAATAGACAGGTTATTAATTTGGCAGGAACCATTCAAACATTTCAACTCCCAGATAAGTTCAATTTGGTTTGGTTTGACCTACAACACATTTTACTTTCAATTAGAGGATTGTGTGGGAAGCAAACCTTTTGCCCCTCTGGCATAAAATGAGAAGTGTAATAATATTTTCTTGATTAATTTTTTTTATTAAATGAAGCATTGTTTAACATCAAATTTTAACTAGTATTTCTTTTTTTTTTAATCAATTTCAGTTGCTTTTCTCACAACTGTTCAGATATTCAGTTCTCAGTAGTGAGTAAATGCACAGACTGGGAAATAAAGAATATGCTGTAGACAGGACCTTTCAACTTGGAAAACCTATACATATATATATATATATATATATATATATATATATATATATATATATATATATATATATATATATAGCAACCGCTCAACTCATAAGCTATCTGAGCTTTTATAATTCACAGAAGATCAACTAACTCTTAAACTTGAAATGAAGAATCAGCTCTAGGCCTTTCACCTCGAAAAGCCTGCCTTTCTATGTTAACCGCTCTACCATTTGACCTAAGAGAACTGTTACAGACAGTCCGAGTAATTGTAATGAAAAGCAACTATAATTAAGATCAGGTTAGAATTACTCGGTATTCATAACAGAGGCACACTGTAGGAGGAAGCCTGAATACAAGAATATGTATTCAGTTGCTTATATTACCCAAGAATGATGATAAGCGAATCCTTTAAGGTCAATCTCACAATGATCATTTTAAAATGTGTTTCTGGTTAGCCATTGATATGCTCTATGATTTTCTGACATCTTTTCTTAAGGTCTCCTACGTAATGGGTGGGGCAATAATGTCACCCCAAGTAAAGCAATTGTTTGTCTTTTGTTCATGGTTACGTTTTTTCTTGCCTTGCTGAATATGGTTCTCGAGGTATAAAGGAATAAATTGCTATTCACACAATATATGATGATACCTACATAAAAGTATACCAAGAGGACAGACAAAGAATGTTTTAGATATTTTTTGCTTATTCTCCTTCGTTTGCATGCAAGTGAACATAGGTCAGGGGTTAGTCTATGAAACGACTATTTAAAAGTTCTTGATTCAGCGCCTCTGGCTATTTGCAAAGCCATTAACAAGATCTAAGACCTTAATGGTTGAGATAATGATCACACACATTTACTATCCCATGTTGACCTAATAAAATGTTCAGGTCCTTGAAGCCCATATTATTAAAGAATTTTAAATTGTTGTACATGACCTTCCTTGTTTCCATACAAGTGTATATAAGTCAGTGGTTAGTTTATGTAAGCACAGTCTGAAAGTTTTTGATTGAATACATTTAGCAATTCACTAAGCCATTATCAAAATCCAAGACCTTAATTGTTAGGGATAGAGACTGTGCTTATGTATATTAGTTGTTGGAAACCATCAAAGTTTTTTCAGTTTTCAAGTTAGTCCAGATGGCTGGCCAGCTGGTTGGCTGGCTATTTATGTATCTATCAAGCATACAGGCTGCAACGATGGAGCTAGAGGCCAGAAAATTTGAACATTTGCTCCTTATTATTCATAGAAAAAAAGTTTTTATCTTTGTTTTTCCTCCCAAAATAGGTTTTAAGAGGGGGTCTAGTTCACGATGTTAGTTTATACTCCATTGATCCCTTCATACTTGCTTTTTGAAAAGTTGGACTTTTTTGGAGATCCCTGTCCAACAAAAGGTGAAACAAGTAACTTATTCATGGATCACATCTTTTTTCTAATTTTTCAATTGATCACCTCCCCCCCATTACAACATGATATGCTGTTAGAAGACAGTTTTACATAGTGGCTATATTTTCAAAATTTGATTTTTAAATGCCAGCATTATGGCACCTGTGTATTATGATGGCATCACAAGCACATCATCCTCAATCAAGGTATTTGGTTTTTGAATGCATTTAACAGCTGATACTAAGAGAAAAATCATTCTTGGTTGGCAAGCTCCCAATAGAGCAAGTTCGATTTTCAGAAACAAGAAAAGTCCTAAAAAGGAGGATACACAAAAAATAGATCCTCCTGATAGTCACCTATGGAGCAGACACATGAACCATAACCAAAAGATTGACTCTCAAACTGAGAACCATGCAACATGCACACGAGAGAAAAGACAGGAGTCTGAGATATCATAGAAATCATTAGGAAATACAAATGGCAATGGGCTAGACATGTAGAAAGAATGCCAGACAACCATTGGACATCGCAATTCACAATATGGATCCCCAGAGATCATATGCAACATTGTGGCTGACAGAAAGTAAGATGGCCTGACAAGCTCGACAAATTCAGAAATTACTGGCTCCACAATGCCATCAATAGAGTGGTCTGGCAAATCTTGGAGAAGATCTAAGTCTGACGATAGACACTAAAAGGCTGATGATGACAGTCTGTCCGGGAGAAAATGTCACTCGCATGTTGCCTCATGCATTATCTTATCATAATTCACAAATGTCAAGAAGTGAGCATTTAGAGAATGAAATTTAACACAATCTACTCATGAATGATGTAAAGGTTGCAAGATTTTCCATCTTAGAAAAAGTGACTGAATGCACTCTAGTACAACTAAAATTATGTTCTTAATTTTCTATTATGCATAAAACATTTTCTCAGCTGATTTTAAATGATTTCACATTTTTCTAAAAATAGAATGTTTACAGAAATTATCTTGCATGAATCTATCAAACTAGTTATTCATGTAACCTGAGATATTGAAGGTAGAGTTAATCAAAGAAATGTGTCGAAAATTTATTTCATTCTGATGATTACAGCAAATACTGAAGGTGAGAAAAATGAAATGATGATAATAGTTGAATTTTGACTGTATTGGCAAGTTCTATGTTTGTTTCTTTTTGTTGCCCTCAGACTTCACATCTTTGTTGAAAGTTCATCATTCGACCTCAGCTAGAAGAAGCAAGAATTTATTATTTGGGCAGTCGTCCTTTGATTCCAGTCTGTGATTGTGTGTGCCAGCAGATTTGTTTTTTGGGGCCAGTTTAGCCCAGGAAGAGGGGTGCTTTTTTTTTTGTTGTTTAAATCCATCTTCATTTTAGGGGTTTAGTGGCATATTATAATCGAATTAGATGTACAGTTAAAATTTAGAAGTCCTACTCTTGCATACACTTCTGTTGGGAGTTAGGTGAAGAGAATAAGGATTGGGGAGAAGTGGAGTAAACATATATAACAATCAAGCTAATAGCAATTGGAGACAGTGAAGTTTAGAAATGAATAAATAAATAAATCAACAAATAAATGAATGACAAAATGAATGAATAAATGAATGAAAAAATAAGACAAATACAACAAATACAATTGACACTTATCTGGATTAAAGTTCCTTGCTGAAAGTTGGGGAATTTATTTAACAGCATCGAGAATAAGAACACAACTGTCAAAATCAAAGATGCAGAACTGGAGAGAGTAGACCACTACATTTACCTAGGAAAACAAATCTCTATGAAACCCACAAAAGAAGAAGAAATCAAACAAAGAATCACTTTAGGATGGCAAACCTTCAGCAAACTTTCAAAATTCAACCTTCAAAATTAAGATGATCCCATTAATCCTAAGAAGAAGAGTACACAACCAATGAATCCTCCTGATAGTTGTGTATGGAGCTGAAACATGGAATCTAACCAAGAGACAGATCCACAAACTGAGAACCATGCAACACACACATGAGAGAATCATGCTCAACCTCCTATGGAGAGATCATAAGATAGCACAGTATATCAAGGAGAAAAAAAAAGAGTCTGAAACATCATTGATTCTACAAGAAAACTTAAATGGCAATGGGCAGGTCATGTTGCAAGAATGGCAGATAACTGATGGACATCATCTCACAACGTGGATCCCTAGAGATCACATGTGGAACTGACGGTGGCAGAATACAAGATGGAGAGATGAACTAGACATATTCAGAAAATACTGGCTCTGTGACGCTTGTAATAGAGAGGTGTAGCAAATCCCGGGGAATGTCTATGTTCAATGATGGACGATAAAAGACTGATGATGATGACGACTTTGCATCACTTTTCTGCTCAAGTTTGGTATTTTGTACACTAACTAAATATTTGTGGCAATAGAAAAGAAAATGATGATTAATCACCTGATTTTTCAATTTTCAACATAAAATCTGTAATGCATTGAAAATCAGGAAGAAATGGATTGTCAGTGAACAAGAAGTAATAAGAACCTTGCTGACACTAAAGGTCTGATTAGTCCCTCAATAGAAACCGTCATGTGGACAATATCATTTAGCGGCATGTTGTGTTGGGGGTGATCAAATAAAAAATAAAAAGAAGACAAGATCAATGAATAAGTTACTTCTATGCCTTTTTTGGGGGCAATGATCATGAAAAACGTCTGCATTTTCAAAAAAAACAAAAACAAATATGAATGCTGCCAGACACAATTTAAGGGATAAATGTAGTATAAATTTACATTGCAAATTGACCCCCATCCCTCAACTAAAAACCCATTTAGGGAGGAATGTAGCTCTGCTGGTGCAGCGAGTATGTCTGACATATATAAATATATCATACAAAACCCCCTTAAAAACTGAAGATACCTATGTTTACAATTTTGGTGACGGTTTTGGCTGATAACATCGAATAGGGTATTATATATATATTAATTGGGATACCCAGTGTGCCCCCAGTCCCCCCCAAAAAATCCAATTAAAACTCAATAGAAAACCAAATGATCTTTTTACATATATCTCATAAAATCAAAAAAAGGGGCATCCCATCCAGTCAGTCATGGCTGCACATTCTCCCAAGCAGAACAATGCAGACACTCAGTCAACGAGTGCATTCACTTTAGGCTTAGGTTAGGGTGAGTTTCCTTTAAAAGATATACTGCCAAACTGGCATAAGCAGTGATCTTTTTCTCAAAACTGACAAATTTCTGAAAGGTTGGAAGGTCTTTAGGAATGTACGTACAAAAATTGAAAGAAAACCAGGGTGAAAGATATTATGAATAATTAAGTGACCAAAATGAAGATGGGCTGAACACTGAGCAAGAAGGAAAAGACCAGACACAAGATGGATGATGAAATAGGAATGTTTGGCAGTGAGACATGGCAGAGGTCAGCATAATTGCAGTTGTCCCTGAAAGGAAACAGGGAGGCCTTAGTCCAGCAGTAAATGCATTGCTAATGAATTTACTATTGAAAAGCATTAAATATGATTTTTGTAGCAAAAATGTTTTTCCAATCATGAAAAAAAAAAAAGAGAGTTAGGTATTAGAAATTAATGACATTAGTTACTGACAGAATAGAGCTATATACATATATACATATATATATATATATATATATATATATATATATATATATATATATATATATATATATATATATATATATACACACACACATACACACACACACACACACACACACACACACACACATATATATATATATATATATATATATATATATATATATATATATATATATATATATATATTTATTATGTGAATGCAATAGTAATGATCTTGTACTGCAAAAAATTACCTCTGCTAACAAAATTGGAGAGGTATATGTATTTGGTTGTATCTTTCTGTTACTTTGTCTTTTCCTCAGTCCACAAAAAGGACTTGAGGTATGGTGAGAAAAGAGTGATAATAATTCAGATCAGATTCAGGATTTCATCTTGGATTAAAAAATATTTTTCCATTTTAGAAAATATAAATTCATGGATTTGATCATATCTGTCTGCACAAGATCCTCAAAAGTTCTCACTATGTAGAACGGTGGGCAATAGACTATGTAAGAAAAACCAAATTATGGGGTGAATCCATGAGCAATCACTTTACTTATATCATTGTCATACATCCACAACCCGTAATACCATAAAAAAATTTCACGTCTATCCATAAGCTCAATGAATTTCAATTAAATTTTATGGAAAGGAGGACAATAGGCTAAGAGAAAATTGATAAAACTTAAGGGTGGATCCAAGTACAATTACTTCCCCTGACAATGGCATTGGCAGAGATATGTGCTACCTGAAGGCTTTCTAGTTGTTTTATAGAAACGCATTTTAAATTAGGAAAATAGAGATTGCTTGGGATCAGGAACTAATCTATGTGTCACTGATACCAGAGTAATTATATCTATAACTTCAACGTTTCTGAAATCCAACAAATTTCATTGATAAAAGATAAAAGATTAACAAAACACAATCCTAAATCTAGATGAAGCTAATTCTTCATCGTGCACAGTAAAACAGCCATTGAAACAGTCATTAAATGAAGATATAAAGCAACACTAGTTATTTTGAAATGACTAAGTGGACGTAGGTTTTTCTAATTTCTATGAAATTGCATGGATCCTTTTTCTAAGTTGTAACATGCATCCTTTATACTTTTTTGATTGAATATAAAGAAAATGTCAATGTATGAAAAATTAAATGTATATGGAATAATTAACCATAGAATCCAGGGAATGTTTGTTTCCATGGATGAACAATTATATAGTAATTTGGTAGTATCTCTATTATTGTTCGGACTATCCTCATCTTGGTTGTTTTCCATACAATGTTCCGGCTGTTGTACTCTACAGCCTTCATCAGGTATCATCTGGTAGGTGTGGGGGAAGTAACGAACCGAACCCTTTATTTAACCGATGGGGGTTTATAGACTGCACTCCCCTCTTAGCAGTAGTAGTATTTTCGAATTATCATTATCTCACACTGGGATTGAACCTAGAACCATTAAATTACTTGCAGTAATTCTATCCGATTCTCTAACCACTGTGCCATGTGTCCATGGAAAACAACCAAGATGAGGATAGTCCCAATAATAATAGAGATAATAATAATACCTCATCTCAAAAATTCAGAGAAACACTAATTCGGTAGTGATAATTTTTCCCGAATCAAACGTAAGAACGCTCGATAACTTACTATAGTGAAAGCTGATTTTTAAGATTTGTCAGAGCAAATATAGACAAAAAACTTGTGAAAAAAAACAAATACAGATTCAATGAACTAAAACAAGAGACAGATCAATCCATTCTCCGGAGGAGCTTCATTAGACTTGCATTGAAATACTGTATCAGGATTTTTTCCCATGTTTTTTGTCTTTTACTATATCTGTACCAACACAGATACATCCTTTACGCGCGACACTTTGCAATAAGTGCACCAATACTACACTCTGATCCTAGGTAGAAGTGCTCAGCCATACACAAATAATATAGACATAATGTTGGTCAAAAATAACTTTTTGAAATAGTAAATAATTCAGTTACAAAATTTCATGTTGGTTATAGCAACAAGTTTATAGCAAACTGTTGAACCATACTTGTCAAACATAACTCATCACACTTCACTAAATCACTCTGTTTAATCCATATTCATTCATGTTTGAGTATGGAATCTGGGAATTATATTAATCCAATCAATAATCTTTTGAGTCACTCTGACAATTTTTATTGTCAAAAAGAGACTCATTGATTTTATTGACATGAGAAAAAAAGAAGTTGATAAAGAGTTTTTCTCCAAACATATTGGCTTCTTTTTCAGTAGAGATTCACGTTGTATTAGAAACCACAAACCAAAACTGTCAACATAACTGTCAACAGGTTTCTTCATTTTTCAAATTGGTCTTGCTGGCTGTTTATGAATGTAATGCACATTCAGGCAGCACCAATGGAGCTTAAAGGCTAAAAATTGATTTTTTTTTTGCTTTTCGAACATTTTCCCCCATAATAGGTTGATCACTGCCCAACAAGAGGAGAAAGAAGTAAATTCATCCTTTGATCACTCCTTTATCCAAATTTTTGATTGATCACCCCTAACATAGCATGCTGCCAAAAGACTTTGGTTATATGATGGTTTCTATTGAGTGATTAACCAGACCTGTTTTTCTTTCTGTATATTTTATCATCAATACTAAATGTTGATGTTATTCATTCTTGAATTTTACATTACCATCCAGAAACAGACTTTATGGATGAAAAAAAAGTATTTGAAGGGCTCCCCGGCAAAAGGCATTACATGCCAAATTTGGAAAAAAAAAATGATCCACACCACCCCATCCTACCCTCATTCACTTCTCCAGAGTGCGATCTATCAATATTTACCTCACTTCCCCCTAAAAAGCCCCATATTTTAAGCCTTTGCATGGATTGAGAGAAAATTGTGTTTTGTTGGAGTATGCATTATACAGGATTAACATTTTCCCATTTTTCTCATTTCAATAAATTTGGATATAATGCGTTTTGTCATGGAGCCCTTCATTTGATAATTCCTTCTTCGGCATAAATCAGTGTTTCTATTCTCTATCAATTTCTCTGGAATTAACAATTGGCAAAAATCCCCATATTTTTATCTACACATATACAAGTTATATCCACCATCTGAAAGTAGAGAATTCCAATGAAAAAAAAAAAATTATGAGCTGAATTGGCATAAGGCAAACAAACGATTTCCATTAATTTGAATGGGAAAGTGTTTTGAGCATTCTCAGCCCCCCAAAATGGTAATAATATGTTAGACTTGGTGATTGGAATTTGGAGTAGTGAGAGGTACAAGGTATAGGGGAGAGAGAGGAAGAAGAAAGGCGTTGTCTCAGTAATGACTTGCTGAAGATTAAATGTTAAACGCTATTTTCACTTTTTGTTTTTTTTTGCAAAATTGACAAAAAGTGAACTTTCGAAAAGTGGGTTAAATTGATGTGTAAATATATATGCATATATATATATGTATATATATATGTGTGTGTGTGTGTGTGTGTATGCATGCAGGTATTCCACTATTAACATTGTTTCATTCGAAGTCATTTCTTTATAATATTGTTTTAGGAATCACTCATATTTCCAGAAGAGTTACTTCTCTTTCTTTTAGGGAAATCTTCAGTTTTGAGAATAATTATATTGTAGTCTCATACCTGGATTATGGTTATTCACAAATTAAAAAAACCCTTTCAAGGCCCATTATTTATGGAGCGTATTCAGGCAACTGATTGAGTTTACAGATGGTAAAAATAGGCCTCCTGTAAGGGAATTTCGGCATGCATCACAACAACACGAAAGCTATTGACAATCTTTTTGATACATGGCAATAAAACTAATATTAAGTTCATTTGGCAAAACATCAGGCCAGAATATATTGGTGACTCCCATGGATTTTAACTATTGATGAACATGGAGTTCATGAACAGTTTGGGTTAACTGGGGCAGAGGCAGAAGATGCAGTGGAGTTACTGGAATCTCATGGAGAGGAATCAACAAATGATGGTTTCAGGCAGCTGGAAGTATGAATGATGATGTATTTCTTTGCATGTATGTACACCAGGGCTGCAGCAAGGGATGGAATGAAAAGATCCGAGATCCATGTAGGGATTTAGAATTGAACCTTAATTTTTCTTCTTCAATAGTCTTTGTTTGGAGATCAAACAAAATCTTCACTCCTTTAAACAGAGAGAGAGAGAGAGAGAGAGAGCTAGGAAGCATTTTGAGAGAGAGGGGGGAGAGTGAAAGGTTATCAGTCCTTCTACTGCCAGTGGCTAGGGGCCTTGGCGGCCAGTAGACTCTCCGTCTACCACTCTACTACTCTGGTACTCTATAGGTGATCAACCTCAGGTCCTTCTATCTTATAGGCAAAAGTCCTTTTTCTATCAATACCTCTTTTACTAAACTAACTTGCCTTTTTTCTTTAACCTGATACTGCAATTAAATGACCTGCTATCTTCTTCTCTTTTTTTTGTTGCTTCTTTTCCTTTCTCAAGCAACTAAACTTACTTTCCATCTTTTTTACTTCCGGCCGTAAGAATCTCTATACATCATCCCTTTTTTACCAACCCCTTTTCACTTTCCTTCTTCTAAACTCTTTTTAATTAAGTGGCTGTGACTAGCTAAATATCTGTGGGGTGGGGGATTAGGGGTTCCTAGTGACCAGCTTTACCTTGACAATAGGTCTATTCAAGATGTTTCTATTGTCCTATTGACAGCTGAAGAGGGTTACTCTGTAACTTATCTTTGATCAAGTATGTAAGTATACTTCACATATATACCTATGCAAAAAATATCTTCAACAAAAATAATGCTATTTAAAAATAAAATCAAATATCCGATTATAGAGTTCCCATAAGTCCTCACATTGTAACAAGTACAACGAATCCTTATTGATGAAAGATTTATCTGAGGCTTTTGAGCAATCAGATAGAGCTTTGGCAATTTCCTCAGTGAAAAAACCCTCAAAGAGAAAAATTCCCAAGTCAATAGAATGTTAACCAGTGGGTACAAGTGTAACTGAATCGTACCAACAGAGAAGAAAAAACAATCAATATATGGTCCTCGGACATTTCTCTCCCAAGCTTTCAGGGATTTTGAATAGACATTTAAGGGATGGTAATTCAAATTATAAATTGGCACATTGATGTAAGCATGATAATTCTATCGTCAGTACGTTGAAAAAATATCGCAATCGAAACTAAGAATAAAAAAGACAACTGAAGAGACATTGAAGAAAAAATATTTATTGCATTTCTTATTTTCTTATTCAAGGCCAATTAGAAAAAATAAATTGCAGTTTCTGTTCGAATAATATGTGTAAAATAAATTCTATGTTTATTCATCTTATTTGTACGTGTCCTACATACTCAGCTATTAGGGGTGCCATCTTCCCTCCAGTGTTCTTTCTGTAGGCAAATTTCTTCCCATTATAAGATGATTTATTAAAGAAAATCTGGTAAATTTGTGAGATTTTCAAAATGGATGATATTTGTATATGTTGGTCATGTCTAATTTCCTCACCTTTTCATCAAGTTCATTTCAGAATTGACCTTAATTGAAACTTTGTTTTCAGCATTTTGAAGCCTTCACCTTGCCAGATCTGCTTCTGTTTCTGTTTACACTATAAAAGTGTTGTTTTTTGTCTTCATTCTGTAAGTGGGTCTGAATATTTTAGCCAGGTATGTACCAACAGTGTTGCTAAATTAGTATTTGATGCGCTATTTTGGCAGTGCAAAAAAAAGCACCAAATTAGCAAGCTTTAACATTTTAGCCTCTTTTCAGGATGTTTTTGACCACCTTTAGTGTCTTTTTGTCATGTTTCAACCAATTTTAGCATTCTTTTTTTTTTATATTCCAAAGGAATATAACCTCCATTTATATAATTGTTTCTATGATAAAATCTGTTTCACTTAACATTGTTTCAATTAAAGTCATTGTTTTCAGGAACTCAATTACAATATCAACGAGAGAGTGCCTGTGTATATATGATTGAAAAATCTTTTTAACATTACTTTTGTCTTGGTTGCTTTCATCATTAATCTTTATTTATATATATATATATATATATATATATATGTTATTTGCATATTCTTTTATGCTTGTTACCCATATTTACACTATTCATCACAGAGCACAATATATTAGAGAAAAGACAGAAGTCAGAGATATCATTGGAGCAAGCAGAAAACTCATATGGCAATTGGCTGTTGAAAGAATGCCAGACAACTGTTGGACATTATGAATCACAATATGGATCCCCAGAGATCATACGCAAAATTGTGCCTGACAGAAAGTAAGATGGCATAATAAAATAGATAAATTCAGAAAGTACTGGCTCTATGATGCCCATGATAGAGAGATCTGGTAAATCTTGGGGAAAGTCTATGTCCAACATTGGGTGATAAAAAGCTGATGATACCACATTTCTATGATCCACTTCTGATTGCATCTGAATGAATAAAATCTTTCTCATCCAGCTCTTCCCTTTGAGCATTATTCAATTTACGGTCCTTGACTATCGGAGGAAATACATGTTTTCTTTCTTTTGTTTTCTTTTTACAATTTGTCAATATTACAAGTAGATGAAATCAGATAAGAGGAAAGAGTATAGATCCTTATACTTGAAAGATCTCCAGATAGAAGAATGCCGTAATGTTTTGGTTATCTCCTGCACTCTGTTGATACTGAGTTACGTTCATTCAGTTCAAGTACTAGCATAAATACGGTGGCTGCATCGTGAGCAGACCCTTCTATGTTCATGTTTACGAGAGACTAGCGCATAAATATCTACTTGTACAGAATACTCACTCTGAAGCTGGGAATAAATAAGCATACTCTCCAAGTGAATCTGCGGATGGTCAGTGGTTAAGAATGGGATGAGCAAGTTCAAACAATGGCTGACAGAGTTGGCATTACCCCTGCACTAATCACCTTGGGAAAGTCATAAATCCATCTTTCTCCCTGCAGCTATAGATAAACAGCAGGGTAAACTGGGCTCTTTGGCCTTGGTTACAGAACTCAGATTCCAAACCGAGAAAGTCCAAGCCCCTGGCCAGTCATGAGATTGAGAAATGTGTATGTGAAAAGTATGTTCGATAAGGCTATGATGAAGCTTAAACAGGCCTAGCAAGGAAGGGGATTATTACAAACTGCACTAATAAAATAAAGAAGAAAGATCGAATAGAAGAAATGATGTAATCGTCATCTACACCCCACACACAACAATGAAACATTTACAAGAAAAATCTTTTTACATCAATTTCCACTGTTTTCTACATGAATTTCACAAAATCGATGTGGAATGATTTGACCCAGGAAATAAGGATGGATTATCTTCAAATTTCACCTCTTACTTATTTCTGACGGTCAAGGTCTGAGATGCATTTAAATTCGTGGCAAAATCAACAAATGATATATATGGCCTAATCTGACTTTTTTCCTTCGCTTGAATTCTCATAAAGAATTAATAATTTTTTTTATCAGGACTGAAAGTTTTATCAGCAATATTTTTCTTTATTCATTATTTATTAGATGAAGCTTTGTCAACAATTATCAGAGACAGTCAACCAAAACTATCAACAAGTCGGGCTCGCTGTCTATCTATGTTTCAAGAAAACTGGCTGCACCATTTGAACTAGAGGGCTGAAAATCAAAAAAAGAATTAACCCTAACTATAAGTTTAGGAAAAATATTTTTTTTGTCTATTAAAATCATCTCTCTAAATTGTTTTTTACTGGGTGGTTCAATTTCCAATGTAAATCCATGCTAAAGCATTGTCAACAATTATCAGAATCTATCAACTAAAACAGTCAATATAGGTTTCCTCAGTTTTCAAGACTGACTGGCTGGCTGGCTATCTGGCTATGTTTGCATTATGCATACAGGCCACACCAAAAGAGCTAGAGGACTGAAAATTCAACCTTTTCTCCTTTTATGTCTTACAATGTAAACTTATGTTAGATTGGTCCCTTAGTTTGTGCCTGACAGTATTCACACTTGTATTTTCAAAATTCAAAATTTTTTGTGAACAACGAGCGGGGAAAGAAATAGTTTATCCATTAATCACCCATTTTTACAACTTTTTAATTGATCACATTCAACATAGCATGCTGCGAAAAAATATTGATCACATGATGGATTCTATTAAGTGACTAACCAGACCAGTTATTAATTTTTCTTCAGTATTTTCTTTTATTTCAATGTTAACATGAACTCACATCCCTCTCATTTCAGTCGAGCTTAGTTAACTATACCAGCTGCTCTTACTGACTAAGCCACGAGTACTCTCATTTCATGGAAGATCAAATCTAAGCTATATTTCCGATGCATGCCGTTTACTGATTTTAATTTTTCTTCATCCTCAATCATACTGCCAAGTATTTTGAGAGAGGTGTAGATGACAATCGATGGCTTGGTGGGTCACCTCTGTGACAGACAGCCCATAGAACTTAGGTATTTCAATGCAATGCCCACAATCCGATATTTGCGAAACCGTCCCCTCTTCTTTTCATTTTCATCTGTTACGCTCTCCCTTGTTTTACTTGATCAGTTCTCTATATTCACTTCCATCTTGTTAGGCCTGTCGAAGCTTCACAAGCTGATTGATTTTTTTTTTCACTCTCTGTATTCAAAATATTTTCCAGCACCCTCTCTCTAAAAAAACAAAAAAAAAACAAAAAAAAAAACAAAACAAAACAACCCCCCAAAACTTGCAAACTCAATAAATGTATGCAGTATATATATATGTGTACAGTAACTTACATGCTGGATTTGCGTATACAGCCAAGATGACAAGCTGGAACCATGCAGGGAGCAGAATCAGCTGTACAGTCATGTTTCTAACACTTCCATCATCCTGACTTTGTACCTGTCATGAAAGAGAAATGTTTAAACTGTATAAACAAGTCCGGGAAGATTACAGACATTATAATGTACTAGCAATGTAATCTGTGATATCAAAGGTTGGATCTAGTAAACAAATATGTCAAAACTTCCATTCACTCAAACCAATATATGTATACAGTGACATAGCAAATACTAAAAGCACTTACAGGAAGTAAGCGGGTGTCAAAATTTCCATAATGTTATGTGAATGCATTGCTAATGATTTTGCTACAGAAGCAATTCTTGACTCATGGACTGCAGTAAAGGCACAAAGAAGTTAGAACACAAGTTGTTGGAAACGTTAGTTTGAAGAGAACAGGATAAGTGTTTACTACCTCTGCATTTCCTTGACTCCGTGTGAAAGTCCTCTTCAATGTTTACGCTTCCCTTATTCAAACATGTAATGAGTTTGGCAGAACAGGAAACAAGAAAAAGGATCACAATGATGGAGACAGAATGATTGTAGAGTAATGACAAACACAGCGTCTTCAGATTGAAAGGAGAAGTAATTCACTAAACTTAGCTTAGTTTTGGCTCAAGGCCACAAACATAGGGCACACAATGATCAAACTCACTATTCAGTAGTAATGATCTGAGACACTAGCTTGCTTAACATAACACTATGATGAGGTACATAGTTGACTGAAAGGATATGAAGACCTTGTTAATGATCTTAATAAAAACAGTGAGTTTATTCATCAAAAGAAAGAAAAAATCCACTCTATATATGACAAGTTGTTTGAGGCTTTCAAGAGTAACATATTCTTTTATGAGATGATTTTTTTCCATAACAAATATCATGATTGGGATACTTTCGTCCCATTAGACATTTATCCCAGTACAAATGAGAAACAGCAGAGCAATTCAACTATACATCTTTCCTATTCCAAGCCACATAACTGTCCATATCAGGCTTCGGTGAATGGCCTCCAACCTATAATACCAGTGTATTGGACATGGTGTAACATTTGCAGATTTTTTTCTACATAATCAAGTGCTAGCATACATACTAACACACGAGGGGAATATAGATTTCATCTGGATTTTTTAAAATGGAATGATAATAAAATCATGCTAAAACAAAGGAATTTACCAGTTCAAAATTCCAGCAATATTAGTTTTCCCATTAACAAAGATCATAGATAAATAGATATTGAAAATATTGACCCATCTATTGACACTATTTTAAAATATTGCATACTATCACCATATAAAAATGCTACACTAAAAAACATTAAAGATAGGTCTAGCTAGTCACTGAATAGAAACTCTCATGCGATCAATGATCTCTGGCAGCATGCCATGTTAGGGGTGATCAATTAAGGAATTGGAAAAAAGGATTGATCAGTGAATAAGTTACTTCTCTCCGATTTTGTTGGGAAGTGATCACTAAAAATGCCTGAAAAAAAACAATCATGATATAAGCTTGGGACCAATTCAGAATAAACTTACATTACAAACTACCCCCCCCCACTAAAGACTTATTTATGAAGGAAATTTTCCAAAAGCAAAAAAAACATTTTTTCGAAATTTAATTGAGAGTGAATGCTGAAATTTCTAGCCCTCTGGCTCTGTTTATCAAGCCAAGTTTTAATTGACTGTAATAAATTTATATATATATAAATATATATATGCATATACTGTAATATTGTAATAAATGTGTGTGTGTGTGTATATATATATATATATATATATATATATATATATATATATGTGTATGTGTGTGTGTGTGTGTGTGTGTGCGTGTGCGTGTGCGTATGTGCGTACGTGTATATTTATATGGGTGTGTATATATATATATATATGTGTGTGTATGTATATATATATACATGTGTGTGTATGTGTGTGTGTGTGTGTGTGTGTGTGTGTGTGTGCATGTAGGTGTATGTATGAGAATAATGATTGGAGAAAATCAGCAGCTTGAATTTTTAAATGTAAGTTGAATAGCAGGGTAGGTTTTCAAGGTAGAAGTTGTAAACTGCTTCAAAACAAACAGAAATTATCCCTGATTAATCTTCCAACATGAAAATGTAAATTGGAAAAATACTAAAAAAACAATAACTCAATCAACTGCTTTTACTTTTTTTAAAAAAACTATAAAGAATCACTCTGGGGTGGAAAGCCTTTGGCAGAGGAAACCCAACTTTCAAGAACCTGAAAATCACTTCAGTCCTTAAAAGAAGGATCAACAACCAATGCATCCTCCTAATAGTCACCTATGGAGCTGAAACATTGAACCTAACCAAGAGATTGACCCTCAAAATGAGAACCATGCAACTTTCACATGAAAGGATCATGTTTAACCTCATATGGAGAGACAGCACAATATATCAGGGAGAAAACAGGAGTCAGAGACATCATAGAATCTATTAGATGACTTAAATAGCAACGGGCTGGTCATGTAGCAAGAATGGCTTGTAACTGCTGGACATCACAACTCAAAACATGGATCCCCAGAGATCACATGTGTAAATGAGGCTGATAGAATACAAAATGAAGAGAAGAACTGGACAAGTTCAGAAAGTATTGGCTTGGCGATGCCCATGATTGAGAAATCTGATGAATCCTGGGAAAGGATGACAATCAAAAAAAGACTGATAACGATAATGATTCTTAATTCACAAAACAGAATCTTTTTTTTCTACTGCTGAGTCTCAGAATGATGATCATTAGGAGGCTATTGCTTTAATTTTAGTCCAACATACAAAATCAAAGTTGTTGTGGTTCTTTTTGTCTCTGAATGAAAGAAGCCACCAGGGACGGTCATTTGCTATGAGTATCTGTTAGTGTTGTCGTCTCCTTTTCTCAATTGGATATTATTCTTTGATATATTTCAATGACATTTTGTACGTAGACTTGTGGAGAGATTTTACCAAATGGATAATGTGTTATGACCAATCCAATTGTTTGTTTACATTTCAAAAGCAGAAACAGGGTATCTCAGATTCAATAGTCCAAATAAACAACTTATTGCCTCTCTTTCTCTGTTTCAAACGTTTTTTGTAGGGGAGCTTTATACTTTTAGAATTTTCTTTTAAGAAAACCCAACCCTTCCTAAAATGTATAATTTAGTATCAGGAGAAAAGGTGATATTAAAGGAATTCAAGTACGCAAAATACTTGAGAATTTAGATGCAAAAAAGTAAACATAGGTATATCTTCATTAGTGTGGTTAACTTGTTCCAAAACTGCACTGTTAACGTCTTATCATAATTTGATATGCTTTTTTTCAGCTTATATCTGGTTACATTTGTACAGCAATACCTTAAGCGTACCACATCAAAATGTACGTATTAGTCTCTTGAATATCTATTTTTAGAGGAGCAAGAGATTTTCAAGACAATAATCTCTCATTTTTGCAACTGATTTAAGAAACATTTCTTCAGGAATTCAAGAATAGCTGAATTCACTGAGCTTATCTTTGTGTGGCATATGATCAAATTAGAGAAAATGAGGAGGGTAGGAAGATTGTGCTGTACTAATCTTCAAAGTTAGGAGGAACTGTCTACCTTGAAAATCAGCATTTGAAATCCCAACATTTTATATAGGCTCAAATGTTGATCACCTATACCAGTGGCAAATATGTAATTATTTCAATCTTAACATAGGCCATGAGAATATACTGAGATAGACACTTAGATTCTTTCATTCAAAACACATAGGTAACTCAAGTATTAGTGTATACGAGGTCTCTCTGGAAAGTATCAAGCCATTTAATGTAAATGGAAAAACAGCCAAAGGCAATATTGCTTTGGTCCCCTTCAATTTACTCCCCTTGGGACATCACATACTTCCCAGCATCCCTTCTACTTTTCAAAACCGTTTAGAAAAGCGCTCTAATTGTCTTCTTCTTCATCTCATCCACAGTCTGAAATCTCTCTTCCATTGATGAAAAGTCAGAGGTCACAGGGAGCCTAATATGGAATGAAGGGGGCTGCAGACCTTGGCAATTTGATATTTTTCCAAAAGAATCCTGTATAATATATGAAGAAAGAGTGGGTTGTCAGTCATTATGAATGTGACAATCACACAGTACATGAGTTCATTTAATTGTATCTCACTGCTGATTGATTAACCCCATTGGAGAGTGTTTGTTCATGCATGTACAGTTAAGCCTCATCAGGTTGGTTATCTTTACATCAAGGTCACATTCTGGGGATATTCAAAATGGCTGGAAACTTTCCGGACAGAAGTTGTAATATCTATGCATTTTTAATATTCATTTAAGAGTGATTAGTATGGTACAATATTGAATAATGGATTAGGAAGATTGCGTTGCAATAGTCTTCCAAGTGAAGAAGGCCTACCTCTTTAAAGAGTCAGTTTTTGAAATTATGGTTTTCACCTTGACACCAAATACTAGCACAGATGAGAAATGTTGAACTATTTCTACCACAAACGCAATAGAGTAAACTGTGAATAAACACACTTGTTCTCACATACCCAACACTGAGGATTTATCCATAGATGAATAGAATAAACATGTTTAATCAAAATGATGCTATATAATCTTTTATATCTATAAAATTTTGCATAGAATGGCACAAGGTCAAATTAGTGAAATAACAAGATTTTGTTCTGCTAATCTTCCAAGGGGAGAGTACTTACCATAGAATGAGGTAATTGAGGAAAAAAATTAGGCTATTTTTTCAGGTTTTAAGGTTCATCAAAAGTTGGGCTAACATTGGAAATTTAGAAAAATTTTCTGCAGGATTACCAATTGATAAGTTTTTAAAGTAATGTATCACATAGAATAGTCCATAATGTTGATAGAGAAAATGTGAGAGTCACTCAAAGTATGTTTTCGATTGCCCCCTGGTTTGAGCAGTTGAAAACAAATTGATTTGAAAGATCCAGCAATTTTGAAACGTCATGAAAAATTCAAACTAGGAAATATTCGAGAACAATAAGTAGAACTAATATTTTCCTTTTGAACTTGTTTTTGCCTCTTCTAAAAAATGACTACATTTTAGTTTTTTAGTTTTTATATTCACAGATTTTTACAAACAATAGAATTCCTCCTTGTTGTTTGTGATGTTAATACATCATCTTGGCTGATCCATTCTTCAGCTTTCTTCAGGAGCACTATCTGAATGTGATGATCACAAACGGAAATTTTTCTCCCTAATGGTAGTGACATATAACATATGATTCAGGTGTTTTGATTCCTTTCCTTGTTAGACCTGGATTTCGATACCTTGTCCCTGTTGAGTAGCAGAAACCACATCCAGTTGAACATCGCACTTGTCTGACTTACACACTCAGCAGACATCTCAATCGCCAACAGTATTTTTTGTCTATTATCCAAACTTCTTTCCAGAGAGAATGTGCTTGCTCTTCTCTTTCCAAATTTGATGAGCCATCCCCTGAAATCTAGGATGGCTGACCCCATCTAGAAACAGAATTACTTTTTGTAGTTCCTCATCATCCGACAGAAAAACATAGTTGTTAATTAAAATTGTAAGGTTGTTCTCATTTGCCTTATCATACTGTTTTCAAGTGGTCCACCCAAGAAATATAGTCAGTAATGAAGTCCTAGTTAACCCACCAGCAGTTTTAGTAGCCTAATCTATTGCTCCAAGTATATCTGGGTTCCAAATTCAGGATATTACCATTTAATGGTTATACCTGGGGAAAGCTTAATGATTTTGCATTGGATTTTGCTGGGAAAAAATTCATTTGATGAAATTTTAAGAATTTTGCCTTAGGAAATTATTTTCACTTACATAGATCATTAAATGCCTGAGGGTTAGTGGTGTATTCTAAACACTTTAAACAGTAGATATACAGATTAATAAGTGCTCAGTGGATGCCGTTCTTGATTGCCTCCTGATGTACTCAATAGCTTGAGGAAATCTCAATTACCCCATTCTGTGGTACCTTTGAAATCGGCACTTGAAATCTTGGATTTTTTCCCGGATTCAAATACCAGTCACAAAATGCAATGATCCTAGAGATGAAGGTCAATAAGTGTTTGTAGTTATTTCTAAAGCTAGCTTAGTACCTGTAAAAAAATGACAGGATTATTTGTGTTGTGTGAGGATAAATTATGAATCAGTACAACGCACACTTCTGACCCCCCATTTCCCTCCATCTGTCTTTGTACAATATTCCGTAGCAGATGTAAACAAAAGTGGTGGTAGGCAAAACAAGGAAGAGAGTGAAGCTGTAATCAGCCGCAGCATTTTAAGCTGCAACCGTTGCTTTTTAAGTCTGTCGCTGAAACAATTTTGACTAATTTTTATGCAGAGTAAAGTTGGCCAATTCTACTTGCCTGACTAACTAAAGGTTGGACATCTGAATCATGGTAGGGTTTTATCAATTTTATCTATGCGTTTGTTTTAGCATGATAGAAGACAACAAAGAAACAGATAAAAACGTGACAACAGCTTCTTTATAATAAGATTCATCATCTCAGATTATTTCATTGATGTAGACATCTATTGAAGATCACTGATCAAAGGGATTCTTTTGACCATGATTGTTTTTAGCGGCCTCTGTTGCTCAAGAAGAGTAAATCATTTTTTAGATTCTTTCGCAAGAAGTTAAAGGAGAAACCAAGTCTGATGCCAAGAAAGCTGTAGCGGATTTTTTCAGTGAAAGAAAGAATCAAATTCAAGATAAAAATGATTTTTTTGATTTACACTGACTGATGAAAAATTATTATCTTAAATGTTCAGATTGATACTATTGAATGAACCAACAAGAATGCCTTGAAGCAAGAATTTTTCATCTGTCTCTGAAACAGAGATAGAAAAAAAGACAGCAGACTTTTACATTTGATTAAATTATTATCAAGTTTAGAAAAAAACTGGAGAGAACTTCTGTAAAAATCATAGCCTGGAAAGTAAATATAAAATATTTGAGAAGCAAAAACCAAAATTCACAAATTAAAATTGTTATATGTATCCTTTAGTTCCTTCATACACCAGTCGTTATGTAAGTAGGGAAGGTTATAATGAACTGTTCTTAGTTGGAAATGAATACTACTCCTTTGTCATAAACTTACTTGTGTCTGATTGATTCTATAACAAAACTCTTCTGATTACTTGAACAATAACATCTTGCAATATTTGTTACTCATAATGACTCATAAAATCAAGTACCTTTGATGTCACACAATTTCCAACTGTTTATAAATTCTGTCCCTCAGCCAAACAAAAGTAGTGGGTGACATCATAGTGGCAGTAAGTCTTCCTTCAACTATCCAACAAAAAATGTTGAACGGTATTGAATATAGGGTGGTTATCATCCATCATGACAAACTTACAAAGTGGAAAAATCACTGATCAGGTGAGAACAAAGGTGAAGAGTATAACCGGAAATGACTAGAATTATTCATTTATTAATATGAAGTATTAGTAGATTGACGATTTATATTTGACAGACTGTGATAAAGAAATTTTTGTGTCAACTTATTTAGCTTGGCCCTAATGTTACTCGGTAGCAAATCGAGAGGCCCATGATCATGTAAACAAATAAAGAAATGAATGTTGTGTGGGGATAGGGTGATATATGTGCTCTCCCTGATTCCTGCCTAGCCAGAGTGGTGTTAGCTCAATTGGTAAGAGCTAGGTCTATATGTAGGGCTGATTCCTGGTGGACTATATTTGTTCACATGATCTGGGGCCATTTGATTAGCTACCTGGTAACATCCGTGCTGAGAAAAATAAGTACTTACAAAAATGCTTTTCTAATTATCACATTTGTTAATATATAAATGATATTTGGTTCACTGTTTAATGATAAATACCTTTGAAAGTACATATTTAAACATTGTTGCTGTGAAAATAACTTGAGTGAAGTTGGAAGGGGGGTCAGATACCAATATCACACCAGCATCTGCTCCCTGGCCCTTTGTGGCTGGGATCCACATCTTCTTGTCTGTGGGAAACAAAATTATTGCAGACCTGCCAAGTTCCTGTAGATTACAATTCTGGAGCAGCAGCTCCTTGTCGCACTAAAAGAGGACGGGTCATAGGTTCTTCTGACACATTTGTGGGAGAGTATGAGGGAATTGGCCAATGTTTGCCTCTACATTAAACCAGCACTGTGGGGTGACAAATAAATACCATCATCCAACTGGCTTGGTTCCTGTCTCTTTGTACAGGGTTATCTGGAATATGGTAACACTTGAAACTTTTCAGTAGCTCTTCCAATTCTATGAACAGCAGCACAATTGCAGCTATTATATATTAGTCAAAAGAAACATTCAATTTCAATTTCTTAGTTATTTCGTTAGAAATGAAAATAGAAATAAAAGATTGCTATTGATAAAAAATGATGTAAATTCCTGGAGTTTTCCTGCTTAATTCTTCTGCTTATAATATCATATGTAATATCATTCATAATTATAAAGAAATTTTTGTAGGAACTTATTTTGCTCAGCACCAATGTTACTTGGTGGCAAATCAAGCTCCCCCAGATTGAGTAAATAAATAAATGATCATTTTGCAGGGATTGAGTGATATAAGTGAATTCTCAGACTCCTACCTTGCCAGAATGTTGTTAGCTCAGTTGGTAAGAGTAGAGTCTACATATAAGGCTTCTTCCTGATGGACATGGGTTCAATCCCTGCATGACGCTTATTTCTTTATTTATTTACACAATCTGAGGCTGTTCGAATTGCTATCAAGTAACATTGGTGATAAGCAAAACATGTCTTTCTCATCATCACATTTATTAATACATGAATAATATTTGGTTAACTCTTTGATGATAACTAGACCAGAAAGTATATATATAAATATTGATGCTGATGGAGGAAGAGTCAGATACCAGATGATATATTAACTTCACACCAGCATCCTTCATGGTTTGGATCAGCCTCATCTTGTCTGTGGGAAAATAAATTGTTGCAGATGTGCCAAGTCCCTGTAGATAACAATTCAGGGGCAGCAGCTCCCTGTTGCACTATAAGTGGAAGGTCATAGGTTGTTCTGTGCCTTTGTAGGAGAGCACAAGAGGATTGGCCAATTTTTGCCCCTACATCAAACCAGCACTGTGTCATGCTCACCCTCATGGGGAATATAACAACTTTTGTATTGCATATATAATAAATACAACATCATAATCTATGTATATTCTTAGCATAAATGTATTTATCTATTAGAATGAAATAAAACCTTGTATATCTGTAAAATGAATTTTCTAGATATTCAAGACTTGTCAGTTTAGCTCAGGTGGTAAAACACCGGCCTACAAATCAATTGGCAGTGATTTTAAATCACAATAGAGAATTGATGAATGTATTTATTTATTAGAATGAAATAAGCCCTTCTGTATTTCTAACATGGATTTTCATAGACATGTAAGTTGTGTCAATTTAGCTCAGTCAGTAAGACATTAGTCTACCAACTTATTGGATCAGATTTCAAATCACTTTAGGGGAATGTTGATTTTTACAACCTTAAATTTACTGAGGATTGTTCTTGCTTTTCTTGTTATAGTAGGAAAACAAACTCCAGATTTGAACTGAAGTTTGACAAAAAAAAGAAGTTCTAATTGAATTTCCTAATTATTTCATGAAAAATGATATTCTGAATAAAAGTTTTTCTCAGTTATCAAGATGTGTTCTTAATTAGATAAATTTCTAGATTAAAACTGCTGATTTCTTTTGCTTCTAGTCAAATCCTGCTTTTTTAAAAATTAAAAAAAACTTTTCCATTACCTGCCACTTTGCTGACAGTTGATTATACAACAGCAAGCTCAGCTGATAGCTGCCACTGTTACTATAAGTATGAAAGACACTGCCGGAGGGGATAAAAAGTTTATAAAAAAGTTAGAAAGGGAGAAATGAAAGTTAGGTAGTTTAATAAGAGGGTAGGAAAAGTGAGGGGCAGATAGCTGCTACTGATACTTTAAGAATGAAAGATATAGTTCTTAATATATGTATGATGATTCCATGCAAATCTTTGATTGCTTTTATTGCAACCATGTATCATAAATAAATCTGATGGTTATAAGCACCTGTCATAGAGCAATAGATGGCAAAATAGTTTTGCAGGAGGTTAGTCACTTGTGTCGTAAGTTTGATCTTAATTGGATACCTTGGTTTTATGATCCTGTCCTGGATTACACTAAATAATTTTTGATGGCTGAGATAGTTGTGCACATTCCACTGGTCCAAGAAATTGGTACTCAAGCTCAGGTAAAAACTTGAAAATTTTGATTTCCAAAGACAGTAGGTCTTCACAACTTGGAAGATTGGTGCAACACAATCTTCTGCCACTGTACCAGACTAAGCAGAGCTTGATAGTAATCTATTACCTTCATTATTATTGTTACATTTGCTCCTACTGAAGTGAATCTCAAGAAGAATTGGTGTCAAATTCCCAAGTCTTAAAAGGGAAAAAACTTTATTCTAAAAAAGGTTAAGGATAAACTCATTAGAGACAACAGAATGTTCTAAATGATGATGGATAAAATTCATATTTCTCGTCATTACACTTTTGCTACTTATTCTATGACTAGAAATGTTTTTCCACTGGTCTTCATAGAAAAGCTGGGGGTTTAACAAAAAATACACTAAGTAAATATTTCATTTTTGTCATGTTAGTTATTGAACATGAAAATCTATGGTAAAATGAGACTTTATAAATCTTTCTCAGCTTTTCTGAAATCTTAAATTGACACCTGAAATCATCTGAAATCTTGAATTGATATAATTTCACATCTTTAAAGAAAAATGATTTCTGTTTTATAACTGAATGTAATACCTTATTTTCCAGCATTGAAGATACTACTTTTTCCCCCAGCATAAGTTTCAAAACTTTACCCAGCATCCAACAGGCCAAAGGTTACGTTTTTCATGGGTCTATCCTAGCCTAAGAGAATGTAATCTTTGCTAACATGCACATGAAAGAATCATGCTCAACCTTACATGGAAAGATCACAAGACAGCTTAATATATCAAGGAGAAAACAGGAGTCCAAGACATAAAATCCATAAGAAAACTCAAATAGCGATGACCTAGTCATGTTGCAAGAATGGCAGATAACCAATGGACATCACAACTCAAAACATGGACCTCCAGAGATCATATGTGTAACCAACACCGACAGAATACAAGATGGAGAGACAAACTAGACAAGTTCAGCTACTATTGGCTCCACGATGCCCATGATAGGGAGGTGTGGTGAATCCTGGGGAAGATCTATGTCCAATGACGTTCATAAAAAGACTGATAATGATAACTGCAGTATATGACCTCTGTATGAAGTGTACAAATTATATTTAGTATAAAATAATATATAAACAAAAAATAGATAATAAAAAATGTAAGTAATCATAAAAATGAAATGCTATGTGCATTAGGACAGTTTGGATTACATACCAAAATAAAGTGCTCAACTCGTGGTAACATTGACACCAGCATGAACAATTTGTATAAACACTGTGCTTCTTATTCCAAACACAGTTATTATTATAGACTGCAATACAGACATCCCAGTGAACATAAAAAAATACTGTTTGGCCGAAGACTGAATTGCGGAACTGGAGTATTGTGGTGTAGGTGTTGGGGTAGCCCTAATCTGGGTACTTACAGCTGGGCTAGCTATAAACTTTGGTTAGAGGAAAAAAACACTGACCATGTGTTCCAAAGGATCTACAAAATATCTTGGTAAGGTAGACGAAAGTGCACCTCCTATCTTTCCTCCAAAAAAATTGCAAGTCAGCTTTGTAAGTAGAGCAGTGAGAGAGCTGAATGACAGAGACTACTTGTTTAATAAATCCTATCCATGATATCATTAGTCTTATAAACAGGTAGTTATGACAAGATATTGGTAATGCCGATGAGAACATCATTGAAACTATCATAGAGTCAGAATGTTTGGTTTCTAAAAGTGAGTCATAATTGGATCTTCTGAGTCAACACAAATTTGTAAATAATTCCAAATAAAAAGATAAGATACATAGAAAAAAATTTTTTTAAATCATGCTCAAGGACTACCCAATATATTGAGGAAGAAAGTACATTGGCTGAAATGTGATAGAAACACAAAGATGAGGTTACTAGTATGAATAAATTATGGAATAAACAACACTGCATCATCTGAAAATTTCAGACAACATAATGTAACAGTCTCTAATATAATTTGCTCTCATAGAAATAAAAAACACACAATTTTTCACCGAAACACTTGGGACCAGACATTTTCTGATATTCAGAATTTTTTGATTTCAGCATGGTAGTACAGGTATTGGATAAACGGTAGACAATTAAATCAATTGTTAAGGTGTGGCAGTTGCTGCAGTGGATATTTACACTGGGTGGGGTGAATAAAGACCAGGAATAATATTGCAGTTTATTTGCACAGTGATAAATCAAAAGAGATAAAGATAGACCATAAACTTAAAGGCATACTTTTTTTTTTAAGTGCTAAAAGAAGTCACTCAAGTAATCTTTTCTTTTAGATTAAAAGAAAAGCTCAGAAAACCGACCATTTTTTCTTTGTGGAAAAAGTGTTTGGTGTTAGGAGAATCCCAGTTATCAAACGTTTTTTTATCTGTATAGAATTACTATCACAATTGCTGTTTCTTTTTGTGGAACTGGAATAAACTGCTTTGCAATAACAATGTGTCTAGAATTCACAGATATTCACACATTTCAGTTCTGGTTAGACTTGATTAATAATGTAGGAATTTCACATCATTTTTTTTCCTTAAAAAAACAACTTCTTCAAGAAATTATCCTCTCAAAATGTATTGATTTAGCATTGGTTGTGAAATCTTCTTTTTAATTGAAAGAATTGACTTAATTTAATTTCATTTTTATTGAAACTCTCTATTCACTACTGTCCTTTTATTTTTCTCTCGTGTTAATTTTCTTCTCCGAATTGTCATCATTGTTTGCTTACCACCACGTCAATTGGCCTGCTTTTTAAACCACGTTTTGCTTAATAAAAAATTAATAAAGAGAAAAAGAAAATATTAATGAAAGAATTGACTCCAATATTTTTCTACCTTTCATTCCTCACAATTTATAAACAAATTATTTTGAGGTTACAGGTTATTTTCTTAAAAAAAAGCGCTTCACATTAATATTGATAAAGATTCTTTGATTTCTACTTCACTGTTATTCTATTAGGCTTTTATACATTTCAGAAAAAAAAAAAACATTTTTGACACGTTTGATCATTCACAGTTCCTTCCCCATATCCTGCACAAATCTTTTTCTGTGTTTGTCACATTCACCTTTCTTAAAATAAAAAAGCCGAAAATAGAAAATGTTGCTTAATTTCTTCCATCTTCAATGCAAGAATCAATAAACAAAAATATACCAATCTTGATAGTTTTTTCCAGGCATGCTGATATGATGGCTATCATAATACAGTCAAAAGCAACCTTTTTTGAATGAAATTCGTTGAAACTTAATGTTCTTAATTCTATGTAATAACAAAAGCATAATGAGCTTTTTGACTAACCCAATGCTTGAAAGATAAATGAATTCTATACAGTGATTAGCTCCAGACCAAAGACTCTAACAAATTTGAACATCAGCCATTGACATTAGAGGGTAATATACAGTTAACTAAACTACCAACCAATTTACATATGTATTCTCTAAAGCGATATATATAAAATGCCTTCCATTAATAGGCGATCAATATAGCCTCTTGCTAGTAACATGAGGGATAGGATTCGAAATTCATCATGAATACTGGGTTGCTAATCAAATAAGTTTGAACATAATTTTCATATTGATAATAAAAGAAACTGACAAAATCCTGCTGGGTGTCATTCTATAATACAACCTCTTCGGTCTTATTATACATTGGAATGACACTGAAGTGACCTCTTCAAGCCTTGGCAAAGCATGCAGAAATCCTGGGATGACCAGTAGACAGGGAGCTTAGCAGCAGAAGTTACTGGAAATAAGTCAAAGTTGTTATCAAACTATTGTTTTCCATAACCTAGACTGGTAGCCAACCAATGTTCAAGAGCCCAGCCTGCCTTACTATTACCAATAACTGGAAGGAGAAAAGATAGATTCAGCCTTTCCCAAGAGCTTTGGTGTAAAGTTAATAGAAACTGTCTAAACAGCAGATTGAATTCAGTTTGCCAATTCCATTCTTCATGTTGCAACTCATAATACAGACAAAAGACAAATGTCTATACTTGTATGGTTGAATCATTCTCAAGCATCTTTACAAGTCAGACAGCTTCATCCACCTTTTAATAATAATGATGAGGATCTAAAAGTACAGACTGCAAATTTCCCTCGTGTGTTATTTCTCTCCTCAAGCCGCAGTTCAGTTGAGAGCAGAATTGTCCTATGCAATTTAATGCCTGTCAATAACAATATTTACTGATACAAAGAAAAGGAGGAATATTCTTGTCCTTTTGACTAGCTTTCATCACTTTTCAAGTCTATTTTGAACTTGGAACAGCCATACAACTCTAGCTCATCTTTCATTTCTTGCTTGTTCAATCAGTCTCGCCAATCAATAAGAATATTTGCCTACTTCCTCTGTAGACACACAATTACATGAATTAAGAGAGAGGTCTGTGATGTTTGGTTATAAGAACGCAGACATTTTTCTTATTTATTCATGTTGACTTGGTACTATGGTTAATTTTAACAAAAACTTCAATCATTACCTCAACAAGTTCAAACAGATTACTTGCTGAATTCGTACAGGTTGTGTTCAAACTTTAATCAATGTTTGGCATAGAAGTTAAAAATAGACAATATTCTTCCACAGAATAATGCAGTATAAGAACAATTTATTGATTAAATAAACTCTTGATAGTCGTGGGAGACTGAAAATCAGATTTCATTGCTTTACTCATAGAAGAAAAATCCAAGAATAATGAGAATTTTTGCATGATTGTCTCCTTAATCCTGGCAACCATTTTTCTTTACTTCATAAAATGAAACCTGTTTGGTTGCTTAACTGTAGACAAAGGGTGTGCGTGGGACCAACAGATCTTGTAGCTGTGGGATGGGGAGCTCTAGGGGTGCAACATATTTGGGGAACCCTGAAAAATCTAAAAAATCTAGAAAAAATAATATAAATAAATCTAAAAGATAATCTGAAAAAAATTGCAGGGGTGTGCAGTCAAACTTAGTGCCACCATTGCTGTAGATTAGTGGTTAACAAGTTAGTCTTAACAACCATAGCAAAAGTGAATTTGATCCTCACTGGGTTCCTACACCTGCAACCTTATGCTTAGTTTACTAGATATTCAAAATGCACCTTGTATTTTTCTCATTATTTCACTTTTCATTATTTTTTGATTGGCTCTTTATAAGTAAATAGTTGAAAAGCAAGTTGAGCAGACCATTACCACTTCAGAATAAGTAAGCTACTCACCAGGTGGCTCAAAATTAGGGCCTTGTACCAGACTAAGCTAATTTTGAAAAAATACCCAGCAGTCTGCATTCATAGCCTTGTGCCAGACTAAACAAATCCATAATGATATCAGTATTTTGTTTTGCTAACAAGCACAGCAACAGGATATAACTGAAAAGAGAAAATCATTCCAAACCCTTTAAATTAAAAATCTCCATCAGTAACAAGCAAGTACTCAGAGAGCATACACCTGCACTCCGTCAATGCCATAGTCATTAAAAAAATTGAATGATCAAATCCCAAACTATGCAGTGACAAAAGCTTGTAATGATTATTCAACAGAGACATCCTTTTGAACCTTGATTCATTTCAAAACTTGATTATTTCCCTTAGACTGACTAACTTTGTCATCACTGTGTCACTATATCAGAAGGATCTAAACATCTTCCTTTTTTGTAATGTTAACAATATTGAAAAAAATTCCTGGATCAGCCCTTCCAAATTTGATTAATATATTATTCGGCCCATGGTCCACCCTTCAATAAAATGTCATTGAAATTCTTTGAGAACTTTTGGGGATATTGTGTGGACAAATGGATAAACAAAAAGAGAGTCTAGTAAACAAGGGCGAATGCATAATCTCCATCCAAATTGACAGGACAAACATGGGTGAATATATTATCCTCTGTCCAAACAGATAGACAAACATGAGTGAATACATAAACCTCCCTCCAAGCAGACAGACAGACAGATAGACAAAGATGGGTGAATATATTGATCTTTGTCCAAATAGACAGACAGACAAACATGGGTGAATACATCAACCTCTATCCAAACAGAGAAACCGGCAGATAGACATGAGTGAATATATAAACCTCCCTCCAAACAGACAGACAAAGATGGGTAAATATATTGATCTTTGTCCGAAAAGACAGTCAGACAAACGTGGGTGAATAAATAACCTCTGTCCAACTTTATTGGCAGGGGTAAAAAAAGATACATCCAACAAATAAAGGAATTCAATAAATTTATATAGTTCTTGATTTGACTCAAAATTCAAGTCATTTTGGCATCAGTATTACATTGGACCTTGGATTGTGAATCTTCTTGAGGCTATTCGTCCCAATGAAAGACACTAAAAGGCTGCTGCTGCTGCTGCTGATGATGATCTCTTGACTCATGAGTTATTAAACTTGACAAACTGGCACAAAAGGAAGGACTGGCCTAATGGTTAGAGTTCATATTCTGGTTGGGGTAGTTTGTGTTCACTTTGAACTAATGCCCTTGAAAGTGGTATGAATCTATCTCTCCCACAAGGTCAGGTGAAGGATTACTCCCTGCTTCTGACATCATGTAATTTGCAACAACTTCTTACTTGTTATGTGGAGAGGTAATTGGTACTTCCAAGTAAGTTCCATTTCTCCAAGAAATGCTAGGAAGGACCCTGCATGGTTACCTGGTGAGCAGCTATGTGATAGGATAACTTGATTGGAGTCTATCACAAAGTCACAAGTGCAAGGCACCCAGTGAGCATCAAACTCTCGAGTCAATTTGTTAACCATTGCTTTGGGGAGAGACACAAAGCCAAAAGTGAAGGGCACAGAGAGGATTATGCTCACTGCACAGTAGTTATTCTGTACTAGGCTAGTTTACTAACCATGGGTTCATAGAGAGATGTATTTATTCATTTTAGTTCAGAGTGACTATAAAAGAAAAGCCCCAGTAAGAATAGAATTCATTAAAGTCATAACATTTTGTGGTGAGGTTGGTTTGTTAACCATTGCTTTTTTTGAGAACTATTTTAGGTATTTATTAAGTCGAACTTAGTGTAGTTCAAATTCATAAGTAGAGGGCACCTGGTGAAAATTAAACTCATCATAGTAGAAGGATAAGTTGCAACTCATTGCTTTGAAGTAAGGTGCCAAAGGCTACTGTTTGATTTGGGCAGTTCAGCTAATGGCAGGAAATAGCTACTGGAATAAAATCTCCATTTTTGGAGACTGAATTGTTCTGAACTTCTTTGATACTGTTCCAGACATACTTCATATCTTATTTTATTCTTGGACTTTGTGTACTTGATGTGTGCAGTCTTGTGCTCAGCAGAGCTAGCAGCTTTTCAAAATCAGTAATTTTTATCATATAGTGGAAAATGGTTATCTTTTATCTTTATTCCTTTCATTAACAATCTGATATTTTGTTTTACAGAAATCATGAAGAATGGTTTTGTTTCTATGTCACTGTTACACATAACCTCAAGCAACATACTGAATGAATCCTTATAAGTATACAAACCAAGTTAATGATTTAATTCCAATAACATTCGGCTAAGATAACTTCTCATTACTCCAGTGAATTAATGTAGATAATTTACTTGGGTTTCCAGAATAGAATGGTACAGATTTACACACATTGCAGCTCTAGGTGTACAGTATAATCTTTAGAAGCCGTTTCTTTTGAATTAAGCAGAGCAACAGTGTTTTTTATACAAGCCAATTTTTTTATCAAATGAAGCACTATCAATTTTTCAATGTTATTTTCTTTCATCTTAACAAATATTGTGCCAAATGATTGGAGGAGGATAAGGGGTGAGTTTAAGAGTTAGAATTGATCTCTTGCCAGCCGTAAGAGCTCTTATGACTCGGTAAGAATATCACCTTATAAAGTCAGCTTTCTGTAAAAAGTCTATATATTAGTCAAATATTAATAGTAGTTGAAAATGCTTCACCGAATGATTAAAAAAATTCAAGATGATATTACTACTAAACAAGTATCAAAGAAGTCTGGTTATTCATTTAATAGAGACCGCCAAGTCAATGAAAAAGTCCAAATTTTCGAGAAAACAAACATGAACACTACCGGGTACAAACTAGGGGCCAGTTTAGCATAAAGCTACATTGCAAATTGAATCCTCCACAGATGAAAACCTATTTCGAAGGGGACAATTGTTAAAAAACAATTTTATTAGATATGATTAGGAGTATTGAAAAATCTCTGCCCTGTAGCTGTTTTGGTGCAGCCTGTATGCATGATACATACAAAGCCAGCCAGACCAACTTGAAAACTAGAGAAACCTATGTAGACAGTTTTATGGACAGTTTTGGTTGACAGTTTCTAATATGGCAGGACTGAGTATTAAGGGTCAACAAGGTATAAGTGTACGATCAGATTTGATCTTCTGTACTTTTATCCCTTGTAGCTCAAGCAATAGAGCAGCTATCATGGTGAGATAAGCAAGCTGAGGACCAACAGGATTAGTTTGAGTCGTGCTGAAAGTTTATCCTTTATTTCTGATCTGAGCTATTTACTCACAGCCATAAAATGATGGTCTGAGCAGTGGTACTGAAAAATAACTGAGATCAAAACTAGTCTAAAGATTAATGATAAAATAATATCATATTGGGAAAATTCATTCTTCATCATTTTTAATCCATTTATTCGGTTTACTGTACTTTAAAACATTCTGTTCCTTCCCTGAAATAAGTCTCCAAAATTTATCCTGTTTCCTATAGCCGGAAGATTAATTTTTTCATAGGTCTCTCCTAAACCAAGAGGAAGATAATCTATGCAAGACAGTCGTCTGAAATAGTATATGACCAAAAGTGTATAAATCATAGGGTAAAACAGGTCTTCATGTTGTGTAAATAATCAAAAGTATCATAAATAATTGAAAATATCTGAAATTGCACAAAATCAAGCCAACAAATTAGTTATAATTTTGATGTACACTAGAACAACATAATCAATGCACGGTAGACATGTCACCAAAATGCGTTTTTTATTCCAAACACAGACATAACTAGCATTCCAAGGGAAATTATGAATCACTGCCACCTTCATGCAGCTTTTTAATTAGCAAATTTAACATTGGTAGAATTAAGTTACTTTTACTATGTATGATTGGAATCAGAGATTTATGATTTGAAAAGCAAAAACTGGTCCGGTTAGTCACTCAATAAAGTGATCAATAAGAGAATCGAAAGAATGACTGATCAATAAATAAGTTACTTTTCTCACCTTTTTTGAGGCTGTGATCATTGAAAAGTACGAATTCTCAAAAAACTAGCATGAATGCTGCTGGACACTAAGTAAGGCACCAATTTGGCATAAACTTTCACAGTAAATTGAAACCTCAAATAAAAACCTATTTACAGGAGGAATTTTCAAAAAACAAAAAAATTACTCACTAAAGAGTGTGTGTGTGTGTGTGTATAAAATTTCAAGTTTTTAATATAGATGGTTAGAGCTGGGTCGGATGAATACATTAGATGCATATAAATGTCAAAACATATGAATAATAATCTTCCAACAACAGTGATTAAACTGGTCAGTTGTGGGTAGCAATGAATGATTATTATTGGTTATGAAAAGATATTCCAGTAGGTGTAGTTCTACTATGTATACTAACTAGTAAGCTGGGTGTAAATGTCTCCATATTGTTAGTGAAATAGCTAATGGAATTAACAAGAGGTGTTTGTACTATGATCATGGAATCTTTTCAGAAAAAATAAAATTTTCCACACTGAATGGAAAGAATGAAAATGATCTGCGAACTTAAATCAAACAACAAAGCAGAGAGAAATTATTGAAAACCAATCAGTTCTTACCTAAGGAATTACTTTGATATGAAAGCGTTGGTAATTGAAACATCATACCCTCACAAATGGCCCACCTGACCAACCATCCAAGTGGGCAACATATTCTTCTGTCTTTGCTCGTCTGTGTCTCTATGTGTGTGTATCTCCAGACACTCCTGGTCACATTTTGGGTGCAACAATTTAGAAAATTTGTATGAGTACACCACTAGGCACCATCAAGAAACATACTTTTATTTTCCCTCAAAAAGTGCTTTTTTGAGTCTCCATGGTCATTTTGGACCAACAATGCCTACATCTTGTGCTGGTATTTTTCTAAAGATAATTTCAGTTGAGTAGATCTGGTAGAGGCACAGGCGATGGTGATTAATTTATACAAGGTATGGATATCTCTTTCGTTGTTGAAATATAACCGGATTGGAAAATATGTTCTTTGATATATTCCTTCTAACACAATACAGCATATGGAAAAAAAAGGATTATTTACACTTAGCAGGGATACCCGGCAGTGCCATGGGAGAAAATAACTTAGAATATAAACAAACAGGAGAAATAATGTTCTCTTCTACATTTCTTTTTACACAACGCAGGAAATGAAAAAATGATTATTCACACTATGTACACATGGGAAAATAGCTGCAATGGAAGAAATATTCTAATACACAAAAAAGAACAAATGTTGTCACTTTGTTTGACAGAGCTTTGGGAGACACTGGTTTTCTTCTATTGGGTACCAGTATGAATAGGATGGCAAGCCTTTGGAAGAGCTAGCTCAACCTTAAAAAATAAGAAGATCCCAATAATCCTAAAGAGAAGGGTGAATAACCAATGCATCCTTCCAATAGTCACTTATGGAGCTGAGACATGGAACCTAACCAAGAGACAGATCTGCAAATTGAGAACCATGCAACATGCACATGAGAGAATAATGCTAGGCCTCACATGGAGAGACCACAAGACAGCACAGTACATCCGAGAAAAGATAAGAGTTAGGGACATCATAGAATCTATTAAAAATCTCAAATGGTGGTGGGCTGGCCATGTTGCAAGAATGGCAAACAATCAATGGACATCGCGACTCACAACATGGATCCCCCGAGACCACATGCGCAACCGAGGCCGGCAAAATATTAGATGGAGAGACGAGCTAGACAGGTTCAGGAAGTACTGGCTCGGCGACGCCCATGATAGGGAGGTGTGGCAGATCCTGGGGAAGGTGTATGTCCAACAACGGACGCTAAAAGACTGATGATGATGATGATGATGATGATGATGAAAAGTTTGACTGGGGATCCAACCCTAGAACAACCTTTTGTGCTGTCCATGAGAAAAGCATGGGGAAGTGAGATAAAGGCCAGCAATCTTGAGAGATTATCCTTGTACCTGGTTACAATTTCCAGAAATGACCGCTAGTGACTTCCAGCGGCAATCTCACATTGCCTTTAACTTTCCACATGTAAAAATGCTCTCTCCCATAGAATAATTTCTGCACCCTAGGTGCAATATTGTGACCAGCAACTCAGAAAATTGGCTAGAAATGACCAGAAATGATCTCAAATGACCTCAGATGTTGACTCTACATTGCATATAACTTTTGCCATGCACCTCTAAGCTCAAATTCGGTTTCAGAGCTACTGAATTGTGGCCCAAAACTTGGAAAATTATCTTAAAATAACCTTGAATTATCTCAGAAGTCAATGTCACATAGATTGCAATCTTCTCTGAGAGATGTACTCATATGCCAAGTTTCAACATCCTTGGTTCAAAACTGGCTAGAAATGACCTTTGTTGAACAAATGACCTTAGAGGTCACCCATACATAGTACCTATGGTAAGTTGACCTCTTCTCAGTCTACATGCAGGTTGATAGGCCTCAAAGTTTTAGTGGAGAAAAGACACGGATGAAAAAAGAAGAAGCTTAAATATAAGTATAGATTTATCATTAACGCATACAAACTCTTTGAAAAACAAAAATGACGGCTTTGGGAAGAGGGCAGAACTACATTAGTCAAGCTTGATAATACTCAACTGCAAGGAGGAATAACCAGTGACCAGCAATGTATTAGAAAGTAAAATAATTGTATCTAGTTAGAGGCTAAGAAATATGTTTTCAAATATCAACTTGAATATCTTGTATTGAAATACATCTTTTGGTGAACTTACTAATAAAATCTCACACTACAGGTGCAAAAAGTGTAGAGAGCAATGGAAAGAGCAATGACGAGAGGAATAACTCTTAGCGAAAGAATAAGGTCAACTTGAATCTGAAGGAGGACTAGGGTGAAGGATATTGTATAAATAATCATGAAACAAAAATGGTGATGAGCAAGGCACATAGCGAGAAGAAAGGACAACAGATGGAGCAAAAGGCCAACTGGTTGGTGCCAATGAGACAGTGAACATAGTAGGAAAAGACCAGACACATGAACGTTCAACTGACCAACTAGCTATGTGGGCTACAGATTCTTCTCTCTTTGCTTATTCGTATGTCTGTGTGTGTCTCCAAGCATTCCTGGTCATATATTGGGGGCTAGAACCTTGAAAATTTGAAGGAGTATGCCACTGATCACCAGCTAAAACATTGGGTTTTTTTCTCAAAAAGGGAGCTTTTTTTGGGACCAACTATAACAAAATCTTGTGCTAGTATCTTTAAAGGTAATTTTAGATAGAAGATCTATCTTTTTAGATAGTTTTAGATGATTTTTCAAAAAATAGTTCTGGTACACGAGCAGGCTATGGTGATTAATTTATGTAAGATACAGATATCTTATTCAGAATTAATCAAAGAGATTAAGAGGGTGAACATGAATTGTAATACAGAAAATTTGTCAAACTCTGCTCAATATGATCCTGCAATTTCAAGAAATAAAAACAGATTTGGTACTTGTTCAAATACTCTTGTTCAATACTCTTTTATCAATGATAATTTATACATTAAAAATGTATTGCTCATAGGTATTTGGCCAAGCACAAAATCTGTTTATTTCCTGAAACTGCAGGGACCATAATGGATTTTGAACAGAGGAGAGAGAATTAAACTAACTCATGTAGCTGAGTGAGTTCACTTTTTTGATCCCCTTGACCAATTCTGAACAATATTTTAGAAGGATAGAAATGAAAAACTTTCAATTTTTTCACTTAGCAATTCAATCCTATTAAATAAAAGTATTTTGCAGAAGTTTAACGATCAGAACCATAGAATATAACTAAATCCATGCCATGTTATGTTGATAGCAAAAAATTTAGTTCATCTTGCATAATGTTCTTGTTTTTAATTCTGAAACCAAAGTGATTAGAAATAAAATGGCTGTTTGTTCATACACACACAAATACACAAGTATATTTACACTCAAACTGACACAAACATATGAACACAAAGACACACATATACTGATACATGAACAAACACACACACACACGCATATATATATACATATATGCACACAACACACATTTGAAGTTTTATTACAAAAATAAAAAATCAAAACAAATTCCTTCTCCATGTAACTGAAGTCATTCTATTTCAGTCACTCCTAAAAAAACAGGAAAAATTAACTTTATCTAAGAAAACCATTCAAATTTCAGCATTTCGAGAAGAAACAAAATTTTTTTGCTTTCAAAGAAAATTGAAGTTCACAGATAAAAAGTAGTGAAATTCAAAATAAACCTTAAACAAATACAAATGTTTTAACAGTGATAAAGTTCACAGTATTTTGTCCCGATAGAAAAATTCCAGGATATGAAGAAAAAAAAGAGATGAAGTGACAGGAGAAGAATAAGAATGAACTATTAGCTAAAATAAAGAAAAAAAGCGTTCAAGTAAGAAGAAGTCATGACAAATCAATTTAGTAATTACTTTTACAGAGTTTTACAAAATGAATTAACATATAAAGATTTTTTGAATATTAGTCAGTAATTTACATAAGTTTAAGGACTGTAACAACTAAGATAGGGATTATAATCCAAATACATCAGGGTTTGATGATGATAATTCCTCATCTCTGAAATTCAGACCAAGATGATTATAGCAATCAAGATGAAAATACTAGTCCAAATAGATCTGCATTATGATAATGATGAATCTTCATTTAGGTACCTGACCCTGGGAGAAAACCAACAAAGTCTAATGGTATGGTGAGGTACTGCTGGGATGCCCTGGGTTAGTGGAAATAATACTTCAGCTCTGAAACCATGCCTACTACCCAAGTCATCACCTGACAAAGCTTTGTTGGAGGCACTGCTGTTGTTTTTGCAGTTGTAAGTGTAAGAATTTATAATACATCAATCGGATTTCATAAGAAAGCCCAGTCATTCCATATGAACTTATCATTCACTCACTGAAAGGCTGCTTTTGCCGGCCATCAAGCTAGATGTTAAGTCATTTCCTTAGTATTGAATATGTATCACACCTAGCTGGAGTACACAGCACTGCCTGGAAGAAAAAATCTTCTAAATTCAACGACAAAGAAAACTAATGATATTTTATAGAGATTTAATAAAATTAAATAAGGAGGATGAGGGCATTAGTTGGGCCTACACACACTCCCCAGTAGACTGGGGCTAACTGAATCCCTCCCTTTCAGTGAAATTTTCTGTCGTCCCCATTTGGTTTCTCTTATTAAAGATAGTAATTTTTACCGTAGAATGACCTGAATCATAACTGACCTATAGGGGCCTTGGAGGTCAGCAAACCCAACCCAATGTTAGTCCTGGGGTCAAGTTAGTCTTATTGGGAACATTGTAGCCCCTCGATTGCAACCATTTGCCTATATAAGATATAAGAATATACAAGAAGTACATAAATCAAAACAAAATATTATACACTGATTTATTAAGGCTTATGTGTTCATCTTAATGGTGACAGTAATAATGTTTTTGACCATAACAATGAGACTGTAACAACCAAGATAGGGATCATAATCCAAATACATCAGTGTTTGATGATGATAATTCCTCATCTCTGAAATTCAGACCAAGATGATTATAACAATCAAGATGAGAACACTGGTCCAAATATATCTGCGTTATGATAATAATAAATCTTCATCTAAGAAATCTGGAGAGAAATTAAATGAAATACCACTTACACTTTCAAGAATACATCTCACTTCAGATGGAATTTTACATTGACAGTTTATAATTATGAACGATCTCTCGAGGAAATATCTAACAGAGAAAGCCTTTCTAATTCTTATATGGAGTAAATTGGGTTTCCATAAGAAGACAAAATCATTTTACATCACTTATTTTAGAGAGGTGCAGGTGGCGTAATGGTTAACAGCAAAGACAACAAGATGAGCTGAGTTCAAACGCTGACTGAGGCTGTTTACGTCACTTTGCACAAATGCTCTTAGGAAAGACAAATACATCTCTCTTACCCCAAGCTGTGGGTAAAATTGTAAGGTAGACTGGTATCTCTAGCCTTGGGAGGCAACCAGTCTAATGGAAGGTCCTTGACGGAAACACATCATCAACCTGTAGGCCAAAAATGTTGAGTACAGCTCTAACCTTAGTCAAAAACCATGATGTGACCAGATATTTGGCGGATAGGATGCGGAAAGGCTTCCTCCTTTGAGAGTGAGATAAATGATAATGATGATGATATTCCTATGTATATTCATCTTTTAACCAAAGTCATCAGCTATATACATGTATATGTATACAGGTTTAAAAAAAAACAAAAAAACACCCAAAGAGTTAATTTTTGCTGAGTAATATCAATTCCATGTGTGATACCTGCTGTTTTCACTGAAGATTCAGTCAAGCCATCTTTTATTTCATGCAGATATGATGGTGTTCTGTTTCAAGCAGAGCAGGATTTTTTCTGGATATTTCTCTTAGTGGCAAATGAACTGATTGGTGATAAGAGAATTGGAAATACCAACCAAAAAAAAAAAAAGGAAAAAGAAATCTAATTATAGATTTTTTAAAAGTACCAACTACATAGATAGATGTATAGATCTTCAAAAAAGAAAGAAAAAAACAGTAAAAAGATGCATTAAAAAGAATTAAAACATGCTTATAAAATGTAGCATAAAATCAATATTATGCGAGAAGTCATTAACGAGAAAGTGATACAAAAAATAATTTAGGATGGTTTCTTTTTTTATGAGTTTTATATAGGTTAATGTTGTTGATTATCTTAGAATACATCAGTGTCCTAATTTTATTCAACTTTAAAAAGTTGTTACCTAGTGAGCTATAAATTTATTCATTAGAATTCATATCTGTCCTTTTTGCCTGAATCTTAAAATTTTTTATGAACATTTGCTGTGGGGTAAAATAAGTTTTGAAGATAACAAGTTTTGGTTAGCAAGCCAGTTCTAATTTTATTTAACTTCGAAAAGTTGTCGGCTATTTTGTGATCTAGCAATCTTGAAATTTATTCATTTTTGCCTGAAACTAAAAATCCTTACGGAACATTTGCTGCGGAAAAAAAGAAGTATAAAAAATGAAATGTTTTGGCTGATTTACAAGCTTCATTTTTGCTCCCTATATAAATATTTTTTTTACATTTAGTTAGATAAAAGATGGATCATAACTGGGGTTGTTATTTTGTTCTTGGCTCTGAATGTACGGCTGTTATCAACTTGTTCCCTCTCACATTAGACAACTCAGAATACAGGTATCCCCCACTTTATGAAAGTTTGCTTTATGCTACACCACAATCCACTATAGCACTGAATTGTGTCTGTGAGCATCTGTTCTTCATATCAACTTATTTTGAGCATCTGTTAACAAGATGTATCCTGAGGTATCAAAAGTCTTGTAAGGGTACTTTACATAAAACTGGCAGACATAGAAATATGTTATAATTGGGCCTAGGGACACTAAAAAAAAATCTTATATTTAAATTGATGATAATTGCTTCTTTACTCTTTACTATTTTGACTTATGAAATGTTTCATAGAAATGCTTCACCTTGAGATATCAGGGAATCTGTATTGTAAATTAAAAACTTATTTTTGCTGTATTATAGCAACCAAGTAAGCCCGTTAGAAAAAATGTCTATTAAAATTACTTATTTTCTGCCTTACTATTAACCAACCGTGAGAAAATCTGAGCAAAAAAACAAAAACAAATAAATAGATAATATCTATCAAGAAGACAATCTCTTTAGGTCTACAAGTTGAATAAAATGTTTTTGTAGCTTGAAAATCTTACTTCATCCCATGTTAAGATCAAAACAGACTAGCTTTTACGACCAAATGACACAAAACCCCTAAAAAGACAGAAACCCTGACAGAATTATATAAAAATATCAAATCATTTTAAAATGTTTTTAATTGAAAAGGTTACATTTTTTTTAGCTTATAAAAAGTATGAGGTTGATGCAAAAGTTCCCAGCATGATTTCTTTGGACAACATAAGTATAATCTTGTGAGTGCTTTTGAAGTTTACTCAGCCCTTTATTTCTTGAGCACTCTAGTATATCAGTAATAAACCTTGGGAAAAGTTCAGAATTTAATATGGATTCCATGAGAATTTATGGAAATAAACTCCAATAAGCATTTAGACAGTTGATACAGAAAAATTCATTGGAGAATTGATGGAATCATAACAGGAATAATTTTTTTCATGATAGAATACACAATTTTGCAGAAGGGTGGTGTAAAGTCATTGAAAGCAGAGGAAACATTCTGATATCTGAATCATAGTGTTATGAATAAAAGATATTTTTTGAAAAGAAAACTTTTGTACCAATCCAATAACATTTATCTAATATTCCTTAGATTTACTGCTCTGTAATGCTTTTTCTTTAGTGTTTTAAAGTTATTCAATTCCTTTATCATACATTATATTTGATATGGTCAGACTATTTTCCTTGTCTATGCGTTCATTTTTTTCACAACGATTTGGTTATGTATCTTCTGGCCTTTGTCAGGTGTTACTTGTTCTAGAATATAGAATCACAACTGAGAGAGCCAGCTTGGTTGGACTGGATACATATCCATTTTTTTCCAATCTGGGTTGTATTGTCAGGGTATTTCTGAGTTTCCTTCCTTGCAGTAGGCAATTGTTTTTTACTTTTTTTGAGAAGTCTCTTGTGATGAAAGATTTCCAGGTGCTATTGATATCAAAGCTCAGTCAGAAAGTAAATATGTCACTTCTTAGAAGTACCCCAAAAACATAACTTGGATATAAAAGAAAAAAGATATGACGTGTCCAGTCCAACAGAGCATGTGCTCTGAATAGTGATTCTACATTCTACAACCAACAACACCTGATGGAGGCTGGAGGGTATATGGCCGAAACATTAAGGAAAATAGTCTAACCATATTATACATAATGATTAATACACTCCATCTAACAAAATTCAGACAAGAATCCTCTATTATACCTTACCATTTTCTTATATTTCTTCATATTACTGTGCCATTTTTTTCAAACTTTGACTGCTTCTTTTCACAGACATATTATTGTAGTTATTTACTGAGCTTTACTGAGCCCGACACACAAGTCTCAGGTTGTCCTCAGTACTTGCTCTTTTCAAGTGGTCACCTACTGGTCACCCATTTGAGCTTGAAGCAAACTAAGTACTTCGGTGATCTTGTCAGAACCAGTGCTCTTGGAGTGACTTGAGTGTAAGCAAACATATTATATCAGGTTGTAACAAATGAAATATCATTTTTTGAATTGTAAGTGGAAGGATGATATAAACGACAAAAAGTGACAAATATTCAATCAAAATAAGACCAATTTGAAACAATAACCTTTCTCAATGATCCTCTAATAATGATATGGTATATCTATAAAATTCTTCATGCTCACTCATCACAAATACAATAAAAGTATGAATTATGGCTTCCGTATTACTGTACCTTTTATCACAGAGAAGAAGTTCTAAATATTTTAAAAGATGATAATCTATAGGAGAAATGTCAAGTGAATATGAAAGAAGCTGCAAGAATTCAGACCCCAATTCTCTGAGCTCAGTCTCAGCTGAGGAGTGTGGGGTCTATCACTGTCTTGGAAGATTTCATTTACTTTATTTTCCCAACTTTTTAACCTTTCTTGTCACCTTCAGTTGAAGTGATATGATCTCTGTTGAAGTTCTAAAGTTTCCAAAAAAATTGCTTGAATTGTTGTGTGTTGTTGGTCTCCGCTTTTGGTAATTCTTTGTCATTTGGAATATATTTTGGCCTCCCTCGACGTTTATTATTGGTGTCGATATTTCCAAGCCAAAACTTATTGAACCAAGCTGAACAGTTTGTTCTGTAGTAGCATTCACTAGCGTTCATTGTCATTCAACATACACAGAAGATCATAATTGGCATCACATGGAGGGATCACAAGACAGCACAGTCTATCAGAGAAAAGACAGGAGTCAGAGATATCATAGAATCCTTTAGAAAACTCAAATTGCAATGGGTAGGCCATGTTGCGAGAATGTCAGACAACTGTTGGACATCATGACTCACAACATGGATTTCCAGAAATGCAGAACTGTGGCTGGCAGAAAATAAGATGGAGTGATGATTAAGACAGGCTCAGGAGATATTTGAACCATGATACCCTCAAGAAAGAGATTTGGTATATCTTGGAGAAGGTCTATGTCCAACGACAGATGTTAAAAGGCTGTTGCTTTGGCTGAGAAGCAACATTATGTCCTAATCTGAAATCCTACTTGAAAAGTAGTCAAACTTCTTGGATATACATCATTGATATGAAGGGTTAAAAAGCCTCAAACAATAATGAAATATATCTCTATTTACATTGAATCTGCAAACAAATGCAAATACATTAATAATTCTTTCACTTTTAGCACTATTCTCTGTAATATGAAAAATAAACACTTTTAAGGGTAATAATCTAATAGTATGTATTTGTTGGATAATGCCATTTTTGGTATATAATAGCATTCACAGAGCATTTAATAAGAATTAAACTCAATAGCAATGGCTTGCATGTTAATCATTATTCCATTGCTGTAATTAAATAATCATATGACTATACATATTTACTAAAATTAGTCAATGACAAAACCATGATAGTAGGGGGACTAAGTGAGCAATGAACCAACTTGCAATGTCTTGAGAGACTTGTAAGCTCCTATTCCATAGATATTATTGTTCAATAATCACAAAGATTCAAAGAGTTTTTTGAACAATCAAACTCCTTCTTGTTATTCGTGTTGTTTACGCCATGTTTTGGTTGATCCATTATGCAGTCTTCTTCAGAATGTAATGGCAGCAAAGAGTATTTTTCTCCAGAGTTAACAATGCTTATAATGTTGGATTCTGGTGATATCTTTTTTTGCTAGGCCTGGATTTCTATATCTTTTTTCCTGTTGAGTAGAGGGAGCCCCACCAGATACTTAATAAGGACAAGGTACGGAAATCCAGGCCAAACAATTAATGGAAAAGATATCACCAGAATCCAATATAATAAGCATTGCTACCACAAGAGGAAAATTCTGTTTGCCACGTTACATTTGGGTAATGCATCTGAGGCCGTAGAATGGATGTGTGAAACTCAAACAATGAGATGGTGTCCAATCATCAGGAAAACGCTTTGAATATTAATGATCCTTCTCAAAACTATCGATAGTGAATTCACAAGGAGTACAAAAAGTGAATTTTTGATAATTTTCATTTAAACTAATACATATTTCAAGAATCTGAAAGAATATTACTTTATTACTTTAAAAAACACCAGAGAAATAATGTAAGTATTTTATTTCCGGATATCTTTCCTCTGGCAAACATCAACAATTCGTTTGTCATCTAAATCACACACACATACATATGCACACACAAGCATGTACATATTTATGTATATACAGGTGTGTGTGTGTGTGTGTGTGTGTATGTATGTATGCAATATTTCCAAATGTATCACTGATCTATTTTTCAAGCAGAGAAATAAAAAAATCCTAATTATCATCAAAATTAATTTTCTGCCTTTGAACTGATTTCAACATCACACATGTCTTCCAGCATTAGTAAATTTTGTTTAAATACAGGGAAGAAAATTGAATGCACCGATACATATATTCTGTTACTTTGACATCCTTCTTTTCTACAAGTGCACATATAACACATACATAACTCTTCATTCCTGAAGATAAATTTTTCAAGTATCAGATAGACAAATATCAGGATGAACCAATTGAACAAAGTCTTATCAATTTGGTATCAATAGAAGCTTAAACCTCTTGGCCAACAGTATATTATACTACCACAAAGTTGAACTTTGTCTGACCTTTTTGCAACAGCTTCATCATCGGCCTTTTAGCATCAGTTATTGGACACAGATCTTCCCCAAGATTCGCCAGACCTCTCTATTGTAGGTGTCACCGAGCCAGTATGCTTAGAACTTGTCTAGTTTGACATGCCGTCTCATACTTGCTGACCACATATTATCACATACTATGACTGAGCTGGACCTAGTCAGACCTCTCTGAAACAGTATATTTCTCTACCACTAAACTGAATGTTTTTAGACCCCTCTGCCAACATAATATTATTCTACCACTAAACTGAATCTTTTTAGACTTCTATTCCAACAGTATATTACTCTACCACTAAATTGATTCTCTTTAGACTTTAGAATAATATAATGATGAGAGGGGGTCTCATCATTATATTATTCTACCACTGAACTGAATCTTTTTAGACCTCTTTGTCAACATTATCATTATTCTACCACTAAACTTAATCATTTTAGACCTCTCTTCCAATAGCATATCATTTTACCACTAAACTGAATGTTTTTAGACCCCTCTGCCAACATAATATTATTCTACCACTAAACTGAATCTTTTTAGACTTCTATTCCAACAGTATATTTCTCTACCACTAAATTGAATCTCTTTAGACCCCCCCTCTCATCATTATATTATTCTACCACTAAACTGAATCTTTTTAGACCTCTTTGTCAACATTATCATTATTCTACCACTAAACTGAATCTTTTTAGACCTCTCTGTCAACATTATATTATTCTACCACTAAACTAAATCATTTTAGACCTCTCTTCCACCAGGATATCATTTTATCACTAAACTGAATCTTTTCAGACCTCTCTGTCAACAGTATATTATCCTTCCACTAAACTGAATTTTCCAAGGCCTTCCTGCCAGCAGTACATCAATCTACCTCTAAATCTGACCTTGTCAGACCTCTCTGCCAATAGAATATTATTCTACCAGTCTAAATCTTTGCATACTGAAGAGTAATGTTGGAGGTTTTATGTAAATATATTCAAAATCTACAAGTCACTTTTTCACTAGCAGCAACAAAGACTGCCAGTAAGCTTTCTCCTCAGTGTATTGACTTTCCATTGATGAATGTTTTCAGTTTGTTGTAGGCGAAAACATTTTTGGTATTTTTGCAAATATTTCTTTCAGTGGGAAAAATAAAGAAAAAACTTGTGGTTGCGGGGAAAAGAACGGGACTGTGTTTTAATAAATACAGATTATACGCTTTCCTTTTATGTTCCCCTTTCCTGAAACACATGATATAATTAATCAATGATTATATTTATATAAATTTGTGATGAATGCAAACTTATTCATCCCAAAACTAAATATTTGGTTAAGCAGACACCAATAAAAATTCTTATCCAAGTTTGCGAATGGGTCTGCTTATTTTCAAAGGGGGTTTCGGTATCACAAAGAGAAATACACTGAATCAGAGGCTTGTTTATTTGTACAATAGAAGTTTATTACCCTATTGATTCTTTTGAGATACAAAATGCTGACCTCTTTCATAAGGAATGTAATTCGTTCACTACATTATAGGAATTTACATTACTCAGTCATTTCTCAATTCATTAATAAACTTTATTTCATTCCTCCCCCACTCTGAGCTATCTGCAAAGGACTTTTCAGTTCAATTAGGTAATAAAATGAAATCTAGTTACAGATAATGGCCAGATTTAATCACTGTTATATCTATACTTCCAGGGTTCTTGTATGCAAGTTGACATTGGATATGATTCAATTTGATTAAAAAAGAATTCAGGTTCCCTTTCCCGTGTTATCCAAAACAAGAGCTCTCCTATAAAAATCTTTCTGTAAGCTGAAATGGTATAAAATGAAGAATCAATTACCATTAATTTATATGGGAAAAACTTTTGAGTGTTCCAAAACCACCACAATGGTAATGGTGACATATTAGGTTGTTAACAGATTTTGGGTGGTACAAGTTATGGTAGATCAGAGTGTGTGAGGGAGAGGAAACTGCACTGCCTTTATAGCGGCTCACCGCAGGACAAAAGCTGAAAGCTACTTATGCTTTTTGTTTTTTTTTTTCATAGGAGCAAAAAGTGGTGTTGAGAAAATTAAAAAAAAACAGGGGATACCTAACTTACTAAAAACTTTCTGTCATTCTAATTACGAATACAAAGTTACCCAAGGTATTTGTATGAAATATATACAGATTCATTATATTATCAAGAAATGCATATGTAATTCAACAGATATAATAATAAATTGCATTATTTTATTTTGAAACTCTATTTAGAATGATCTCCTGTTATTCCACAGTGAATGGATCATAAGGCCTCCATGACATAAATAGAATAAACAATTAAAGAAAATGGGGTTGCCGCAGGAAATTGAACCTACAACCGATAGGGTAGCCGCTTCAACGTAGTGTTGTTCTTACCATCGAGCTAAATGGTCACTGTTCATGCAAAGACCCAAATAACTGCTTTAACTCCAAATTCTCATTTTGTCCATTTACTGTCTATCTGCTCTATTCATTTCTTTCAATGCAGACAATTATATCATTGAGAATAGGATACGTGATCGGACGGAAAAAAATTGTGTTATGTTATTTTGAAACTCAATTTGAGATGATTTCCCATTATTACACAGTGAATGTATCATTTGGCCTAGATTGCATAAATAGAATAAACAATTGGAGAAAATAGGGCTGCTGCAGGAATTGAACCTGTAACCCATAGGGTTGCACTTTCACCAAGTAATAATAGGATATCATTTCAAATAGAGTTTCCAAATGAGATTCATAATAGAAATTACTTTTGCTTTTGTGCCCTATCAGTGATTTTTTTTGCATTGTCAAAAACATAATTTCTTATATCATGCTTTTTACTCTTTCTCCCCAATGAGACTTATCAAAATATCCAATTAATGGAAAGCTAATAAATGATTTTATGGTCTTGGGAAATTTGAAGAACTTCATTTCTGGAAATAAATACTGTATTTGATTGTATTAAGCCCTATTTCAGCAAGAAATATAGAGAAAAAAATGCATATCCCTGAACTCGTTTCATTTATCACCCAGTTTTTATTGAAAACTCCTCCTCACGTTCTAGCCAATGAGGGGCTGTACAATGAAGATTACATGAATCTTTGGCGCCATTTTGGGGGGAAAATAGGTGTCATATCCCACCAAATACAGCAAATGAAATAAAAAGGATGTGGAACAAGTAATGGCAAATGACAGCTCCTCCATTTTTTATCTAGAAAAAATTGATAATATTAAGCATTGGACAAATGCCTCATATCATTTAATAAACTATTTTGGAAAGAAAAGTCTTTTGAAAGAAACATCATTGTCATCCATATTTCATATCAATGACTAATGTTATTTCATATCCTATAAATAAACTAAGCAATCTCATAGGATCTCTGTACTTGTTTACTGACAGCACAGAGAAAAATCAATTTTAATAAAGCAAAATTGTTAAGATGTCTGTACCAGAGAACCTTATCATTTCATTGGTTCCGGAGTACAGACATTTCCTAAAATCCAGTTAGTCAACATATTTTTCAAGATCCTAATATGGTGCTCCGAGAATGTTTTGAATCACAATTGCCTGGAAATCAATCATTTTGGAAAAAAAATATGTTTTCATGTTATTTGGAAGATTGGATTACACTTTATTTAATTTGGGGGTTCATTTTTCTAGCATGTAAAGCTTTTATTGGTGTCGTCGAAGTTTTAAAAAAAATGTTCTAAAGTTGTTGGTTTGAGATCTTTCGACCATCATTGGTCATTATCATGAAAGTGTGATAGGGGTATTTAAAGAGTTATCGGCACTACTTCTCATTACCCTTTTATATTCATATTTCAAATGTTGACTTTTCTAAACAAGCATAATCATATTTAAATCTGTTTGAATATCTAACTGAAACTAACGCAATGCGCTGACGATGTCATCTGCACACGTTAACGCTACATGGACTTAGAAACACAGTCAAGATATCTTATCAATAGAAGGTTGTTTCGTTTTTATCAGAAAAGCTTCCATTATTTGAAGTCTCTTTCTGGAGATGGTATTGTATAAAATTCTTGTGTTATCCACAAGGAGCTGATATATAATGGCTTTTAGGCTATGATTCTTCGAAATGTGCTGATATATATATATATATATATATATATATATATATATATATATATATATATATATATATATATATACACAATACAAATTGGGAATACAATATTATTTAACATAATAATGCAATATCAGATGTGTGATGGGTTTATTTCATTGATACATTTGACATTAAACATGAAGTTAGAGTTAAGTTTAAAATATGGTAAAATAAAGGATTCGCTATACAAACACTTTCATGTTTCAGTTCTGTTTGAGCTTCATCAGGTGAATGATTTGATTTGTTTTAAATTCCTATTTAGGACGTTTTTGGGTAGGTGTCTATTCTTCTAGGGTGTAGGACCTTCCTCTTATTCTATTTACCTATTGCTTATTCTTTCTTTTTCTTTTCCTTATTTAGCTGTTGGTCATTGCTTGTTATGTTTTTCTGTTGTAGTGGAGATACAAAGATCATGTGCAACAATCGCTTCAGAGATAAAAACACTAAAATCAAAATCAAGGACACAGAACTGGAGAAAGTAGATCACTACATCTACCTAGGACTCCAAATCTCCATGAAACTCTTAAAAGAAGGAATCAAGCAAAGAATCACACTAGGATGGTAAGCCTTCGGCAGAGTAAGCTCAACCTTCAAAAACAAGAAGATCCCATTAATTCTAAAGAGAAGGGTGTACAACCAATGCATCCTCCCAATAGTCACTTATGGAGCTGAAACATGGAACCTAACAGAGACTGATCAGCAAATTGAGAACCATGCAACATGCACATGAAAGAATTATGCTGGGCCTCACATAGAGAGACCATAAGACTGCACAGTACATCCGGGAAAAGACAATCCATTAAAAATTTCAAATGGCAATGGGCTGGCCATGTTGCAAGACTGGCGGACAACCAATGGACATTGCCATTCATGGCATGGATCCCCAGAAATCATATGCGCAACCGAGGCCGGCAGAGTATTAGATGGAGAGATGAGCAAGACAAATTCAGAAATTACTGGCTCCACAACGCCCCTGATAGAGAAGTGTGGCAAATCCTGAGGAAGGTCTATGTCCAACGACGAATGTTGAAAGACTGATGATGATAATGATATTGATGATGATGATGATGATTTGCTCATTGGTAGTTATAAATTATAAATTGACAGGAGATACATAAGTACCTTATCAGTATGTTGTTAAAACATCAGCTCTTTTCTTACTTAAATCTGTTTCCAAGGGTTAGAGTTCATTTTTACATGACCTTAGTTGTTGGTTTTATTATCCAGATTTTGGTATGTTTGTACATCATGATGATGATGATGATGATGAAAACGTGATTAGGTCATTCTTAAAGTGGCTGGAGGTAAATAGTAATAATAATAATAATGATAATAATAATAATAACTGGTGAGAGATTTCAAATGATAATGATAATAATATTAATTATAATAATAATAATAATAATGTTGATGTTGATGGTACTACTAATGCTGCTACTACTATTGTTAGAATAGCAGAGGAAAAAAGATAGCTATAGTGGTTAATTTTTAGTATACCTATATGTGGGGTGTTGAATTACGTTTTAATAGGAATTTTGTGCCAGCACTTTAATGCTACTTCATTCTTTACATCCAATAATTCTGTTTTTTTGTTTTTTTGTTCTATTTGCAAAGGTGAGGATTTCAAATTTCTCATTTAGGCATAGGAAGCATGGGGTTTCAATGTTCTGGCACATGTGTGTGTTTTGATATTTTTCATCTTACTGTGAATGTGAGATTGATATCAGTTAGTCTCCAATAATATATTGACAGTGATGTAATGTTTTTTAATTTTTTGTTCGTAAATGATGATATATGGTTGGCTAATCTTAGTTTGAAGGATATTCTAGATATTCCTATATAGTATTTCACTTCTAAAGGTTGCATAAAAGTTGTAATGGAAAGCAACCAATAACTTCAGATGACAGTAAAAAGTAGTCATAAAAATATTTAGAATAATAAAGTTTTTATTTATTAATGAATTTCTTAAGATGTTCTTTGCTGCCTTGGATATTTGAGCCCTTACAAGTTTTTGTTTGAGTTTCCATTAGAAATTGCCAGTGATAGAAATAAGGGAGTATGCAAAGGTTTGGTGTATACCTACTTCTCAATTTCATGTTCTTTTGTTCATTCAGTGTCAGATATGTACCTAGTTCCCAAAGGCTATTTTCTTAACTGGAAATTGCAACATAAGTCTACGTATGCCTCATTTTGGTAAATAAAATGAAATAAAATCAATAAAACGGTAAAGAATGATGCTTATCAGAAGAAAAAATCCTTCAACCAATCTTTATAAAGGAATATGTGTGTGAATTTTCAAGTGATTCATAGCTAAAAAGAATTGAAAAGAGTAGAAAATTTCAGTAGTTAAATAAAAGTATCTAAAAAATGGAGATGAAAACTAAGTTTAGATAATGTGGCAATCTAGCAGCTTAAGTCATTTTCTGCTTCAACAAATTAAATATTTCAGAGAGTAGAGGGGAAAAAATGATTATTAACCACTGAATTTTGCAATTTTTAATCTTGTGGTGGTTCAAATTATCATGAGTAAATTAGAATTAAAAAAATGTAATTATTCACCCGGATCATCAGGAGTGAATGAAAAGATGTAGAATGCTCACAGTTCAGTGGCTAAAAATGGCACAGCCAATCACAATCCAAAACATGGTCCAATGGTCTTAACACCATGTTTGAATTTTTGCCTCTCCCTATAGTGACACAACACAGGATACACGTGTGAGCTGACAGCTCTCAGAAACTGCATGTTATAGAAGGCTGGAAAACCTACTAAAACCTTTTTGTTAAAGCATACACCTTATTCTACGAACCACACGTACACCTTGAATATTTCAAATTTACAAACCAACTCACTATACCTTGTAAACAAAGACTCACAAGAAAACAATTATATTTTGATATGCATACAACATCAGAATAATACTCTTCATTTTACACACTCTTTGTGTTGCACTCGAAGACATTGATAGAACATCTCACTTATGAAGTTCATGCTACTCATATATTTTCCTTTGGTTGAATGAAATAAATGTAATTTGTTTTTTTAAGGACAGGGTTGTTTTATCATTATGATATCTCACACATATGACCCATGGAGTCGGCTTTTAGTAATTTCAATTCTAAACCCAATCTTATATCATGGAGAACTTTCATATCTTCAGAACCTAATATTTGTTCTGTGAAATATTATCACTTGAAGAAAAAAAAAAAGAAGAAATTGTCAGTGGTCAGGAATTAAAGCAAGCATCATAGACAGAAAAATGTTATTATATGTGTAATATCCTTAGATAACTTGTCAGAATATGAAATTAATGGATAGAAAAAATAAAAGCTTTGACTGATGTATATTCTGTGTTATTTTATATTAAATAGAATTAAAACATTACAGACTGGGTAGCTTGAAATATTTTTTCCTTACAACAGATGCCTTTCCCATCTTCATATAAACTGTATCATTTTTTGTATAATAATGATTTTCTGGTAGATATCAGCTTATTCCATAATAATACAAGAGAAATGTATTGTTTTTTTATCTTAATTCTCTGATAGATGATAACATCATACTACAATACAATACTATGGAAATGTACAGTATTTTTTATAATAATTTTCTGATAAATAGTAAGTTATACTTGCAGAGATACCTGGCATTGCCAAGTGAGAACCTTGAATTAGACAATGCAGTAAAAAATATCTTTTTTTATTCCTTCTTACCCAGACCAACACAACAAATGGAAAAAAAACTATTATTTACACAGTGGTGTAAATCTTTACTTCATATTGGCATTATATTCTGACTGTTGTAGATTGATGGCATTACTGGAGTAGAGAAAGAAATCAACAAAAAATCAAGATGAAGCTAAATAATAGTCAAAAATTAATAATAATGGTATACAATACTTCATCATCTCCCCAAATAATAAAACAGATCAAGTTAGTCGGCCAATAGAGACTGTCATGCAACCAATATCTTTTTGTAGCATGCAGTGTTGGGGGTGAACAATTGAAAAATATGAAAAAGGGCTGATCAATGAATAAGTTACTTCTCTTGCTTTTTATAGGGCAGTGATCACTAAAAAAGTTTGAATTTTCCGAAAAAAAAAAAATGGAGGCAAACTAAGGGATAAATAGTATAAATCTCAATTATAAATTGACCCCCCACCACTAAAAACCTATTTAGGGGGTAGGGATTTTCATAACACAAAAAAAAAACATAGCAAGGAGTGAATGTTGAAAATTTCAGCCCCCTAGCTCTATTGGGATGGCCTGTACCCAGGATATGTACATAGCCAGCCAGCTAGCTTGAAAACTGAAGCCACATATGTTGACAGTTTTATTGACAGTAAATAATATTAACTTTCAAATTCATCTTAGATAGTGACCAGATTCAGCTCCAACCCTACACCATGTCGCCCTTCCTATGAATAGAAATACATTGAATTTTTGTGAATAAGAAAAGAGAAGATGTAGAGGGAAGCTTTGCTTCAATATGAAATAAGTATGGTTGAATTTTTATCAATGATAAAAGGGGAGGGCGAAATGAAAACCTCTACGGACTTAGACTGTGTTGGTTTTATGGCTGCTATCGCTGTCGCATTATAAAAATAAAAACATTAATTGACCAAAAACACCAACACTTGTTTCAGAATTGATTTTATCGAGAGGAAAATGTTGGCCATCCATAAGAAAAATGAATAATGAAGATCCTGGAAAGAAAATTAATTTTTTCTGTCATTTAGAATCGAAGATTGGCTAGAGAATGACTGCTGGTGACCTTGAATGACCTCAGAGGTTAGCCTGTGCCGGAAGCCGATTTTTTTTCATCGATTCCCCATGCCAAATATCAGGTCAATTGGTCTTGTAGTCTTTGCAGACAAGCGGCACAAACAAACGAACGAGCAAACAAACAAAAGACTCAAATACCACAGATACATATCATTTTTCATAATGATTTTCAGATAGACGTACAGTTGTACGATAATATAATAATACCATCATCATCATCATCACCACCACCACCACCACCACCATCATCATCATCATCATCATCATCATCATCATCATCATCATCATCATCATCATCACCAACCTTTAAAGATCTTTCGTTAAATGTGGACTTTCTCAAGATATTTCTATCGTGGATGTCGCGGTGTAATATCTCCTAAATCTGTCTGAATCGTCACGCCAAATTATTTCCCGCCAGCCACTGTTGCGCATTATGTCTTTGGGGATCCGCATTATGAGTCGTGATGTCCAGCACTGTCTGACATTATTGCAATATAACCTTCCTATAGTAATTTGAGTTTTCCAATGAATTTTATGACTCCTGTTTCTATGTACATCCCTGGCTTTTGTTTTCTCTCTCACGTAGTGTGTCATCCCATTCAAAAGTGTTATTTTTCATAATAATTTTCAAATGGATAACTTGTAAGTTTTCCTCAAAGATGAAGAAGAGTATTTTGATAATATTATCAAAGAAGAGTCAGTTATAAACCTATGTAATAAAATAGCATGATGTAGCAACAGGGGAGTGATGGAAGTTAATATCGGTTGATGGAGAGTCAAGTGGTTGTGATCTGGGTGGTGATCTGGGATTAAGGAAGATGGTACGTATACTGCATTGGAGGACAGACAGGTATACCATCAGGAAATTTAATAGAACAATTATAGGTCTTCCAAGTTGAATGAATCATCTACGCTGACAGCACTGGCCATAAAGAACTGAATGAATGAATGATAATATTGCAAACCATTTCTTGCTTTTAGATTTTGCAGAGAGCAGAAGAAAAAAAAGAGAGAAATGGCAGATAGAAGATACATCATGTGAAGGCGTTGTGGAAAGGATCCTGAGACAGTTGATTTCCCTAACTGCCTCAATATAACATAGCCTTATAGGCTACATCTGACCTCGAACAGGCTCATAGTCTATTATTCTTTATCTCTCCGTCTCTCTCTTCCTCTTGTGTGTTTCTGTGTGTTTGTACGTGTGTGTGTAATAGTTGCGAAATGACTTGAATTTTCAAATTTTTCTTCAAGAAAAAATGCCTGACAACTTTCTTCATTCTATTTGTCTTATTTCTCTTGGGAAGATAGAAAAGATCAGAAATACACAACAGTACTTCTACTGGATAAGATGCTTTGAGAGAGAAAGAGTTGTTTTAGTAACAGCATCGATTCCATAGTTGTCATTATGATCACATCTGCCTAACAGCGGCTCTAACCGGGGATGGCACGTGGGACCTGCAGACCCTGCAACTGCGGGAAGTTTTCATAATCAATATATAGTTTACGAGTCAGTGTTCATATCAACTCAGTATTATTCCATTGGATAAATAAGAGAAGACAAAAAGAAAGGATTTGACATCCACTATTCTATGATAATCTCACATAACGAAACCTTTCCTCTTGTTCCATGCCCTGTTGTCATGTATGAACTGTTTTATTTTTTATTAGAAACCATCAACCATAACTGTCAGCATAGGTTTCTCCAATCTATAAGTTGGTCTGTCCGAATGGCTATGTATGTAGGTATGTGTCAGGCATACTAGCTGCACCAACTGAGCTAGAAGACTGAAAATTAAAACATCTACTCCTTTTTGTACCTAGAAAAAACATTGTTTTTTTGTTTTTTTTCCAAAAATGCTCCTGACCCAAGGTTTCTGGCAGGAGATTCAATTTGCGATCTAAGTTAATGATAAAATTGATCCCTTAGTTTGTGTCCAGCATCATTCATGCTTGTTTTTTGTAAATTCAAACTTTTTATTAGAACTCTGCGCATCAAAAGGCAAGAGAAGTTATTTATTCATTAATTCAATTGATCACCCCAACATGGCATGCTGCCAAAAGATGATGGTTGCATGACAGTCTCTTTAGAGTTACTAACCAGTCCTGTTTATTTATTTATTGAGTGAGAGCAAGTTTCCTCAAATCTTCTGATTGTAATTATCAAAAACAAAAAATATGAAATACTTACCAATATCATTGTGGCATTTTATTATCATTTTATATAAAAGATGTAATTCAAGTTTCCATAATCGTAACATTTAATATATTTGCTCATATTTCATTGAGTTCTGAATAAAGGAAGATATTTTCCAGCTCAGAATAGAATTTCTATGATAAGTGTTCACATCAAAGCATCTATCATATTTCCTTTCAATTACTTTTGTTCTTTTAGTAGTGGACAGGATTGTATCTAACTCTATTGCCTTTTTATTCTTCTATTTCTACTCAGAATTTTCCTCCTAAAAATATGTCAATATTTCAATTTATTAGCAGTTATTAGTAAATTCATATCTACTTCAGCATGGTAAATCACTATATTTGACTGCATCGAAAGGTTCACTATTTCAAAAACATATTCTCTGGTGCCGCAGTGAAGATTCACAAAAATGAACCTTCTATCCACTGATCTATTTCCATGAATAAACATAAATTTTACTAACTTAGTTATTTCAAAATTTAGTACAGAAGATTCTGATTAAATGGAATATATTCAGGCAATGCATCTTGGTCCCTATAAGCAGTTGTTCCTATTCAACAGATTTGCATAAAAAGGACAAGATATTACCTACTTTTAATTCTGTTCTGGCACGGTGGGTCCTACTAATGGATTATTTCTTGTAACCGATGTTCTATTCAACTTCCCTCCATTGCATATGTAAATACCTTCACATAAAAAATTAATCGAACAACAAATAGGAAAAGTAGATTTTTTCAAAAACCCATGACATTTATATGCTTAAACACAAAAAATAAATGCTTTCATTAAAGAACACTGCCATTCACTTAACGATTATTAGCTAAAATAATAGTGCATTAGTGTACGTTAGATAAAAAGACCATGCGTTCAACTTAAGAGCAATGACACAAATAAAATTAATCCTGTCATAGCGGCACTGAGTACACTTCGAATAAATGGAGTAGATGGATGCATTTCAAGCTACCCACGCTTGTATATGATGCTTCCATTTTGTATTGATGAATTTCACTTATATTCACTAAGCTGAGCTTAATATGACACAAGACTAAGTGAAGGGGAGATGTAGGGAGGAAAAAATGTATTGGACTAATCTTCGAAGCAGAGAACGCTTGCCTTAAAAGTCAGCAATCAAAATCTTGGCTTATCGGTGCTCAAATACCGACCTCTGACACCAATAGAAAGTATTGGGTATCTGAAAAGGTTTGTTCTGATTTTGTCTTCAGTTTGCATTAGGAGTGTTTAGTTTTGATTAACTTCATTTTAACAGATTTCTTTTAATTGTATTGCAATAGCCATCATATCAGTGTGCATCTTCAAAACATTGTCAAAATCTATTTATTGATTCTAGCATTGATGATGGGAGAAAACAAGCAATGATTTCAGTGTATTTTTTCTATTCGAAGATTGATAAAAATGTTATCTAAGTGTATAAAATGATTTATTCATTTTTTGAGAAGGTCAGTGATCAGACGTATCAAAAAAGGTACTAAAAGTTCCATGCAAGAGATTTCTTGCTGGACAATGTAACACGGTCAGGTCAACTTCGTACCATGCAAAAAATAGCCAACATATTCGAAATATCCAAACCAAGCACTAATAATCATTTGCATCAGTTTGGTTATGTTAGTCACTTTGATGTATTGATTCTACATAATGAAAAGACCTCTGATGGCCGATGAAAGGTGGATACTTTACAACGATATTGAATGAAAGACATTGTTGAGCAAATGAAATGAAACACTACTAACTGTACTAAAGGCAGATCTTCAGCCAAAAAGGATGACGCTGTGTATATGGTAGGATTGAAAGGGTGTGTCATACTAAGACCTCTTTGTGGATAATCAAACAATTGATTCAAACAAGCATCCCTCCAAATTAGATCAATTTAAGGGAGCAATTGATGAAATGTGTCTGGAACACAAGATCGTTAAAACTTGGCAGGGAAGTCTTCAGTCATCCTCTATATTTACCAAATATTACACTTTGGGATTACTATTCATTCCCATCTATACAGAATTATTTTCATGAAAAAAATTTTAGATTTCCAGGAAGACTGCAAAATGCACTTAGAGCAGTTCTTTGACAGGAAAGATCAAAAAGTTCTGGATGAATGGAATTATGAAGTTGCTTGAAAGATGACAGAAAATGAACAAAATTGTAGACATGTTGTTCAATAAAGTTAATGTAAAAAAAAATTATCTCATTTTTATTCAGTAAACCAAGCAGACTTTTTTTTACCCCTACCCAATGCATAATTCTTTCAGACATGAGATAGACCACTTAAGAAAATTTACTCATTTTCCTGGTGATATGACATCACAAAACATTTTTTTCTATCATTGGAAAAGAGATCTTTGAAATGCTCATTCTCTTTTGTGGTAAAGTTGGATTTAGTGTTGTTTTCTGTTTAGCAAGTTGTGCTGACATAGTTTTCATTTCCACCTATGAAAAAATTCATGAAGAGAGGGTAAAATAACTATGATTTTTCAGAATGACTGAACCATGAAACAATCATATCCTTTTTACAGAGAAAATTCAAGTTGAAACAAATGAATTTTTCATGCATAAGACATTGGAACTTCCTGAAAGCAGAAAGAAAATAAGCTCTTTCAGCTGGTGGTTGTCACTCAAGATTGAGTGGCAGCAAGTCTCCTTAAGTCTTCAGCCCTCCTGTCAACACTCTCACAGTCCACAGCAGTGCTATGGTTTGCAGTTTCATACCAGTTTCCTGGTGGTCATCAGTGAAACCTGAGCGGTACTAAGTCTATTCAGGTCTGCAGCTCTTTTTTTGTTGTCTAACAGTGCTCTGGTTTGTACTGTATCAAGCTACCCCAGCTTTACTTATATGTCTTCTCAATTCTAGCTGTTAGGTCATAGCTGATGACTGAAGGTTTTAAGTCCCATAGTTCTGAAATTCTCCTCAGTATTCAAGCAGACCCCAGTAGTGCTGTTTTCAATGTCTTTGTTCATTAAATAAAGTGGTTTATAACAATGAATTTAATAACAGAACAATGGTTTTATAATAATGAATGCAAATTCATATCAGTGAATATAGATATTTCCAATTTTTACATGCTTTGCGTAATGTTATCAGCTAGTTATTGTTATCTAAAAGACGTTGTCCCAATGTGATCGCAATAAGTGGCTTCCTCTGTACAATAAAAGTATATATAATTTTCTAAACCAATTGGAAGTTCAATTGTGAAAAATTTCAATTGCAGATATATGGTAATATGTATGATTGGAAAAGATCACAGAATCAATTTCAATCAGTTGTTTTTATACATATCAAGTCCACAAATTCTTTCACCCAATTTACTACAATCCACTTTCATCTTATTGACAGTTTCACACAAAGAGCAATTACCAAGCAAAAAGCTGCAATTATCTATTCACAGTTTTAATTTCTCAGTGAATTTATGAATACAAAAATAAATGCATAGAAAAATAAACTCTTTGTGTATTTACTGAGATATAATCGATGTAGAATTCTAAAATATACCTATCAAGTTTATCATCTGTCAACAGAAATCACAAATGTAAAGCTCACAACAAGTCACTGTTTTCCCTTACTTTTCTCAGTAAAAATTACAGATTTCCAAGTGATAAACTTTGATAATCAGATAAGTTCTTTGTCATACAAATCACTCAGTTTCCCTTTAGAATCTTTAAAAAAAAAAATCAATGTACACAACTAAATGAAACTATTTGGAAGAAAAGTTAATCTGATATGAGTATACATTTACAAAAGCTAGTATAAATATAAGTGGGAAATAAATCAAAGAAGTTAAAAGAAACAGAAAAAGTATTTTGCAGAAGGAAAACAAATAGCACAATAGTAAGCAAACAAGAATATAGTTTCTGGCCCAAGGTTTATGCCACATAGCTACAAGCAATTGTAATGTAGAATCACTCAAGGCTAAGAAGATCAACTTGATGTCTTATAAAAATAATATCAACAATAAAGATATTGGACTAAGTATAACATCAACTGATTCAAGTGTAGGTACTCGAGCTAAACACTATGTTCATAAGTACACAATGAACGTTTTCACTTGAACAGACTGTGTACTGAAGCAAAGGATATGTGCATGTTTGAAATGGCAATTTTGTGACTTCATTTGTTGAAAAAGATCGATAAAAAAACCATAAATAAATACATTTCAAGAATGTAAAAGAAATTCTTTAATGAGGATAAGGAATTTTGAGAGGTTTCCCAATGCAAGAACCGTACATAATCAGCTGGCAGCGAGAGGAAAATGGCGATGCCAAACTCTTCTGAGAATATGTCAACTTGGAGTGAGAGGCACAGAAATAGCACAGAAAATATGCTTAACATCTACCTGTAAAGACATATCATACCATTTGGAACAATGAACTCTTCTACCAAAAGATCAGTCATTCTTAGATAGAAAACCGGATAAAATTGATGAGACATAAATGTTTATGTACACTAATAACAGCTTGGAAGTGGTGAACCATCAAGTCTTGAAGTAAGAGAATGTGAAGAAAGTACTTGAACACCTTAAAAACATGGGTAGATATTTTTACCAAATGCATCATGGCTTCAAGTATATATATATATATGTATATATATATATATATATATATATATATATATATATACTCTAATAAAATGATGTATCTATGATAAAAGTGCTTAATGTTTTTGGAATAGGGCTAGTATAATATACTTATGGTTTACTCATGACAAACTTGTTTCACACTTCACTGATCATCAAAACTTACTTGACAATCAAAACTAAGAACGAAAAAAACTTGTTGTGAGTAATCCATCAGTATATTGTTTAGAAAATTGTAAAATGCTTCATAACAAGATTATGCAAACTTTGATAATCTGGTTGATAGTGAAACCAGGTTAACTTGGTTATGAATCAATAACATTTTATGATCTTATATAATTGTTCTATATTTCTGTGTCAAGTACTGGAAAATTAAACAATTCAAAAAATATATATATATAGTTCAATATATATTGACTTATTATTGTATATATATATATATATATATATATATATATACATTGACTTATTATTTTGTGTGTATATATATATATATATAAATGTATATATATATATACATATATATGTATATATATATATATATATATATATATATATATATATATATATATATATATATATATATATATAGATGTATATGGTGAAAAAAAATCTTTCACATAACATACATATATGTATATTATCATTATTATTATCAGCTTAGCAAAAACTTTTCTCAGCTTCTTCCATGTCGACTGTAACCATGCTAACCTTTCCTATGTCTTACCAGCAAACCCTTCTATATCATATTTCCATCTAACATTTAGTCTTTTTCTACTGAGTTTGCCATCTACCAGGCACCAATCGTTTAACCTCATCCATAATCATTATCATTTCTTCTTATGATGTGTACAGCCATTTTCTCATAATTCTTTCCATGATGGCTTTCCATAAAAATTCAATTACATCCATTTATATTTTCATGGGTAATAACAAGTTCAAAGGTCTTTGTTTTGTGCTCGAGGAAAGTAAATAAGTTCAAAATTTATGTTGTTTTATCGCAGCATCGCTTTTTTGACTCATGTCAAACTCCAGTCCAAGTTGGAGTTAGTTAACTTTGTCTCCCCCCCCAGCAAGAACAAGAACAATCTTCACCAAATTTGAGGGAATAGACTCCTGTCAAAGTTAAACCAAACCTATGTATAAAATCAACATTTCCCTACTGATCATATGATTGGAAAGCAGCTCTCACCAAATGATCTAATCTGAGTAGTCTTATATACTTACAAATTTATCTATTACTTATATAATATAAAAGTAGCAGTAATCATTATCAGTTGGAAAAAAAGTGGTTTCTATATTGTTGTCATTTTTAGGAATTCTCCTCTCAAACTGATATTTTCTAATTGTTAAAAAAATACTTTGTTTCACTGATAATATGAAAAAATTTGTCTTTAGTTAGTCAGTCATAATTGATAAGATTACTAAATAGACAATATTCCTGGTTTGCCCAAATGATAAATGGGCTGATAATTCTTTTAAAAATTCAATGATTAATTCTAACATGATTCATCTGTTTGTTTGAGTATGCTACTTAGAACAATTCAGTTCTCTTGTTTTTCAATAAATCATACATATAGCAATTCAATTTTTTGACGAATACACACACTGATTCCTGACCACTGAAGAACCCTTTCTTCCTGGAATTCAGTGTGCAACGTACAAATTGAGTACCAAGATTTGTTAAATAAAACTTTGGTCAAAAATAAATCATCAAATTCAACTCTTAATTGCTAATATTACCAAGCTTATATTCATTCATTCATAGTCCGACAGTTGACCTCCACCTTCTTGCACCAGGATCAATACTTTTAAAGTGGTGAGAAACATTATGCATACCATTAAGCATGTCTCTCAAGTTGGTATCAGAAACCATCAACCAAAACTGTCAACCTCAACATGGGTTTCTTCAATTTTCAAGCAGATCTGGCTGGCTAGCTATCTATGCATGATTAGCACATACAGGACATAGCAATGGAACTAAAGAGCTAAAAATTTGAACATTTACTCCTTATCATGTCGAGAAAAACTTTGAAAAAAATCCCCCTCTAACTAGATTTTTATAATCTAATTTCATGCTAAATCAGTCCATTAGATTGCAACTCTGACTTTTTCTCAGATCACCACACAGCAAAGGGCAAGAGGAGGAATTTATTTATTGATCACCTTTTTCAATTAATTCTTAATTGATTACCCCCAACGCAGCATGCTGTCAAAAGATGTTTGTCAGGTAACTATTTTTATTGAGCGACTAACCAGATTGGTTTGGTTTTTGGCAGAAAATAGGTAAGTATTAGTTGATCATCTTTTCGAATTATTGATATTGAATTGGCTGTATCTGTTCACTTGCCAAATGCTCTGTGGAGGTTTTGGCATCTACTTACTACATCTATATGCTTATACATATATATATATATATATATATATATATATATATATATATATATATATATATATATATGCATATTATATAAATACATATTAGACATATATATATTAGACATACATTATATATATATATATATATATATATATATATATATATATGTATATAAATGGAATCATAAGAGTCAATTAAAATTCTGATATCTATATTTGTTAAATGAATCCTATCTGAAATATTGGGTTTTATAAAGAGAAATACTCATTCGGTGATATGCTAAGTTAGAAGTCATTGAAGCTTTTTCTTTATTACGATTGTATTGTCATTCTTATTTTTACTCTCAACATCTCTTGAAAATGGGGTTAAGAGATGTTTATACATATAGAAATACACACACATACACCCATGTATGTACACACACAAATGCACTCATACACATACAGTCAAATGTATATATATATATATATATATATATATATATATATGTATATATATACATATACATACATATACATACATACATATACATATACATACATACATATATATATATATATATATATATATATATATATATATATATATATATATATATGTATATACAATAAAGAAGACAAAATTTTGTTTCCATATAACTCTGTAATGGCATTTCTAACTGTACATTTTCACAACTCCTGAACAGTTGCACTTAACGAACTGAAAATTTGCATAAGAGTGTTCAACAACTCCAGGATGAAGAAAGGTCAAATCGCACTGACATCTATTGACCCCTAAAGGTCAAGGTAGGGGCAGGTTAATTTTGTCATTTTCAAATATCAGGGAGATGGTTGTACCCGACGGACTTCAAATTTCGGGGGCTGAAAATTTGTATACAAAGGTAACTTTACCCCAGGATTAACATTAGTTTGTGGATACTAACCTCTAAAGTCCCTACAGATCAAGTCAAGGTGAAAACTGCTACTGGCTGAAAATTCAGTCAGGAGTTTTATGAAATCTCTGTAAAAAATCACTTACTTTCCATTTTTTTTCATCTTTCTTTGCTAAATAGTTCATGTCTGTCTCCCAGCAAGAATCTACCACTTGGATGTATCTGTCTTCAGTCTAATCTAATGTTTGATTTGTTTTGTTTTATTTTTATGGCCAGTCAAGCCCCGGTCGAGCATTAGGGGTTGGGGGGGGGGGTGTCTGTTCTGTCCTGTTCTTTCTTTCTTTTTTTTTGCTTTTTTTTAGTTTTGGGGGTTTATTGGCATATCAACTATGAAATTGGTGCACATTCAAAGATAATGAAGCTATATTTTAGTTTTTATTCTCAACAGAAGTTTCAGGGCGGGGGATATTACAATCGAGCGATACGGAGCTGGATGAATGAATATGTCATTGAAGTACATGATAAACAAATAAATGAGTGAATAAATAAATAAAAATACGGAAAATTCAATTGTACTCATCCAGTACTTGCAGCAGCATATGGGATTTGAGATACTTCTAGCAGTTGAAAAAGTTTGAATTTTTCATCTTTCTTAGTTCATGTCCGTCTCCCAGCAAGAATCAACTATTTGAATGCATCTGTCTTAAGTCTAATCTAATGTTTATTGATAAATAACAAGGTTTTAATGAAGCAATCTGTCAAAGCTTTTTGAACACCTCCATTGTGTTGTTAATGTTGTTGCCATAAAGGCTTTTTAAGGTGTATAATTTGTGAGGGAAGAGGTCTCTTTCCAATAAAAAATAAACAAGACTCTACACACCTTCACACTCAATAACTGAACAACTGTAGTGTCAGAATTTGAATTCACTCAGAAATTCTATCAAAGAATAGATATGGTACCATTAAATTCTATTTATAATATCACAGGCATTTTTCACTGGGAAACATCTAAAACAGAGTTGAATTAAGTAAAAGCATCTAAATTCTACAAAAAACTAGATGCTATTGATAAATCCATCAAAACAAGGTCCAAAAAACACCAAAAGGGGATTTTTGCAATTTTTGCAAATCTTCCATAACTTGAATCCTACATTAAAAATGACCTTGTGTCACATCTTGCTTTAGGGGCAATGGAAGTAAATATGGATCAGGGTGTAGTATCAGTATGTTCATTGAAAAGTGTTGAATACACAAAAAATATTAAAATATGTATGGATAAAAATTGTCTTTTATACGTGTCAATGTTGATTTACGAAAAAGTTTTGGGAACAGTTATTGAAATGAAACAAACCTGACTTTGCCGAGAGGACTAGCTTCAATCACTAGGAGCAATTCTTTCTGACTTACCTGAAATAGAAAAAAAAAAAATCATTTGCAAATAATTCTTGATAAAAAGCATAATGTTTTTAGATGCAGAATATCAAACATTTGGGAATTCAAACTCAAGGGTAAGAATAGGTATGAATAAAAAAAGAAAGTTTTATTCTATTCATTTAATAATGTTTTGGCATGAAAAGCTGATTTTTTTTTGTTCCAAAACACCTTATAAATGGTAAAATATAAGAAAGATGTTATAAACATTATATCTATATTCTATTATAGCAAGTGATTTTTCTATCACTTTCATTCGAAGTATCCAGTCATGTTCCTTGATAAAGGAGAATAGGTTTTTACACCAAAAGAAACCAAAATATCCTATAAAAGTCAATACATCAAAAAGGTAATGATCCAACAAAAATTATTCTAGAGTTATCAATGAAATCAATATTACTAGAGTAGAAAAGCTAAAAATTATATTGTGTATCATTTTACGATCATAGAATAAGGATCAGAGAGTTGTGATAAAAAGTAACAGAAATAAGATGAAAGACTAGACAAATTAATAATAATAATAATAATGATGATGATGATGATGATGATGATGATGATGATCATCATCATCATCCTCCTCTTCTTCCAGCCAGCCAGCCAGCCAGCAAGCCAGCCAGCCAGCCAAGAAATGAGCCAGAACTAATTATCTAAAAAATTATCTAAAATCATCTAAAAGAATATATATCTTTCATCAAAAATGATCTAAAAAATACTAGCACAAGATTTGGGCATTTTTGGTCTAAAATGACCATAAAGACCCTAAAAAGCATTTTTTGGGAAAAAACAAAACAAAAAAAAATGTTCTTTGCTGGTGCCTTGGGGTGAGTAATCATATACATTGCAGCCCAAAAAATGTGACCAGGAGCACCAGAAGACACACACAGACAAGCAAAGAGAGAATAATTTGTAGCCCACTTGGTTGGCTGGTTGGATGAGCCATTTGAGAGGCTATGATGATTCAATAACCATAAGGCTCATTTAAGCAACACCAAAGTTTTCATGGCCAAACCAGTAATAGCACTCTTGTGGAAAAATAAGAAAAAAAGATATGCAAGTTCAAATCTCTCGGGAGGCCAATTCTTCATTTTAGATCCACTGGGAGTTGGGATATAAAGCAACAAAAATAAGATGAAAGAAAATAGTAAACAATTAATAATAAGTAACATGTTCCTATGATGTATTCATTGTACAAAAATGAGAATTTGTGAGTTGAACCTTAATGAAGAGGGTCTCATGAATATGGACCATATTTTTTATTAATTTAATATCTATGGTAAAGAATTTTTTGATTTCGTGAAATAAGCCTGATTTACTTGACTATTTAATTTTTAAGTACGTTAGTGTAATAATGTGTGACAAGTTTCTTTTTAAAACTCAATTTTTATTATCATAAGTAACTTTAAGCCAAAGAGCAAACAGACCACCATCAGTAAATTCACTGAAAAAACAAAGAATCTCATGGAAAATAAGCCACCGACAACAAAAATAGAAAAGATTGAAGCAACCAAGCTAAAAAAATCATCCAAAAAGACAAAGTAAAGACTAAAGAAAATGCACGACAGCTGTCATTGAAAGCATTCTCAAAAAAGATAAGGGCTCTTAAAAAGACTCAGTACAGAAAGAATGTAAATAACTAGTAAGCAAGGAAAATGGTGACCTTACAATAGATAGGGACCTAATTGTCAAATGTGTCCCAGAATTTTACAAAAACCTGTATTCCTCCAGATGAGGAACACAGAACAATGAACGAGATGTACAAGCCACAAGTTACAAGGTTTCCCAGAAGTTACTCTGTAGAAAGCGATGCAAGCTATCAAACAAAAGAAGAAAAGAAAGGCCTGAGAACCAGATAACATCACAATCAATCTACTGGAAAAAGCTGGTAAAGTCATCACTAAGGAACTATTCATTCTATTCTATCTATGCCTCAAAGTAGAGTCCCAAAAGATTGGAACACCGCAATCATAATGCTGTTATATAAAAAAAGGGAACCCAAAAGATCTCAACAACTACAGACCTATTAGCTTACTCAACTGCATCAACAAACTTTACATCAAAGCAATCAACAACCAAATCACCAAAACGGTAGATGAAAACCAGCCACAGGAATGAGCTGATTTTCAGAGAGGTTTCTCAACCATCGACCATCTCCATTCAGTAAATCACCTAAAAGAGGAAACAGCAGAATATAAAATGTCACTCACTTGTTGACTTCTAGAAGGCCTTTGACTCAGTGGAAATCTCCAAGCTTGTTGTTACAATCATACAACTAAGCATAGACCCTGAATCTGTCAGAGTATTGCAACATATCTATGGACACAACAGTTCCTTTATTAGGCTACATAAATACAAGGAGATACCATCTCACATAAACTCTTCATCCCTTACCTCAAGATGATTTCCAAAACCTAAACTGGGAGAATAAATGAATCAGTATAAATAGCAAAAAAATAATTACAGATTTGCTGATGACATCATGCTTTTTGTAGGAAACCTTCATGATCTCTGAATAATGCCAGACAACCTGAGTGAACAAAGCAAGAAAGTAGTTCTTCACATGAACTTGAGTAAAACAAATTTCATGTAGAGGACAAAGACACAACAATCAGAATAGAAAATGCAGAAAGTAAACTACTGCATCTATCTAAGGCAATGAATCTCCATGAAATCCTCAAAAGAAGAGGAAATCAAGCAGAGAATTACTCTAGGTTGGTGAGCTGTCAGTAGAGCAAACTCAACCTTTAATGACAATAAAATCCCAATAGTCCTATAAAGAATGGAATACAACCAATAGATCCTCCTGATAGTCACCTACGGAGCAGAAACATGGAACCTAAACAAGAGACTGACCCTTTAATTGAGAACCATGCAACATGCATAAGAAAAAATCCTGCTCAATGTCACATGGAGAGATTACAAGATAACATAGTATATTAGAGAAAAAACAGGAGTCCGTGATATTAAAGAATCCATTGAAAAACTCAAATGGCAATGGGTTGATCATGTAGCAAGAATGCCAGATCGTTACTGAACATCAAAATTCAAAACATGGTTCCCAAGAGATCAAATGCAAAACTGTGAACGGCAGAAAATAAGATGGTGAGACGAACTAGACAAGTTCAGAAAGTACTAGCTCCATGATGTTCATGACAGAGAGGTGTGGTGAATCTAGGGATACTGTAAAGCTGATGATGATGATGATGATGATGATGATGATGATGATGATGATGATGATGAATCATTCAAGAAGCTGCCACATAGATTCATATCGATAAAGAATTATGAAAATTGATAATTTAGATAAGAAATAATATTGCAATCAGCAGAAAAACAAATATATGTGACGGGTAGAAACAGTGTTATCTTGAAGTGTTAACAATATAAATATCAAAGGATGTGACAGACAGTAGATGTAGTTATAATAGTATTGTGATTCAGTTTTTATTAGATGAAACATTGTCGACTATTACCAATTTTTGTCAAATATTTCATTTCATCTTGATTTTACTTACTTTTCATTGCAACCACTTGAACTACCAGTCTTCTTTATTTCTGATTCAGGCTACTTACAAATATAGACTACTGACAATCTGAGTAGTTGCTATGAAAATCAACTGAAGATAAAAAGAAATACTGGTAAAAGAATTGATAATTGTAGATACAGAATTCAAAATATAGAATGCAGATAATAACGAGCTCAATAATATAACAAATATTGACAAGAAACAATACCAGAATCAATAATTCAAGACTCGAGGAAAAAGATTATATCTGTAGAAATGAGAAATTGTAAGAAGTGCCTTGAGTGGACTCACTATCGTAGAAGAAATAGACAAGAAATTATCAAGTGCCTAAGAAGCAAATTGGAATATTGGTATCAAGAGTATAAGAAGCCTGAAATGGAGGACTTCAGCGAGAGGAGTGAATTAAGAAATCAGCACTATATAGAACGCAGCAGAGAAAAAAGATAAGATCGATAGAATCAATAAAAAATGGTAAGACACACTTCGCTAAGACGCAATTCCTCACGTGTTGCATGACACATAAGGCAACGATTTTGCCTGCATTTTCTAAACAGTACATGGAAGCCCAACAATTGTTTCTGAAGCAGTTATAGGTTTCACAGGTCCAGGGTGCTAGCCTAAGAAGTACTGCTTTACAGGACTAAAGTATTCCAACTGACTTGCTATTTACCCAGGGGTTACTCAAGAGTATTAGTAAGAAATGAGCAATAACTGTTCCAGCTTGGGTTTGCACTTGGTTCACTGGTACCATCCACAGTACAGTTGACTGTTAGGCCACCCACGTCTCCAAAGACACAACACTGATAACCAAAAATTAGTGAAATCATGTATATTTGGGATGAATGCATCAACAATACTGAATTTTGTTTCAAATTATTCTTTTGCTTAACAGGTAATTCCTCAGATATCTTTACAGTCTTTCTTTCTAGATGAAAATAGCTGTCTATGTAACCAGTGATATCACTGGTAGGACCTATTAAACAAGTACATTGAAACTTTGTTTCATTTGAATGATTGAATAAATACATGGGCATCCGTTGCCACCTTTCCAGGGGTAGGGACCCAAAAGCATATATTTCAGGTGGGGGACAAAAGCATATATTTCAGGTGGGGGACAAAACCATATATTTTAGGGGGTGCAAGAGGATATATGTGGAATATATCTCAATGGCAACTGTGTTTTATGATAGACATCAAACTCATGGAGAAGGAGCTAAACTTGCCATGATCTGTAGTGAAAACAAGTATGACCTACTGTATGTCGGATGGTGCACTTGACTGTTGACAGAGACGCGTGGCCTGACCCCAGGGTGACATGATGGAACAAGCAACAGTGAATAATAATATCTTTTTTTTTCATATGGAAATATTAAGTAGGGATTACATAAAACAATTTATCCTTTAATTGACTACAAAGTTCTATCATTCAAAGTCCCTCGCACTTGGTGAGGCCTGATCCCCAGCGGAGGGGCTTACATACATAGATAAGTGAATAATATAAGCCCAACTATGGAAAAAAGCTTTTATTTTATACAACAAATTTCCTCACCCTTTCCTCCCTTGTCAATAGTTTTAATTCAATTGTGAACAGTGGAATAAAGCAGTTAATATGTTGCTCAATGGGGTTCATGACGAGAATTCAAAATATTATTTTATCTTTACTTAATAAACTGAATGGACTTTTTGGAGGAAGAATCCAACATTGTCCAACATTTGCTCTCAGATTCTTGTTAATTGACAGCCATCTTCCTTTTCTGTCCAATGTAGTTCAATGAGTTTTTGTCCGTAAAAACCAAAATTTCTTGGTTTTATAATAGCAAAAATATAAATCTAATCCCTATATTCTTTTATTTTATATGTAGAAAAGCCAAGTGTTTTAATAGACATCACTACAGATTGTCCTGGCTGGAATCGTTGCATTCTTCTCACTAATGCCAGAGGTTAGTGTTGAATCCATGGTGAAAGCTGATTTTCAAGGCGGACTGGCTCTCCTCGCTTTGAATATTTGCTCAATGGCCTTATGTCAGACTAAACTTTTCAACAACTTATGTAAATTTCAACAAATTTGATGTAAGCTAAGGAATATTCAATGGAGCAATGATGAAATTTGAAAAAAAAATTCCATCACAGACTAAAAATTCTATTTATGATATAACTCATTTTCTACAGGAAAACATCTAAAATAGAGTAAAAAAAAAACGCCTACATTCTCCGGAATCTAGATGTTATTAATAAACCCATCAATATGGGGCCCCCAAAAGATCAAAAAGGCTTTTTTCTTCCCCAAAAAACATTTCTAGAAGGGGCCTAGTGGAATACTGATGCCAATTTTCAAGTCTGTAGGCAAAACGGTATTTGCCAAGGTGTGCTGGAATGCTCTAACATCACACCCTTTGCCACCTTTGGTGGCTATGGTAGTTCAATTTTGGATAATATTTTATTTACTGTCCGTTACTCCTTTTAGCTCAAAGGTTATACTAAGGAATATTGTAGCAAAACAAAATAGGAAAATTAAAGAAACAAGTGTGAAGATTTCAATTTCCTCTCTCACTCAAAAAAAAAAGGGGAGAAATAAACAAACAAAAAGCTTGATTTAAGGGAAGAACATTGCAAATGAACCGAAGGTTTAAAATTCACTGAACATGTTGCAGGAAATAAAATTATGTGACAAGAGAGACACTTTGAGAATCTATGGCCTTAGGGGATGACAAGAAGAGGTTATTTTCACCGCAGTATAATTTGCACAGAGCTTCCTGTTGATGAGGATAGAAAAATCTTTTTTTTTTAGTAAACAGATGAAAAATTTTGGAAATGAATGCCCACAAAACAAGGAATGGTTAGTGTAAAATATTTTTATTTTACTCTTGAAGTGGAGACAAAATCAATAAAGACAAAGAATTGCCTAATACCCTTTAGCTGTTTTCTGTTCTGAGAGAAAAAATGTGCAATCGTTTGAAGAGATACATGAAATTGGCGGCGCCTCTGGTACAGTGTTTTCTGCTCGGAAAACAAAAAGGGCAAATAAGCATGAGCACTGCATATTTTTCCATCAAGATCTGCAATGTGAATTTGTGTAGTGATAATTCGAGAAAAACTCAAAATATCATAGAATCAGACTAAGATTCGGATTATTGAATACCACCAAATATAGCTCAGCTCCCTGGCTGCCAGGTTGTATGATGTGAGGAAATGATTTTGTCTCCATTTTCCAACTGACCCATGGAGACTCTCAATCATTGTTTGTGGGAATTGAGGGGTTTTATGGGGGACTGGGTGCTGTCCCGATGCTCAAGATGAACAGCCTTACAAGGCTGAAGGCTTTCAACAGCTCTGCTATTCACCTATAGATGGGGAGAGAAGAAGGTTTACGCCTTATCAAGGGACATCAGTATGAAGTGACAACAAGCTGTTCCTGCCTGAGTTTGAACTCGGTTCGATGATTCTATTCTCCGTGCCCTAAACATTAGGCCATCCACAGCTTCCAACAAATAAAGAATGTTTGGGATGCTGCAGTGATGAAGTCCATCATGGTCATCAACCAGTGTGCGTGTGTGTGTGTGCGTGTGTGTGTGTGTGTGTGTGTGTGTGCGCGCGCGCGTGTGTGCGTGCGTGTGTGCGTGCGTGTGTGTGTGTGTGTATGCAGTGTGCATACATGTATGTGTGTCATTGGAAGACAAGAGATATTACTAGTTTCTGAATCAAATAGAATATTCACTGAAGTGAGAAGGAAAAAGTAAGTGAATGTGTTTAGCCAGTAACAATAGTTCAATGTCTATTTTTTATGATTTAATAACATTTCTAAAACTTTATTTTTCACGTGAAATTTCCAAAATAGCAAGACCCCACCTCCAAAAAAAAAACCCAGTAACAACTCTGAATTTGAAATGAGTTAAAATCCTGTCTAGTTAAGCAATGTATTTTTGTAAGAAAGTGTATCTTTCAAAAGTATTTTGATGTGTTTTGAGAATGACTTCTATTTCTTTGGGGAATTTTTCAGTTTTGAGATGGAATCAAGTTTTAGCAGTTACTGGGTTCACATATAACACCTTCACAAAACATTTTCTTCTGCACGGTTTTCCTTGAAAATCTTTCTATTTTTGGATACATTTTGTATTCATTCTTTATTTCATCATTTACATCAGCATAAGAATAAATTTTAAAATGAATTTTCTGAAAAATGAAAAATTTCCCAAAGAAATGAAGGTTACATTCATTCCTAACGCATCAAAATACAAAAGAAAAATACATTTTCTGACAAAAATACACATCTTTTCTAAACCGTATCTTACCTTAAATTGCCAATATCATTTACCTACAGAGAGATTCTGTATCAGTAAATGAGAATTTACGTTTGGCTTTAAAATACAAGAATGGTAGATACTTCAAAACTACATTTAGCCATCTCACTTTCGATTTAGATATAAATGTGCTAGAAAAGACATTCTTGATTACGCGTGATCAAGCTGCTTATGCAACCTGTGACATGATGAGTAGGATCTATCCAGCACCTTCGAACAAATGTAGAATGAAGAAATAATAAATATCAGGGATGCCGAGGCTATGAAGTCTGTGTGCATGCACATGTGTGGAACAGTAGAGACATTACAAAAGTACAAGTCTGTTAACCAGAAAAGTGAGTGAAGCTGTTCACACAGTCAGAATATTTAATGTCAATTTTCTATACTGAAATAACATTACAAAAATTTCATTTTCCTTGTTAAATTTACAAAATGGCAAAAAACAAAAAACAAACCCCAAAACACATCTGAAATAATTGAGGTAGGAAAGATATTCTTAAAAACACATGAACCAGCTGTTCATATAACCTTTGACATCACGAGTAAAATCTATCCAGCAAATGTGTCAAAATTTCATTTATTTGATGGATTGCCTACATATTGGTACAAGGAATCCTGGCAACTGAGATAGGGACTTCATAGAATTAGTCATCCAAATCAGTTGCCACAGAGCATATTCTCAGAAGAGAATCACGTTAATACAATGTTTTGAAACTCAATGGGCTGGTCATGTTGCAAGAATGACAGACAACCGATGGATGTCACGGCTCATAAAATTATTTTAATCAACTTTATTCTACTATTTTATGTTTATATGGACTTGAAATATAACAATATTAATGTTAACAAGTCTGGTTTTTTTTTTTTTGCCAAGAAAAGAAAGGACTTTTATTTATATTACTTTAAAAGATTTCTTTTTTTTTTCAAAGGAAATAAGACGAACGAAGTTGGAAAAGCATCAATGATAATCAACTGATTCCTAAAAAGATGAGCGTTTATGAAAATGAAAAATGTAGGAGATCGGATTTTAACTCCTGAAGGTTAACTGTTAAATGAAACTGAAACTTACAATTAATTGTTTGTGGAATGGGGAACACGACCGAACAATGTAGTGGGTAAGGTAACGAATTAGAGGGAAGTGATAAGGATTTAGGGAGAGGAAGTAAAGGAGTAGGGAGTGAGTGAAAAATTGTCTGGAAATGGTAGAGGGTGTTTGACTGGTAAAAAAAAGTCATGGAAAAATTCAAGTACACTTTTGCTTCGGTTGGATTTTGATGACAGTCAACATTTGTTAGATCATTTTCAATAAGAAAGAGAAAAATCCTTCTGTTTCCTATTTAAAACTTAAAATCAGTGTATTTACTTATTTTTTTAATTTATCAATACTTCGTAACTTATCGAGGTAAATCTGAATCCACGATATCAAATTCAATTTGTATATTTGTATAGGAATAATGTGAATAGCGCAGATTAAAGTAAGTGTACGCAGTCCTCCTATCGAGAATACACAAGCGAATTCATTCTTTTTATTAATGCTGTCCATTTATATTAGTCTGAATGCTTCTATTTTTTATGAAGTTTAAGCAGCTGATTCAATAATTTATGAGTTATGTGCCTTCAACGTTTTCTACGACATTTTTCCAATAATTTTTTCCCCGACAACCATTGGAGACAGGATTCAGCGATTGAAGTGAGATAGTCAAAATTTGGTTATTTCTCAATCTCTGCTGATTATGTCCCGAATATAGTCACGATAAAAACTGTGAAGTTCGTAGTAGGGATACTCAGTTCGAATTTACATGGAGGACTGGATTGTAGCAGGGTGAAATAATTTGGGTCTCTTGATGAGAATTCCACTGAGACAGCGTTGGCTATCTGTAATATGATGTAACAAGTTGATGTCATCCGATAAAATGGGTGGACAGAGTGAGGAAGAGAGAACAGAATCAAATGTGAGTGGTGGTTATACAGTTTTGGTGCATTAACAAATAAATATTAATGGTCATTCAGCTTGGTTTCAAAACAATCAGGTTCACTGAACACAGAGAGAGATTTCAAATGATTTATATTCAGTGGTGGAAATAGGTTTTGAGAACTAAGTATATGGTAAGGCTGGGTTTTGGGAACTATATGATAAGGCTGGGTTTTGGGAACCAGGTATATGGTAGGGCTGGGTTTTGGGAACCAGGTATATGGTAAGGCTGGGTTTTGGGAACAAGGTATATGATAAGGCAGGGTTTGGGGAACAAGGTATATGGTAAGGCTGGGTTTTGGGAAGAAGGTGTACAGTGATGTCTCCATTAACAGATATCAAACATACAAAAAGTCTGGAAATTGAGAAATAGGTATATGCCGTATCTCTCAATTTCCATCCCTGTGTACATAAGTCAGTGAAGTGAACAGAAGATCTATCAACTAATATAGATACCGCATTGCCTGGAAAGAATATTGATTAAGAGTAAAAATATATCTTTAAAAAATGAATGATGTAAATTGACCATAATCTTTCATTGATCCTGAATCATTAAGGAATCAGTATTGTAAGAAGAAATAATTCTTATCATTTAAAAGGAATTAATCTTGCCAAGTCGAACTATGGGAGTTACCAAATTAATTTTTGCTTTCAGGTACACATTTTATAGCTCCATTTGCTTCCTGATTCAGCTCTGATGTTCTTAGATCCTAAAATAGCCTTGGTTTCAGCAGAAAATGAAATGTTATTTGGTCAAAGTTTTCCTCATAAAATTCGTTTTTTAATTTCTTTCTTTGATTTTTTTTGATCATTCAAAAAACCTTTACTTTCTTGAAAACTATTTCATTGTTAAAACCACAGATCTGGTTAGTATCTCAATAGAAAATATCATGCAACTAATGTTATTTTTTTGGCAACATGTTATGTTGGGGTGATCAATTGAAAAATTTGAAGAAAGGGGTATTTTGTTGGATAACAATTAAACGCAGTGGGGAAAAAACTTGAATTTTCAGCTCTTTAGCCCAATTGGTGCGGCCAGTATGTGTAAAACATACATGCCACATATACAGCCAGCCAGCCAGCCAGCCAGACCAATTTGAAAACTGAAGAAACCAATGTTAATGTTTAACTTTTTTGTTTGACAGTTTCTAATATAGTTTCTGATTTTGGATCAACACCAAACATTCATTTGAGAATTAAATGAAAACTATACATTGAGAGCTTTGTCTGTCTCAATTATAGTATCAGTAGAAGTAATCACCTCCTCACCCATCCTACCCACCTATTAAACTAACTTTTTTTCCACTCTACCCTCTTATCAAACTATCTTTCTCTTCTGCCCTCTCTCTTCCTACCCTCTTATTAAACTATCTAACTCTTCTTTTCTCTGCTCTCCCTTCCTATGCGCTTATCAAGCTATCTAACTTACTTTCCTCCCCTCTTCGTGTTTGTCACACATAGTATCAGTAGCAGACATCAGACAAACCAGTAGTTGTACATTTGTGATAATTGTCAACAGTGTTGCTAATTTAACGCTTTCTACACTGAATTTAGTAGATTTCTTGTTTTGCTAGTACACTAATTTGACTTCTAGCACTATAATTAGCCTATTTTGAGCTATTTTACAGCAATTTCAGCAATTTTTTCACTATTTCCCAGCCATTTAAGACAAATATAGCCATTCTCAGTTATTAAAAATGGCCATAAAACATTGTTTTTTCAAGTCATTTGGCATTTTATGACACTTCTTCAAGGTCAATTTAGCATGAAAATTGTTTTTCTCTGTCGGCAACATTGAACATTAATGAGGTGATGGGTCATGAACTAGACAAGAAAATAAAATGGTTAGTGTCCTATTTCACAGCTTCCTAGTTAGAGAATATAAACATTGGCCACCCATGTATTCAAAGGAAGAAAATAGTAAAATGAGTTCTCAATTATGTAATCGTCACTTAATTGTGCAAAGATTTAACCACGGGGAAAAAAACGGGGACAAATGAGAAAATTTTTTGTCAATCTTGAATAAATGGATAACAGGCAATAGATTGTAAAAGCTTGAAAATTGATCTGTTGTTTAAATGAATAATTTTGAGATATATCTCACACGGGACAAAGATAAAACTAGCTATGTCTTCACTTCACAACTTCTTCCTCCTCCTCCTCCTCCTCCTCCTCCTCATCATCATCATCATCATCACCACCACTACCACCACCACCATCATCATCATCATCATCATCATCATCATCATCATCACCATCACCACCACCACCACCACCACCATCATCATCATCATCATCATCATCATCATCATCATCATCATCATCATCATCATCATCAGTCTGTTAACTCCTGTTGTTGGACATAGACTATCTCCAAGATTCGCCAGACCTCTCTATCATGGGCATCGTGGAGCCAGTACTTCCTCAACCTATCTAGCACATCAAGCCATATTACAGTCTGTCGGCCACAGCCTTACAAATGATCTCTGGGGATTCACATTGTGAGATGTGATGCCCAGCGGTTGTTTGCAATTCTCACAACATGTCCAGTCCATTGCCATTTGGGTTTTATAACAGTTTCTATAATGACTTGGACTCCTGCCTTTTCTCTAATATACTGTGCTGTCTAATGATCTTTCCATGTGATGTTGAGCATGATTCTTTCATGCGCCTGTTGTGTGGTTCTCAGTCTGAGGGTCAGTCTTTTGGTTGGGTTCCATATTTCAGCTTCGTACGTGACTATTGATGAATATTTCAAAATCATTTTCTTCTTAGCATGGGATAGAAAAAAAATGAAAAATTTAGACGATTTTTGCTAAGGGTAATTTGAATTTTCTCCATCAAAAGAGAAAAAAATGTAATAAAAATATAAAATCATGTTTTGAGTTCTTCTTACTTTTTACCTCTTTTCCCTCATCAAATGCAAATCTCATCTTATGAAGTAAGTCAAAGATGTGAATAATAATATTAGGTAGAATGGGACTGTGTGGCCAGTAGCTACAGTGTGACGGACTGTTGTAGCTTACACACCGATGAACTTATTAAACTAAGTGTGTAAGTTTACATGGAACCATATTAACGGTTTTACTCTCTTCTTCTTTTAAAAGCTGATGGGAGAAAGGGAGTCTTATGTGACTAAAAACAATGTTAAAATAAAGAGATATTCTAAACTAAAAATATAAAAATACATTCATTCCTATTGGTACTATGCTAGTATAGAAATGATTCATCTGGATGGAGATGCAGGGTAGCCTAACTCTAAGTGGCATCAAGAATGGAAATGGTTAAGTGAGTTCGAAATCTGACTAGGACAGTTTCCTTACAATTCGGAGAGGCATGAATCCACTTCTTACCCGAGCTATAGGTTAATAGCTGGGCAGCCAATAGTGGGGCAGCTGGAGCCTTTCAGCCCTGAAAGGCAGTCTGGGTGGGTTTGGCATGAGGCTAGCGACTCCACCTAGTGAAAATGTAATTGCTCCAGAAAAGGCAGTAGCATCACCCCAACAATAATCCCCAGGTGTGATTTGGTTACGGACTTGTAGTTTACAAGGAGTCTACTTGGGAAAAAAACATTCATCTGGCTATCAGTTTGTTCATTTATGTTCTCCAACAGCAAAGACATTAGACAACCAGGTTATTTTTTTCCCCAATTTTACAAGAGTAGATTTAAATCAAACATTCAAAATTTGTCAAAACTAACAAAAACTCCACAGTGTCTGCATGTTTATTTGGTGACGACATGGTAAGTAATATGTGTGTCATAGGCACTTATGCCTCAGGGATGTTTAATTATCCATATATCCACTAAACTTACACTTAAACTGAAACACCCACTCAAAATTAAATATGTTCACATTTGTTTGTGTACAAAGGAAATAAGATACTTACTTACTTATCATAACACTGATCTGTTAAAATAACATTTACAAATAAAAAGGTCTTGCCATTCATCATTATTTACATTTATTCAGTCTATTTAAATAACAAAATTGAGTCTATTATATCAAAATTAGATTTTGAAAATAAAATTACTCAACAAGCCTTGCTCAAGATCCAATTTTATCATCATAGAACATAGCTTTGTTAATTAAATATTTCCAATTAATCAAATAAACTGATCTCTCTTTCAAATGATTCTTGTTAACAAAATTATTCTTTTTGTTTAATTTTTCTTCTTTTATTACAAATTGGAATTGCAATCAATCCTGATTAAAAAATTTAGATAAAGATTCAAAGGATTTTCTATCAAATTTAAACTTACGACTTGGTTGAATATAGGAGGTGCTGGTGCATGAGTGTCCATTTAGGGGGGGGAGCACCCCCCCACCAACTGACTAGGCTTTCTCACCAAGGATGAGGGAATTAAAAAGTTGGAACCTTATAGTCAATCAAGCATAACGGTGTCATACCATTGTTTTAGTTACTACTAAGATACATTCCAAATATACTCTTTTGCCCCCCCTCCCTGAAATATATCCCCTCTCTCAAATAGAGGTAGCAGACACCCATGTGTGGGGGCCAAGTGTTTAATAGTATGGAGAATGCAAACCTAGTTCAAACTCAGGCTGGGAGGGTTTGATTTCACTCTGCTCAAATGGCGTTGGCGAAGGCATGAATCCACTTCTCCTCGAGGTGACAGGTAAATAGTTGGGAAGTTAGAGCCCTTTAGCTCAGGAACTCAACCTATCATGAATGTCGGGCAAGTACCCCGGTATCGTGAAACTGACAGTTACCTTAGAAACAATGATTGGGTTTTTATGGATCGTTCAAGAGATGGAGACAAAATCATTGCCTCATGTGTCACATGACATGAGAGAAAGTGAGTAGAGTGTGGTTCATACAGAAGATGGGGATGGGGAGTGATTTTAAGGTGCAATAAAAGATGAATAAATAAAAAATGTAAGACTTTAAATTCTTGATTTTTCAATCTAAAGTCAACTAGACTATTTTAGAAATTATTCAAATTAAATAATGTATTCAAATCAAAGTTTTAAATGGCAAAAAACATTTTAATCTGATTTAAAATGTAAACCTTGACGTACATTAAATCTATATACAAATGCGCTTGGGCATTTGCATTACATTAAAAAATTCAACAAAGATACCCAAGCAAATAATAAAACATTCAAAATCAAGGAAAATTAAGAAATTTGTCCTGTCTCCAACACTTCATATACCTCCAAAATTTCTATTTTTCCTCAGCAAATTGGTATTATCTGAGAAGTTTCGGTTAGATTATGGTCAAAACTGAGTAGTGCTAATATCCACTTGATATATACCTATCAACAATTTAAAAATCAAAAATGAATTTTTGAAGAGTTTTGAGGAAGAACTTAGGTGTAAGATAATTTACAAGTCTCATACCAATTTTTACTGAAAATAGAATAGAATTATATCATATAATGAAAAGTTATATACTGTCAGCTAGTGTACCACCAATCAATTTAACATAATTAAGGACAAATTAATTAAAAGATTATTGATTAAATAATTGAAGAATCTTTAAACTTCTTATTTAATAGCTAAATTGGAGGAGAAATTGAGTATAAAATAAAATTGCAAAAAATGTAAAAACAATTTCATGGATAAACAATGATTAAGAATTATGGGTAAAAATAAAAAAAATTAATGACCAATTTATAGATGCGAAAAGTATTCCATTAAAATGATTCATTTAATTATAAAGTGAAGACAACTTCCCCCAAATAATAGTGATGAAAATTACATTCTAAGTATTTATGGCTATAACCGAAGCATGAAGTTGTTAAAGAAGGTGTGAGCCTGATGAATGGGAGAGCAAATACAGTTAATGGGTGAAAAAAAAAATCTATTTAAAATATCAAAGCTGAAACGTTTTTCATCATTAATTTTTTTTTACCAAGTGAGCTAATTGATTACCTACCTTTGTTCTTTGAAAGGAGAGGATAACTCCTCTCTTATCCATTATTTGACCTGTAAATAGCATCCTTCCAAAAACATTATAGTGTCCTACCAGTACAATGGTACAGAACTTTCCCATCAGCACATATTTTGGTAAGTTTGTTAGTCGCTCATGCTATTCAGTTCACTCTTACTGACTGTCCCTGTGGGTGTGTGTATGAGGGGCTTTTCTGCACGCTAACCAAACAACGGTAGGGGTAGTGTAGCAATGGGGTGTGTTTTAAGAAACCACCACTATCATCATCATCATCACTACCACTGGCAACCACTAGCAAAACATACCATCCCTGATCTCCTGTGAAACAGCAGAATTTTTTGGTGATAAGAGTATGACTGGTGGGTGCTGATGACAACCTTGTTGCCAGGCTAGAAGACAAGAGAGGTGATGGGAAAAAATTCTGAAAAAAAAAAAAGAAAAAAAAAAGAAAAAAAAGGGGGAGTGGTTTGGTGAAAGTTGATGAAAAGAAAAGAGGTGCA
>OY735212.1:43809664-43829664 GCA_963457665.1 Thysanoteuthis rhombus | reverse complement strand
AATGATATTCAGCAATAAATCAAGTTTATTGACCAGAAAGCAGCATTATGTTGTAAAATAAATATCTGTTGAGTAAAATAAATGCTTTTTTTCATCATCAGGCAATGGACGTATTGATGTATCAACATATTTATTATGTTGAACATAATAAATAATGAAGAATAAAATAAGATTGTTGCTTGATCTAACAAACCCTTGTAATAAATACTTTGAGATTATACATACGAGCAGAACTAATCTTTTTTCTCATTTGCTTGATTTAAGGTATCCAAACATTCAATATGATAAAGTCATTTTCTGTGTCCACTTGCCTGTATGAGAGTAAGAATTTAGTTTTGAAGACAGACATTGGCTCCAAAACCAAATTCTCACTATGGTATTTAAATGTTATGTCTATCTCTGAGTACTCTTGCTATATACATGCACATATATATATATATGCGAACACTCATTCACACATACTCACTTGTATGGGTGTGTATATATCATTATATTTTAAACTAAGCAGCAATGAGTCCTAATCTCAGCCCCATTGCAAATCTCTAGAGAAAGCAAAAATCTGAAGTCATGGTTTCAATCCATAGAGTACAACACAAGAATCCTACCAACATTCAAGAACATGAACAAATTACAAAGACTGTGGGAGAAAAAACTGGTGGACAAAAGCCAGAAGCTTATAGATGGCTATAAGAAACTTTTGAAAAAGTCATTGTTGGCAAATAAGGAGGGGTGTGCAACCAGATATTAAGGAAGGGTGCCAATATTACTGCCCAGGACATATTTTCAATTTTTCTCTCCAAAATTCCTTCATGTAAGTTGAAAAATGATGCTTTCTTGTTAAATTACCTTTGACATCCTGTTAAAATATTCTGATGGTAAAAAATTTGGTAGATATCCATTTATTTCTGAAGATATTGGAAGGGTTATAGAAAAAGGCTGCCAATAATACTGACCAGCTCTATATATATATATAAATATATATTTATAATGGAGTAAGGATTTGATACACAGTCCGTTTATTTTACTGCCCTTTCCCAGTATGTCTTAGGCTCTACTCTAAATAAAATTAATGTTTAATGCTGAACATATCGAACACTTTATGAAATAAACCCATCATATATTGGATATTATACTATATTATATTGCATTCCTGATATATATATATATATATATATATATATATATATATATATATATATATAATGTGTATATATATACATATATATATATATACATATATATATACATACACACACACACGCACACATATATATATATATATATATATATATATATATATGTGTGTGTAGAGAGAGAGAGAGCGAGAGTGAGAGAGTGAGAGAGATAGAGATAGATAGATAGATAGAAAGAATAACTGTATAATAACAAAAATTGAGCAATGGTATTAAAGTGTGTATTAAAAATAGCTACTTTTATCTCCACCTTGTATCGAAGGCATTATTTTTTCCCCAGTGAATAAGTCTCAAAATCTTACCCTACATCGTACAGGCCAAAGGTGGCTTTTTCCATGAGGCACAGTTAAGATCATTGCTTTTGTAGTTCCCAACTGTTATACGCTTGGAGAATTACTAAAATGTTAGAACGACATGAAAATCATGCTCATCAGACTCTTGTTAATTTGACACTCTGTGACTGGATAAAGGAGATTTAAATGAGGCAAAGTGAGAAGAAACAGAAAGAAATACTATGGATAACAAGAAAGATAAAAGTGAGATGAACATATTAAGGTTATGAAGGATGAGAGAGAAGGAAAAAAAAGAAAAAATAGAAAGAAAGCAAGAAAAAGAGAGATAACAAGAAAGAGAGAGAAAGCAAGAAATAGACAAAACGTATGAGAATAGGAAAGAAAAAAGAGAGTGAGGAAAAGTGAGAGAGAGGGAAAGAGAAAGAAAGAGAGAAAAAGAAATAGAAAAAAAGAGAGAAAGAGAAAAAAAGAGAAAGAGCAAAAGAAAGAAATAGTGAAGGAAAGAGAGAAAGAAAGAAAACAAAAAAAATAAAATCTTTCAAAATAAAGTTCACTAGAGAATGATAGTTAAAGGGCAGAGCAAAATAATACGAGTTAGCATTTAACAGAGATGGATTTTTTGTAAATCCTGAATATCCAAAAGATGAAACATACTATTCCTAGCAAAAATAATGGAATCAGCACAATCAGAGGATGATCACCCAGCTATTTTACTTTGTGGCAAATAGAGAAATTTGACATAGAACAATTTCTTTTTCATTGCTTGATATTCTGGCTTAATGAAATATAACAATATTTTTGATTTCTTCAAATTTATTCTTGGATAAAGTATTGCAACATTATTATTAATTTTGACTAGTTTCTACCTTCATCCTAACTTTCAGTTACATTTTATCACAACTCTAAATCGGACTGTTATTCGCAACAATTAAACAGCGCAATTGGAAAATAAACTCTGACAAATTGGATTCAAATATTTGAATTATCGGCATATTTTTTTTCAGATTGAGTAAAAAAAAAAATTATGGAAATATCACCAATAAAAATCACAATTTGTTGTTGCTTTTGCTGGTTATTATGATGGCTTTTATTCTTTACCAATGAAACTGGTTCAAACTTTCTCTAATTAATGATGGTTGATAAATCAGCTTTACAGGATGGAACCTTGTCATGGACCATTTAAAAAAAAATTCTCACCATAAATTTTCTATCAGATTGAAATCCAGACTGTTTACTGGCAATATCATCAAGATATCTTTCCTGAAGAAAAGTTTAACACTTTTTGCTCTGTAACAAAATGCATTATAATCCTGAAAACTGACTTAACCATTACCAAACCTACTTTTTATTGACGCAATGTTAAAGAGTCCAAATTTCTATGTGCACCCGTACATTGACTGCTGGGGTAACTATTGCCATTTCCCCTGGTCCTTTACTTGACATGCAACCTCATATCATAGATGTTGAGAAATTTGCCTGTTTTCTGGCAGTAATCTTTTATTTGAATAGCACTAGACAAAAGTTGGCCAATGTTGATCCCTGATTAATCACTGAATATCACTTTCATCCAATCATCTGCAACCCATAATTGCTTCTCTTTAACCCATTCTAACCTTGTTTTCTTCCATTTAGGTATTAATACTGGTTTTCTTTTGGCTTCTCTCTGTATAAATCCCCTTTCATTCAGCAGATTTCTTACAGTTACACAAACATTGTCCCCTGTTTCAACTCATATCTTTTTCATTTGCTTTGGTTGGCATTCTCAATTTTCAGTGCATATTGCTTTGAGTTTCCTCTCCTGATGCCTTGACGTCTTCAGAATGTTTTCTTTGGTAACCTTGCTATTTGGTTTACACTTGCATGAAATTTTAGACATTGCTCACCGGGAACAACCAACATCATTTGCGACATCTTACGTTGGATTTCCTTCTTGAATTAGTTTTGCGATCCTTTCCATTACTTTAATCGAGAGCTCTCATGTTTAAGCCATGCTTCCTTTCGATTAATTTGCATATTTAGATTTGTGCTGGTATTTGCTTCATGAATGCAAATTACAAGGTGATTCCATAATTGTTTCCTGTGCATTAAATGATCCAAGAATTTCAGATAAATTCTAGGACCTAAGGGTGCAGCCATTTCAGAGCTTTCAAGACAGGCAAGCATCACAAAATGATTCCATAATTCTTCCTCTACTTTACCTGGAAAAAATACAGCAATGATATGAATAATTCGAACTAATTTTTTTAGGTATGTTTCATGAAGCCAAAATGTTAAGCTATCAAACAAAAATTGTTTTGTATCAAATCTTTGATTCATTTATTTGCTGCAATGTAAAAAAGAACTGGGTGAACATCCTTTAAGCGTGCTGATTTCATAGTTTTTGCCAGGGGTAATACTATTTTTTTTGCTACAGATAATAGTTTTCTCCATGTTCATTATGATATCAACATGATCCAGCCTCAATTGTTCCTCATGCTATCTTTTTCACAATGCATGTGATTGTTAGAACTCTGGCTACTTTTTATTACCTATGCCAAATTGGAGAGCTATTTGCATACAGTTGTGTCTTTCCATGTGTCTGTGCACATGATATCTCCCAAAATATGCAATGGATTTCAATGGAACTTTGTGGAAGGGCAGACAATACGGCAAGAGAGAAGTGGTTGAATTTGAAGGTGGATCCAGGAATGCTTTTGTTCGATTGTCCAATATATCCCTTTTTTCTTCTTATGTATATGCTTATGTCTATTTGCACAATTTCTCCAAAAGTTTTCAATATATTTCTATGAAATTTTACGGAAAGGTTGAAAGTAGGCTACAAAAAAACAATCAAATTTTGGGCGGGGAGACCCATGCACAACTCCCCAATGGCGTGGTTACATGTCTACAGCACATGGTGTCTCCAAAAGTTCTCAATGGATTTCAATATAAAATTTTGTGGGAGGGCGGACAGTAGACCACGGAAGAAGTGATTAAATTTTTGTGCAAATGCAAAATGACTTCCTTTTCATGATAGTTGTATGTCTATACCACATGATATAGCCAAAAGTTCACGTCTGTCAACATAAAATCTTCAAAAGTTCTCGATGAATTTGTACGAAATGTTGTAGAAAGGTGGGCAATGAACCAAGGGATTGGAAATCAAATTTTGGAACGGATCCATGCACAATTATCTACCCCGACAATGGCATTGGCAGATGTATGCGTATTTTGAGCGCTTTGTAGTTTGAAATTAGCTATGCTTATTTTGTATTGAAATGGTTGTGCAACTCATTACATCTTATGTTGGAGCACAACAAAGATTATCACTATCAAAACCAAACTGAACAAAAATTACATATATAATAGCTTTATTCAGTCAGCTATGCTTGTTCCTCACTACTGAAAGCTCTTTTCCAGATTTTACAAAGCATTCCTGAGGTAAAATATTTGCTAAGTATCTTTATTGTAAAATCATTTGCAATACATTTCTATTACACAAATAACAGCAGTCTTGTGTCAAGAATGGTTCTAATAATGCCTGTCTGCAGTCAACCTATTTTCCCTTGTTTTCAAAGCATTTCCATAATGAAGTCACTGGAAGAGAAGTTTTTCAACCAGTGGGGAATCTGGGGGCTTCAATAGGGGAATGAGGACCACAAATTGGCAGATTCAAACCGTTGGAATAATGATCTTTTTCTTTTAAAAATACTCCAAGTAAATGTATATGTGTTAATACAGAATAATACAAGATTTTCAATATTGTAGGCACATTATTTGGAATACACCAGTTGGGTTAGACAAACTGGAATGACGTTCAGAAATATCTTGAAAAGGGTGCATATCTTGAAAAGGTTGCAAAGCTCTGTGTCATGAAATATTGTGAGCACCTATTGTGATGGTGAATGAAGGTTTTATAACATTTGTTCAATAAATCTTACATTACATGATATACGTTACATATTATTAGATAAGTAATTAAAGCAGTCTGATCATAGCGTTGTCTCTGTCTTTTTTTCTTTTAAATCCTTTCTAAGTATTTTGGAAAACAAAAAAAAAAAATAATCCGCAAATTACTCTGTTTAATTTATTTAAATTATAACATGTAGAAAAACTTCAGGAAGCTAAATTCAAATGAAACACCCAGCAATTTTGATGGCTCAAACGTGGGATTAGGTTTTGTAATGAACATTCAAGTGAATATTTACTAAGCGCAATAAAAATTGCCTTAATGGTGATGGGTATAATTGGATTTATTTTCAATCAATTTAGAGATTCACTCTGAAACAGCCAGGATTCATGCAATTTACACGTGAAATTAGAAAAAAGAAAATTGGCATTATAAAAACATGAGGGTGCATTATGGAATAGTTGTAATTATTGGTTGACTAATGTAAATTGACATGAAATTGCATTAGCTTGCAAACCTATAATCCAAAATGCTTTTTTTGTTTCTAAATTTCAATGCGTGTTATCTTCATTTAGAAAGTAAATAAAATTTAGAAAGTAAAGAAAACAGGCTTGGTGAGTCACTCGATAGAAACCATAACATGACCAATATTTTTTTGGCAGCATGCCATGTTGGGGTTGATCAATTACAGAATTGGAAAACAGGGTAATAAATAAGTAAGTTACATCTCTTGACTTTGGGTAGCATCTCAAATAACAAGCAGGAACACTTCCAGATGCCAACTAAGGAACTGATTTAGCATAAATCTATGGTAACAGTTGATGACAATTCTCCCCCTAAAAATATAAAACTGGGTCAGACATTTTTTTTCCAATCAGCAACAAAACAAAATTTTCTACATTTCAAAGTTAAGTGGTTATAGGATATGTGTGTGTGTGTGTGTGTGTGTGTGTGTGTGTGTATGTGTGTGTGAGAGAGAGAGAGAGAGAGAGAGAGAGTGCATATGTGTGTAAGGGAGAAATTGTGTGAGCATATATGTGTAGAAAAGAAAGTGCATATGTGTGTAAGGGAGAGATTGTGCGAGCATATATGTGTATAAAAGAAAGAGAGCCTATGCATACATGTAAGAGAGAGATATATGTCTATAAGGGAGAGATAGTGAGTGTATATATATATATATATATATATATATATATATATGTGTGTGTGTGTAAGAGAGATAGCACATACATATAAATAAGAGATAGATAGTATGTACATGCATTGCTTTATAGCCACTGGTACAGAAAAAGGATCTGGAGCATGTTAAGCTTCATCTTTTATTCTTTGATGAAAGCCAAAAACCTCCCAGTCCATGGCGTGATGTGTGATGTTGTCATCTTTCGTGTAGAATTAGCCGAAATAAGAGCAAGCTGAAAAATTAACAGGACCATCACATCTTCATGCCGGAACCATTTTGCAAAAACATGAAAGCAGCTAACTAATTAACATAATTTTCTAGTAAGATTTTCATCAAGAACCTCCCCAACTTACTCTGCCTCAGCTGCTGAGGGCATCTGCTCAAACCTGTGTTCTGAGCCCAACTGAATAGCAGGGAGTCAACAACCCTCTTCTTTCGAGACCCCACCAGATTCAAAAGTGTCTTTGTTCCAAAATGACCAGTCAGAGGGAAGATCTCCATTCCCAGCTAGTTCTCCCTCTTATGCTATTAACATTTCCACCTCCCAACTTTTTTCTTTTTTTTTTTTGGTGAGCCTTAGGGGCACACAGATACACGTACACAAACTTACTTTATAACATTCCCTCAGCCCCGGCTGGTTCTCCCACTTATGATACTAATATTTTCACCTTCTTTCTTTCTTTTTTGTTGTTCACCTTCAAGAGTCTTCAAGATACACATACAAACTCAATTTACAACATTCCTTCAGCCCCGGCTGGTTCTCTTACTTATAATACTGATATTTTTACCTTCTCTCGTTTTTTTTGTTGGTCAGCCTTAATAGTCTGTAACACTTGCACACGGATACATACTCAAACTCTCTTGACAACATCCTCTCAGCCCCAGCTGGTTCTCTCACTGATAATACTAATATTTTTGCCTTCTCTCTTTTTTTTTGTCAGTCAGCCTCAGGAGTCTTTATCACCTAAACATACAGACACACACATTCATACTCACTTCTCAACAGTATACGTGAGGAAGAGAGATAATACACATCTGCAAATGTAAGAGAGAGAGAGTGTCTGTGAGTATGTATAAGCATGCAAGAGAGAGCATGTGTGTGCAAGCATGAGAGAGATGAGCATGTGTTTAAGCAAATGTTAGCATGAGAGTAAGAGAGACGAGTTCTTGTGAGAGAGGGGAATGTGTGAAATATATGTATACATCTATAAAAGAGAAAGTGTGCGTGCATGTATGAAAAAAAGTTGTTGGGCATATGCGTGGGTGCAGAGAGAGCTTGTGTGCACTTTGGTGAGAGAGAGAAAGCCATTGCATACGCGTGTGTGTGTGAAACAAAGAGGATGCATGGATGTTTGTATGTGTGTGAGAAAGAGAAAGAGTGTGAGTCAGAGAGAAAGTGTGTGCATATGTGAAATAGAGAGAAAGATTGAGCATGAATCGAAGAGAGAGAAAAAGTGTGAGTGAAAGAGAGAGTGCATGTATAAGTGAAAGAGAGGGAGAGAGATAGTGTATGCATGTATGTAAGAGAGAGTGTATGCATGAGTGAAAAAAGTGTGTGCATGTGTGAAAGAGAGAGAAAGGGTAAGCGCATGAGAGACAGAGAGAGAAAGAGTATGTGTAAGAGAGAGAGAGTGTATGCATGAATGAAAGAGAGTATGTGCATGTGTGAAAGACAGAAAAAGAGTGTGTGCATGTTTGATATATGCATATATATATGTATATATATATATATATGTGTTATTAAGAAATGAATATATAATCTGACAGAATGATTATAGATTGTCTTATATCATACTAAATCTCTTATTTGAAATTATATCCTACAATCACATGGTGAATGTATCATTTGGTCTAGATAGCATGAATAAAATCAACAATTAAAGAAAATGGGGCTGTGGCAGGAATTGTAATACTGGTGGCTGTTCAACTCAATAGTAAAAGCAATGCCACGTTGAAGTGGCTACCCTTTTGGTTGCAAGTTTAATTCCTACTTGAGCCCCATTTTCTTTATTTGTTTATTTTATTTAGGTTGTCTAGTCAAAATGATGCATTCACCGTGTTATAACAGTGATCATTTCAAATAGAGTTTCAAAATAACACAATATATATATATATATATATATACACATATATATATATATATATATATATATATATATAAATATATATATATACACATATATATATATACACACACATATATATACACACACACACACACACACACACACACGCACTCATATATAGATATACAGAGAGAGAGAGAGAGAGAGAGAGAGAGAAGAGAGAATTATAACCATGTAATATGGAGTTGAAACATGGAACCTAATGAAAAGATTGACCATCCAACTAAGAACCATGCAATGTGCAAAGGAGAGAATCATATTCAACCTCAAATGGAGAGATTGTGAGACAGCACAATACATTAGAGAAAAGACAATTGTCCAAGACATCATTGAGACTGTGAGAAAACTCAGATGGCAATGGACTGGACATGTTGCAAGAATTGCAGACAACCACTGGACATCACAACTTACAATGTGGATCCCCAGAGATCAGGTGCGAGGCTGTGGCCAACAGAAAGTAAGATAGCATGACAATCTACCTGGATAAATTCAGGAAGTGCTGGTTCTGTGATGCCCCTGATGCCAATGTCCAATGATAGACGCTAACAGACTGATGATGATGATGATGATGATGATGATGATGGTTGTCTATTCATAATCTTTGTATCATGCAATAATGTAATACTTGCTTTTGTAAAATAATTGTGAATTCACATAAGTGTTTTCAGTTCAAAAAAAGAAATTGGCTGGCTGAGTGAATGTTTATATTCATTTAGTACTAATTCCCTTCGGGAAGGCATGAATCCACTAAGAGCAGTCTGTTTCATCTCCAGATATCCTCACAAAATGACTTCTTACCGGCATGCACTCCATCCTCCAATTGACAGAGGATAGAGTTGATGGGTAAGCACTTAAGCAAACTGGCTTTCCCATAATTACCTCATCACCAAGGCAATTAGCAGCAAAAATACTGCTTTCGTTATTGTCAATCTTGACAGAGACAACACAAAAAATCATCAGACTAAATTGACGTAAAACACTTTATGCTTAGGAGACTTCTACTACCCACACCCAAATATTTGACTGACATTCATCATCATCATCATCATCATCATCATCATCATCATCATCTGCAGCAGCCTTTTAACGTCTGTCGTTGGACACAGACCTTCCTCAAGACTCACCACACTTCTCTATCATGGGCGTTGCGGAGACAGTTTTTTCTAAATTTGTGTAGTTCATCTCTCCATCTGGTATTCTGTTGGCTTCAGTTTCGCATGTGATCCCTGGGGATCCCTGTTGTGAGTTGCGATGTCCATCGGTTGTCTGTCATTCTTTTAACATGGCCTGCCCGCACCAACTAACAAAAAAAAAAATCCTAGCATTCCAAGGGAAATCAAGAATCATTGTCATACATGTTGCTTTTTACCTCATTAATTAAGCAATGGTGGTGATAAAATTAAGTTACTTTGGTGATGAATAAGTATGATTTGTATTGTAAATCTATGATTAAAAAAAAACACAATCTGGTTGGTCACTCAATAAGGAGATCAATTAAAAGATTTGAAAAAAGGCTGATCAATAATAAGTTACTTTTTTGTCTTTTTGGGACCGTGATCACTAAAAAGTATGAATAAAAAAAAAAAGGTCAATGCTGCTGGTCAAAAATTAAGCAAGCAATTTGGCGTAAACTTTCAATATCAATCAAACCCCCATTAAAGACCTATTGGAGGGGAGGGGTCATAAAACAAGAAAAATATTTTCCCTAGTCATTGAGGGGAGTGTGTGGCTGAAATTTCAAGTTTCTGCTATAAATGGTTAGGGCTGGGCAAACTCTGGATCCATACATACATACATACATACATATGCACATACATATAAATGTCAGAATACATGAATAACCCAAACCCAGCAACAGTGATCAAACCGGTTTGTTGTGGGTAGTAGTGATCAACTAAACCCGATGACAGTGATCATACCAATCTGTTATGGGTTGCAATGGTTAACTAAACTCAGCAATAGTGATTAAACTGGTCTGTTGTGGGTAATGAGGACTAATAAACCCAATGATAGTGATTAAACCGGTCTGTCGTGCTAAGCAATGATTAATATCTCTTCGGATATTTAACACAGTTTGAACAAAGAGAAAAATTAGAAAAGTTAGTGAAGACTAGAACATTTTTTACAAAATCCTGAGCATCTAACCATTGAACTTAAGCGTGTATTTCTCTCATACACCAATTAGAATGTTCAGTTTCCCATTTGTTTTCAACTCCGATATTGAATGCCTAGCATCAGACATGAGCCACTTCCTGCTTATTGAACTCATGATTCTGTATTAATTACACTTGATTTCTCCATTCTGATTTATGGTCCACCAAGTATTGAATAGTTTTTCACTAACTGAGATACAAGTACAATGGGAGTAATGCCAATATAAACGCATACTGAAAACCACTTATCATGTCTGCCTTGTCAAAATAAATTATATTTTACTCATACATATATACAGATATATATGTATAGAGAGATATGCAGAAAAACTTTTTTTCTAAATAGAATAATTATATATATGCATTTCTACAATGTGACCCCATTCAAAATGGTGTAAACAAGCAGAGTCTCTGCACCAACCGACATTTATTAACAGGGATACAATGAAAGCTTTACATCCAGACAGAAAGGCACATTTCCCTTTCAAATAAGTAAAAATTATATTTTTGTTTTTCGCTCTTTTTCTTAATATGTTGAGCCTATTCCGATGTGGGATAATTGTTTCTATCATTGAATTCATTTGATATTAAAATATCTTATTTCTTTATTGTTTTTCAAATCACGTTGCTATGATCCTGTAATTGTTTACAACTCAGCAATAATAAGATTGATGGAAAAGTTTCCTGCATTTTTCTCATTTCATAATCTTGTCTAAATTTGTAGCAGCATTATTCAGTTGTCAAAACATTTTCCTTGGTTTTCTATGACCTAATGCCATCTTTCAGCTAAACCGTATTCCCTAATAAAAGATCGATTCCTATTCGATTTGGTGAATCTTTCCTGGGATTTTTTTGATATCTTGAAATTGTTAGAACCACTGACCAGACAAAGGGTGTTACATGGAATAAAACAAGTGACAGTCTGAAGGTGACAGGTCTGAAAAATATGCCACAAGTGGAAGAACTTCCCGTCACAGCTCCATGATCTTTTACTATGTGGCATTTGCAACGTGAGAATAGGGGTTGTCATGCTACAAAATCACTTGTCTCCTTCCTTGCCCAGAAGAAAGGCTTTACCCTTCAAGTGCATTATTTGAATGAATCAATTGCTTACTGTAGTTGTATCATTATTTTGATTCTCTTTTTCATTAGATGACTAGCTGGGGTAACTGGCATTGCCCAGGAATCAATACTGAAAGGTTATATTATTTGGTTATTATTCATTATATATTATTATTATTATTTATTACCACTTGATATAACTTGGATATCATATAATCAGATGATTAATATCTCATTCAGAAAATGAAAATCTAGAAAACTATTATCTGTAAAAATTCTACAAATAGGAAACTTGGTAAATTTCGATAAAATATCAGGTGCACGCAAATATTTCCAGCAAAAAGTGGAAATTATAAAAGATATCAAGTGTGTGTAACTGTTTCCATTGGAAAAAGTTTGAAAAAAGAAGAGAAATTCTGTCTGTTAAAAAATTTCCAAAGTTTTCCTGTGGAAAATTGAAATTTTGTAAAAATTATTACATGTCTGCAAAACATTCCTATGAAAAAGTAAGCAGAATTTTCCAATGAAAAATATTTTTTTATGCTTTCCACAAGTTTGTAATCAAATTTAGGCAAAGGTTTTACTATGTCAGAGTAACCTCTACTTCTGGAAGATCACTACACAGTACAAAGAGCAATTAAAAAAAAAAGTCCAAGTGATGACAGCCAGAACCAAAAGATCACCAGGATAAAATGACAAAATTATTTTCAGGTATAATGCTAAATTTTTTGTCAAGATTACATGGAAAATTGAGTCAAAAAACACAAATAAAAATATCATTTTGAAACAAATAATTTGAATTTCTGATATTTAGTCACAATTGAAAATGTAGAAATGTCTAAAAAAATCTATACACAGGAATAGAATTACCTCCATTGAAAAGATTGTTTCTGGGATAATTATTTTATTTAAAACGGAAGTTACGGGGAGTGAGCATGGACCCAGGTCTTCTTGTCCATTTCTGAGCCCATCTGAACCTCAGTACCAAATTCGGTAAAGATTCATTGAGAAATGGAGATATAACAACCCCAAACCTCTAAATCTAGATGAGAATCATATAAAAACATCTAAACACAGGAATAAATGGAGATTTCATTGGACATTTCATCCAAGGGAGCCAGAACCTAGTTTTTTTTTGCTAATGCATGAAAAATAAAATCATGATGATATCACTACTACAAATACTACTACTTTATGTAAAAATATTGATGAATATGATACTTAGCAATCTGTTTACTGATGGTCTGAGTAGTTTAACTGAAAAGTTATAAGAATGAGAATAATTGAAACACAAGTAATAAACTAGAAAGTATCCAGAGCACACGTATCTTTGCCAACACTATTGTAAGGGAGAGTAATTGAGTTTGGATCCACCCCAAAATTGAGTCTCTTCTTTTGTAGCTCATTGTTCACCCTTCCAGGAGATTTTATTGAAATTCATTGGAAACTTTTGGCTATATTTTGAGGGCAGACATGAACTTTTGGCAATATTATGTGGCATGGGCATATAACTACAATGGAGGGAAGGTAATTTAGCATGGATCTGTTCCTAAATTTAATCATTTCTTTTCTGTGGCCTATTGTCCTCTCTTCCACAAAATTTCATTGGAATTTCATTGAGAGCTTTTGGAGGTCTCATTTGAACAAGCATGAAATATAAGGGAGGTAATTGTACTTGGATCTTCCTGAAGATTTCATCATTTCTTCCATAGCTTACTTCCCCCTCTACAAAATTTTGTTGATAGAAATCATGCGGACTGTTATGAGCATATACATAAATGTATGGGGAAAAAAGCGGAAAAATTATTCTCTCAATCAAAAGAAAATTCCTGGATCCACCCCAAAACTTAATCACTTCCTCCTTAACCCATTGCCCAAACTTCAACATTGGAATTCATTGTGTACTTTTAGAGATGTAATGTGGACAGACAGACAGACAGACAGACAGACAGATGGAAAAACAGACAGACAGAAAGATGCAACCAAATACATATATCTTTCTGAAATTGTTAGTAGAGGTGATCAAAAATGCTCTCTGTACAGTTGCATAGTAACAGTTGTCTGGTTTCCTGTAATTTGTAATAAAGAATTCAACTTCCTCCAAACACAGAAGCACTCCTCAGTGGATTCTTTTCAAAAAGTTGAAGGTTGACCTGGATCTTTTGACTCTTTTTTTGGTTCTGGTTCTCATGATAAATCCATTTGTCATTGCCATTGATTACCTTGTCTAGAAATGACTTTTTTGTACGATGAATTGCAAGAAAAAGAAAAGAGTTCCAAATGATCAATGCTATTTTCCATAAGATCGCGTAGAACCCATTTTTCTTGACTCTTGATTTTTTTCAAAGACTTATCAATGATATATTGAAATTGACTGATTGTACAAATAATAAAGAGCTGAGTAAACGTCTGGAACACTTTCAAGATTTCTATAACCTTTCACAGAAGGTGATGATGGAAACTTTTGCTTCAGCCCGATGAAATATGTACTATCTAAAACAGTGTCTACGAGCCTTTATTCTTCTTGTACTGGCTTGATAGCATTTACGTACAGAATCAGAAAACTACATATTGATCATGAAAAGTCAGTCCATCAGATAATAATTACATAAACATATTGCATTTCACCTAATTATGTAAATGAATAATGGATTAAGAGTACTGCATTGTTTATCCTAAGTCAGGAATAATACATCAAGAGTTGACAACCAGAAGTGATTATGCCAAAACTGTTTGAAAACTGTTTAAATGGGACATAGTCAGACTGGCTTAAACTGATCTTAAATGAGCCCTTCCATCTGCCCTCAATATATCAAAGCTTTATTTTATCAGTGATCACTGCCATTTGATGTGAGTATGGCGGCTCCTGGAAGAGCACAGTGTCATGTGTACTCCATGGAGTAGCATGTGGGTGAATAAGAGCTAGGTGCACTGTTCAGTTCTAACTTGGCAAGATGTTCTGTGTACCAGAGGCAGAGCATTGGCTAAGATAGTGGCAGAACAATGTTATTGGGACATACAGCTCCTGGTATTCCCAAATGCTCACCCATCTGGGTAATGATCAGGCTCAACATTGCTCAACTTTGGTGATCATACAATGTGATTTTGCCTGTCAGTATTGGTTTCATTAATTCCTAATTGCTAAAACCAATTTTTTTCCCAATTTTCAAAATTGAGTTTCAGTTCCTGCAACTTGCTAAGGAAATTTTGAAAAAAAATATCAAAATTTGGCACTTAATCAGAAATTCGTTTTTTCTACAGGAAAACTAAATTTGAAGATGATGAAAGCTGAATAGTGGAATAGTGATAAGGTCAGTGGGCAGTGGTGAACAAAAGCTGAAAACTTGTCGATGCATACCAGATTCAAAAGTCAATATCATCAACAGTCTTTTAATCGTCAGTCATCGGACACACACCTTCCCCAAGATTCACCACACCTCTGTATCGTTAGCATCGTGGAGTCAATATTTTCTAAACCTGTCCAGTTTGTCTCGACATCTCATACTATGCTGACTTCAGTTCCACTTTTGATTTCTTGGAATCGATGTTGTGAGTCATGATGTCCATTGGTTGTCTGCCATTCTTGCAACATGACCAGCCCATTGCCATTTGAGTTTTCTAATGGTTTTTATGAGGTGTCAGACTCCTGTTTTCTCCTAATATATTGAGCTGTTTAATGATCTCTCCATATGATGTTGAGCATGATTCTCTCATGTGCACATTGCATGGTTTTCAGTTTCAAGTTAGTCTCTTGGTTAGGTTCCATGTTTCAGCTCCATAGGTGACAATCAGGAGGATGCATTGGTTGTATAACTGTCTTTTACAACTAATAAGATTTTCTTGTTCTTGAAAGTTGAGCTTGCTCCACTGAAAGCTTGCCATCCTAAAGTGATTCTTGCTTGCTTTCTTCCCCTTGCGAGGATTCCACAGAGATTCTCAGACCTAGGTAGATGTAGTGGTCTACTTTCTCCAGCCTTGCAGTTTTGATTTTGGTTGTGTGTTTATTTCTAACATGTTTGTTTTACATGATGAAGTCAGCACTAAAACGCATCTATGATTATTGCTTCATTTTTTCCCTTTTTGCTTCGTCATTATCTAAGTAATGACTGAAGCAAATGACTGTTTTGACATTCGTTAAATAAATCACAGGTAACATACACAGGTAGTACACACTGTACCTCTCTATAGGTGTCAACTCTGTAACTTTCATGGTCTACTATGTTTTTATTCAGCTGCCGTTAGTTTGTGGATTTGCCACACGTCTTTTTCCATTCAGCTTTAAACCAGACTTAGAACCATAATTTAGCGGTTTAGAAACCGACCCATCACACTGAATCTGTAAAAGCCAAACAGCTATTTGAAAAAATATCGAAGAACTCTAAATTCGACAACTTTTGATGTTTATTTTAGCATGAATATAATGTATTTGCTAATTTTTTTCTGAATATTTTTAAGGCAAACGATTAAAATATACAACAAACAAAAAATAATTTTTATTTATCATAATATAATCTATATTATATAGATTATTTCAAAAATATATCATTCTATTTTCTGAACTAAGATTAAAAATCACTAAAAATCAAACCTTAGAGGTCATTTTCATTTTCTGTTTTCCTGAATTTTATGTGGTCTGGTAAAGACCAGGTCACAAGGTTGCTAGATTAAAGATTTTACTGCTTCTACAAATTGCCTTGAACAACTGGTTTAGTACCAGAGTAAGGAGACCAACAAAAAAAAATTTCACTCAAAATATATTGTCAGCTGCTCCTAAGTTCCTATTCTCTCAATAATACTTACACTGTTTCCTTACCAATGAAAATCTTTATCTTTTCCATAAGCATGTCTCAGAATTTGACATTTTCATCAGTTTTACAGCAATTTTAAACAATCAACTTTTTAAGATAATATCACATTCCCCATAACTATTCACATGCTAAATGTACCATAGAAATTTTGACATATATATATATGCCTTTAGTATATACAGTATCACTATCTGCTATCATTTGAGTAACTAGAAGTTTTAACTTATCTGTTAAATAAATATTATATGATATAACTTTACAATGACAGCTAATATCTAAATATTTTGAGGAGTTTTATTTTCGGTTCAAGAATGTCTTGAATAGCTTAATTAAACAATTTTTGGACATTCTTTTTATGAATTTTATATCATATTACTTTTATTGAACGACCAGTATAGTATCTATAAAAAACAATGGTATTAATTATGACTGGATCAGCATTTCTGCCTAAGATCAAAGTGTCTACACATTCTACCATGGATCAGAGCTCTTGTTCCTAGCAGGTGTAGCATATATATATATATATATATATATATATATATATATCTATATATCTATATCTATATATCTATATCTATATATATATATATATATATATATATATATATATATATATGTATATATATATATATATATATATATATGTATATATATATATATATATATGTATATATATATATATATATATATATATATATATATATATATATATATATATATATATATATTATATATATATATATATATACATATATATATATATATACATATATATATATATATATATGTATACACACACACACATACATATATATATATATATATATATATATATATATACATATATGTATATATATGTATACATACATTATGTACCTGGTGACCTCCCTGCATCCCCCCCCCAAAAAAAATACCACGGAATTGACGGACTATAGTCATTCAAATATGATCTAAATGATTTCTTGCTTTAATCAAGGTATTCATTGTAAAGTTAACTGACAGTAACAGAGTTACTACAAATACATTTGGGAACCATTTAAGTTATATTTCAGCAACTATAGTCTACCAAATCCCTAGCGTTTTTTTTATGGGGGTAACCAGGTATATATATATATATATATATATATATATATATATATATATATATATATATATATATATATATATATATATATATATATATATATGTATGTATTTATATATATGTATATATATACAGTCTAGAAAGCTTTACAGCTTTAAACACCACACATTAGATAAGAATTTTCAAGAAAACTTGTATATCACTTCAGTCACTGAATTTATGCAATTTTTTTCAGTGTTTTTCCCTGTTTCACATATACTTTGTTATTATGGTACTATGTTTAAATCTTCTTTTGTTGGGATAATCAAATTTTTACCACTTAACTGTTTGGGGGATTCTAAAAATAAAACAGTTATTTATAAATATACATGAATAGCAGAATTGATCAAACACCACCTACCTACCTTTCTATATAGTTAATATCATACATGAAGTTTGTCATTTTATATAAAGTTTTACGTGTATTGTATATTGATATCGTCTTATACTACATATCACTTATTTTTTGAAATAGGGTTTACTTAGATTACCCCAAAAATGTATAATGAGAGATCAGTAAATATATGTGTGTGTATATATATATATATATATATATATATACATATACATACGCATATATATATATATATATATATATATATATATATATATATATATATATACATATACATGTACATATATATATATATATATATATATATATATATATATATATATATATATATATATATAGAGAGAGAGAGAGAGAGAGAGAGAGAGAGAGAGAGAGAGGGAATGGATATACATTGCATTTTATACAAGTGAATTTCCAATAGAATAAAATACAATAACTTTTTAGCTGTCTATACTGGTAATTGTACAGTAGAGAACAAAGCGATTTGTCTGATTGGGTCAATTACTGTGTTGTTATTTGTGAGAGAACTGTTCTGAGACAATCACTAACATTCATGGGAATTGAGTTATTAGTCCTAATTAGACTAAATAACCATCCGAACAAGTGGGTAAATTGCTGTCAAAAAAGATGAATAAAATAGATAGATAAATTGATAAAAAGATAGATGGAAATCAGACTTTGTTCAATTCAATTGGTTTTCAAGAAGTGATATTTGTGACTTTTGAAGTTTTTTCTATGATCTTGAGAAAATTAAAAATGAACACCGCTTAAAATAAACAAAGTCATTCTTCCTTTTACTCTCAACCCCTCTAGCCCATAGACTGTCTTTCTCTCTCTTGATCCCCCTCCTTTCTAACAATATGAAGTCCCTACTTGAATCTGCAAACATTCATCCTCCCTGTTACTCTCCCCTTGTCTCTATGAAAGATTCAAAGTCCTCACAGCTTATTTTTGTAAGCATTGGTTGTACAGTTAGGAAAAAACAAGCACAAAAAGTTTGTCCACTTTAGCTTGAAATTGAACTGCGGGTGATTTTCAAAAATTAATTTGCTGAAAACCTTTCCCATCGTCTCATTGGCGCTCATATTTCATGGAGTTGTGTATGGTGGGCTACCATATATGGACGGATGGACAGACAGTGAGACTTTTGTTGAATTATAATGAGATTGGCCTGAAATAGTGAACAGCCTTAGTCAGTGTTCATGAACACATTTAATTTGGGGAAATGATTTTTGAAATGATATCAGTTACTGTATTTATTTGACTTGGCAAGCTTACAATGTAGTTTTTATCCAAAATACATTTCAGTGCTAATTAGTTGTACTCACTTTACTCATGACACCAATGCAAAGAACGCTAAAAGCGCTACTTTTTCATGATTAGTTTTTTGTTTACCAGCCGACGCAGGATTTTCAAGCAGGATGGGGTTTTAATGGAAAAAATTATTTTCACAAGTATATATGTGAAAAAAGGAAATAAATTTTAAGTACGTACTGTACGCAATCTATCTATCACATATGCACATACTGACTCTTTCATGTACATAAATAGACACATACTTTCAATTTCTGTAATACACACACGCACACACACTCTCTTTCTCTCTCTCTCTCACACACATATATATGCATGTTAATTAGAACTTGATTCAGCCTTTTTCACTCACATCTGAATTATTGCTATCTAACAGTGGAACTGACAAAAGGTTAGAATAGAAAAACATGCAAAATAATTAACCTCAGAATCAGTGAGTAAAACAATAATGAAGAATAAGACAGAACACATCTATTACTTATACTAGAGGAGAAACAAAATCAA
>OY735212.1:43694664-43804664 GCA_963457665.1 Thysanoteuthis rhombus | reverse complement strand
AAAAAGTCCAGAAGTCGCAAGGAGCCAAATCAGGACTGACAGACCTAGATGATGGGATGTTTCACCAAAAAACCCTGCACGAGACATGAAGAATGAGTAATTTTGATCCCAGTAAATGTGGTCGTCACACTATATACAACCTCAGTTGACAGCATTTCACTGTCAACTGAGCAACCAAACAAGTACCCTCTGTTTATGCACGTGCAGAGAAATTCCTTTTGATTTTGGATAAACCTAGTGTAATGCTAGTTATATTACTTGTGGATCTGAATATGATTAATTATTGCTAAATCAGTGTAAAAGAGAAATTGAGAACTGAAGAGAAAATCAATAATGAATATATAGATCCTCAAATAATGAGGCCTTATTAGTAATTTACCGAAGTATTAGCTTGTTGTTCTTGTCTGATTTATCAATAGATTCACCGGTTTTTCAGCCTGGGTTGATTGGATATCTATGTGTAGTTCGAGAATTCACTAATTGCTTAGAGACTAGTATGCTGGACTCACAAAGCAGAGATTATAAATTTAATCTTCACAAAATCCTTAAAAAAAATGGCCTTGTGATCAACACAGCTCAGTCTCATTATAGTTTTCTTTTTTCTTCAGATTTCTCTCATTTACTCTGTAGAGATCTCTACCATTCCTACCAAGCTATTTTACCACGTAAGCAAAAATCAAGAATATATCCATTTTCTGTTTATTAAATAAAGTTAGGAAAAAGTGATTAATCTCAATCCTGTTCAGATTTCAAGAATTTGATCACAAAAATTCATTTTAAAATTTTGTGAATGACAGTTTATAAGATCCGAACATTATGGCTTGAATTTTAGCTAAATATTAGATTAAGTATATTAATCATGAACTTGCAAAATGCACTTGAATTTTTGTCTTGTTCCATAACCAGAAATATTGCTTTTACATTGTAAAAATTAATTCAAGTCCCAATTTCATCAATAAGAGAAATCTGTTCACATTTATAGAAAAACTGAAAAATCTTGGGCAATTAGTTTTGTGAATTGAAAAATTTGAGAAAAAAATGAGGATTGTCAATGGTTAGGAATTGAGGACTATTGTATGTTTAAAACATTATTAGTTATATTAAAGATGTATTTGAATATAATTAATTGTTGCCAAAACCAATATAGGAGACAAACATAGAACTGAAGAAAAATTCAGTAAGCAATGCTCATATCATGAAATCATTTCAATCACCAAGAAGATAAAGCATAATCCAATGCTTTACAATGTCATTCACTGCAGGAATTTATTTGCCTTCATTTTGATTTCAAATAAGAACTCCTCTATTTAACTGATTGGTTGAAAGTTTCGTTTAGATTGGAGAACTGCTCTGATGAAGAAGATATAAAGTACTGAGCAATACTTATGGATGACCAGATGCAACATACCCCCCCAAAAAATGGCTGAAGAACATATTAGTTAAAACATTGTGATAAAAACAGCAAAGATGAAAGTGTTAGTCCAAATAATTTATGGAGTAAGGAAATAATCAAAGCTTTAAACAACATATATCAAAACAATTTCTCCAGACATTATCAACAAACCATAACCCCAAAATAATTCCAGAGAATTATTTGTGTACACATTGCCTTTTGAGGCAAATGAATAATGGACATTTTAATTGGGAAATTACACGGCAGACATTGAATTATAATAAATTTATGTTTTGTTGAAGGCACTAACATTCAATGAATTCCAGAGAATGAATTGTGTACACATTGCTTTTTGGAGCAAATAATGATGGGAATTTTAATTTCGGAAATTTCACTGCTGACATTAAATTACCTCAGAGGGTGAAATTTGAACAAAATCCTAATTCCTTTAGTTGGTATCAATTTATTACCCTAGCCACCAAAGCTTGGATAGAATATAATAATAGAAAAATTGAAAATCTTTGAAGGATGCTCAAGAAAATCTTCAATTTTATGCGTTAAAGTGAATGTAATTTTTGAACTTTGAACATTCATGCACATTTTGATTTTGAGTTGAAAGAAAATCTAATTAGTTCTGATTGGTAAAAGAAGCATAAAGATGAACAGCTATTGAGCATTTGAAGCAACAGATTCAACAGAATTTTTTCTTCTTCTTCTTCATCATCATCATCATCACACCACCACCACCACCATCATCATCATCATCATCAATAATCTTTTAATATCCATCATTGGACATGAACCTTCCCTGAGATTTACCACACCTCTATATCATGAGCATCGCGGATCCTATACTTTCTGAATTGGTCTAGTTTCTCTCGTCATCTTGTATTCTGCCGGCCTTAGTTATAAGTGCATGTTATTTCTGGGGATCCATATTATGAGTAGTGATGTCCACTAGATGTCTGCCATTCTTGCAACATGACCAGCCCATTGCTGTTTGAGTTTTCTGATGGATTCCATGTCTTAGACTCCTAATTTCTCCCTGATATATTATGCTGTCTAGTGATCTCTCCATGTGATGTTGAGCATGATTCTCTCAATTGCACGTTGTATGCTTTTCAGTTTGAGGGTCAGTCTCCTGGATAGGTTCCATGTTTCAGCTCCATAGGTGACTCTTGGAAGGAGGCATTGGTTGTATCCCCTTCTTTTTAGGACTAATGGGATCTTCTTGTTTTTGAAGGTCAAGCTTGCTCTGCCAAAGGTTTGCCATCCTAGAGTGACTCTTTTCTTGATTTCTTTTTCTTTTGAGGATTTCATGGAGATTTGTTAGCCTAGGTAGATGCAGTGCTCTACTTTCTCCAGTTTTGTGTCTTGGAAACAAATGGATTCTTGTCACTGTCATCTATTTGGCCATTGTTGGTCATTGCTGCCAACTGTCAGTACATTTCTGATACACTGTTTTCAATGGACCCTCCTCAGTGTCAGATCTTTTGTTTTGTTGTCAGCTAAATGGATACAGCCTTTTCTTTTTTTTTCCAGACACATCGATGTTATGTTGCAACAGCAACTGTACTAGGCTCATCCATAGTTTCTGGTGTAGTAGACTTTCTCATTTGGTTTATTGATCTGGAAGTCTTTCCAATGGGATCTGGAATTCCTGAAGACAACTTGAGGATGTCTTAGAACACAGATATTCAAAAAACAGATTAAATGCACAAAGGGAACTTCTGTTTAGTCTGAACACTGAAGCAGAAGAATATTACTAGAGAGATGCTCGAATTTGATTAACATAAACTAGAAGATATTTTTCATTCACAAAAACAAAATTGCTTAGAACTATAATGTTCTCAGTGGGAGTTCCCTCCAAATAAAATCTTTTTTACCCCCTACAATTAAATTTCTTAGAGAAATACCAAGAATAGAATGACAAGAATGTAAAAAAAGACATTTTGCAAAGAAGAATAAAATTGGCTAATCTGAGTTATAGATAGAACTTCCTAGCTACTTATATGCTATTGTCCACATTTATCTTGAATCAATAATTACTTGAATGGTCATTTTCTATTCTTCATTTTTATTGATACTAGCAATACTTAGAACATATTTGATTATATAAAAATACTTGGAAAAAATGTTTCAACATGTTTTTAGTGTGGAGTTCATTCATGTTTAGTTAATTTTTTTTAACCATTTATAACACTAAGCAAGGCCTTTAGGCTACTTCTCAGGAAAGGTTCAATAAGAATCATTATTTATACCACAAAATTTTAAACCAATAAAAACATGTTAAATAGCTTATTGATTATTTAATTGCACAAGTTAAAAACACTAAAACCTAACATGTTTAAAATTGATGTTAGAATAATAAAAAGTAGAAATACTAAGACGATACTAAAAAAGAATTAAAATGATTATCATTATGTAAGGCGTTCCTGTTTACTAATCAGGGAAACATTGAGAAAAGAGCTTATTTCTCATAGCAGCTGTTCTTGGTAAGACACTTTTGGCGCAGAGCTTGTGGCAAGTCCTCGACATATTCCAAAAGTATGGATGCGGTATGCTAGCCAACCAAGTTCTGACTGGAAATTTCTGGACAGGAGGGACTAAGGAATGTAGCTAATCCGAACACTTCCCATGGAAGTAACGGTAAAAAAACATTACGACAATGAGACTGTAGAAAAAAAGTGTAGAAAAAAAAGCACTATGCGTATTTGCTTCTGTACTCTGTTAAGTGAAGAAATTATCTGATGAGAAGAGCCAATAAAATTTTCTATTCAAGTGAAATAAAAATAAATTTCGTAAAAAAAGGCAACCTTCTCTTATGGAAAAATACAAATCAACATTATTTGGTGGTTGAACAGTAAATGCAGAACGTAGTCTCACCTTGGTGGCTGAGATCATAATTACTATCAAATATCCTGACCTTGTGATTTGGTCAGTCAATTGAAAGAAAGTTCATGTATTTATGGTTCCTTTGGAACACATCAATGTGAACTGGAAAAGTACAAAAGTCTGAAAGGGCAATGTATAGGACATGGTTGGATGACCAATATCCTCATCATCCTCCTCATCAGCAGCAGCAGCCTCTCATCGTCCATCTGTGGTCATAGACTTTCTCCAGGATTTGTCAGACCTCTCTATTTTGGATGTCTTGGACTTCTGTTTTCTCCCTGATATATTGTGTTGTCTTGCGATCTCTTCATGTGATGTTGAGCATGATTCTCTCGTGCACGTTGCATCTCCTATCAAAGATGGATGTTGAGGTTTTTTTGCCAATGACCTTGGCATAATTGAATAGGATTGTTATCAACAGGAAATGAGAAATATATTGAGGCTCCAAGATAGGGCAAAAGCTTCATTTGTATGGATCTGGTACTCTCTGACAGTGATAGAAAATCAACAAAGCCTTGTGGTACTGTGAGGTACTACTGGAGTGCCCTGGATTAGTGGTGATAATGCTTTGGCCCTTAAACCATATCTGATCCTAAGGTCATTATCTGATGAAGGCTTTGTAAAAGGTTTTTCCAGCAGTTGTTGGATCAATTCAATATTATTATCATATACTCACAGGATCTAGAGGAAATTATCTTATTTTCCTAACAAAATGTTGGAGTTATCTATAACAATACCTGACTAATGTTTACTTGATTTATGATAATTCATCTTAAGATAACCCAATGTAACTCCAGAAAAATCATTGATTTTCTAATTGATATATCATTGGAAGAATGAATTCAGATATACATATATACTTTGCATATTGAATATAAGATGAATATACTTGATATAAAAAGAATTATTACTCATGAAAGAATTTAAACTTTTTTCTTGATACAAAACAGAATCATTGAGAATCTGAATATAGTTTAACCATGGGGCATGGAACTCTAAATCAATAAGGAGCTCACCTTGCAGAAGCAAAACTAACTTTATAGTAAAAAAGATAGCTTTTCTCACTGTCTAGTACTGGTAAAATCAACAATGTTAAAAAAAAAGTATTAGAATCAATCAAAAACAAAATTGTCAACATAGGTTTGTCCAGTTTTCAAATTAGTCTGGCTGTATATGTATGTATGTGTCATGTGTACAGGCTGCACCAATGGTGCTAGAGGGCTGAAAATTTAAACATTCGCTCCTTATTATATCTAGAATAAAGTTTGTTTTTGTTTTTTGAAAATTCCCTGCCTAAACAGGTTTTTATCAAGGGGATTCAATTTGCTACATAACAAAATAAAATAATACACGAGTCAATGTTTAATGAATAATTTAGTAAGGCTGTTTTATATTTCCTTATGATTTAAGAAAATACTGAAACCAGAAAAGTTAAAAGCACCTGACCAGAATCATAAAGAACATATCTTTTGCCACAACGGGATAATATTGCACAGCAGTGTTATTAATACCCATAGTAGTTACTAATAAATCTCATCATACCAATAAAAGAATTTGAATTACTCAATAAGGCATTGTCTATCATTTTTGAGAAGAGCCATTAACATTCCAAGATTTGTCTAGACTACTGAACTCATTCCTTTTGTTCCTAACTTGGTTACCACAACATTTCAGCCTATCAAAAAATAAAAATGGTGGGCTGTATTTGGTGAGAGAAGGGCACACAGTTTCCTTTTTGGGATGAGATCCAGATAACTGATAATTAACACCGCTGAAGAATGAGAAAACTTCAAGAAGCAGCATACATCAACTTGTTAGACTCTTTCACGAGACAAGGCAGCGTAAATTTCAGTGCAATGTGGTTTTCTTTTCTTGAAAGGGAGGGAATTAGGATGAGCCTCATGTATAAACTGAAATCACCTGTGTTGTATAAGTAGCTATGAATGGTGTCATCTGTCTGACGTGTGTTGTCAGAATGAACCAAGTAAGTTGGTTTACTTGATACTAATTTTGTGTCGCCATCTTCTTCTTGGAAAAAAAAATGTTTAAAAAAGCCCCGCTCTCCACTTGTGGATAATACATCTGATGAAGGCAGTAGAAAAGATCTGATGAAATGTTGTAATAATGACATCAACAATACAAATAATTCAATTGTCTGAACGAATCTTGGAATGCAAAAGAATCTTTCATAAGAAAACATTATTTATCTTCACACGTGTCACTTCAAAGTGTTGAAAGAGATTTGGACTTTTGAAATAAGTGATACTTACAGAGAACTTTCTTTATCAGTGACAATTAGGATTTTAGTAGATTAAGATTTTAGAGCTTTTATCTACAAAGAGACAGACATAACCAGGGACACATGAGAAGTTGTTCCAAATTTTTCTCAGAAAATTGGATCTCTTCTCCACCTCTTTAATGCTGTTAGCACAACGTTTCAGCTGATTTGTTCTTCAGTCTTTGTCAGGTGTAGAACCTAAGAAAAGAGGTCTACCTTTCTATCTCCAGGCGATTTTTGCAAAGAAAAATATACTCATAAATATACCAACCAGACCAATCCATTTCAGCAGTTGGTTGACAGTATGGTTAAAGCAGCGTACCTTGTGCTACTGAAATGAATTGATAGATTATCAATGACTTTTCTCTAAGCTATAGACTATAAGAAGTTGTTCTGACTTATGAAATATAAGCAGCTAGAATGTTTATTCTCTTTATCTCTTTCCATAATACTTCTACTATTGATTCTATAAAAAGAAAAAGTGGTAAGGTTAAATCTGTTCTTGAAAATTTCAACCTTTACAACATGAATTTGTTCAAATTGAGCCATCATCTGTCATTTTGAGGAGTCAATTTTCTTCCATCGAGATCAGTAATGAACTAAAACTCATTTTCAGTTAATTCAATCATTACAATTTGATCCCATTAATATACGTCATATTGCAATAGAATTTTCCACTTGGCAATGCCTTCAGCATACGTATGCACTTCCTTATTCTTTTAAATGCTTGGTTCCAATAAGGGATGTCTTATTTTTATCATGGTAATTTGAATATTAAATGTCCTTGTAAACATTCAGAATTCAAGGCATTTCCTATTATTCTATCATTCTGAAGTGGATGTAATTTTTTTGGATATGAAATTTCAGTAAAATCTATTTGTGGAATTGTATTCTATTACTTTAGTGCTGCTATCTGAGATAAAACATTGTAGTATGAATGCAGGCTGAAGTAGTTCTAGTTGTTGATGTTTGGAATCCAGGTAAAAAGCCAGGTTTTTATGGAATAACCTCCCTTTCTTTTTCTTCTAATACAGCCTTGTGCAAGAGTAATCCAAGTTTCATATATAGATAGATATAGATAACTAAATGAATTCATGCACATACACACACTCACACATATACACATACACACACACACACACAAACATGCACTTTTTGGGGAAGAGCTTCAAATTGATAAATTTAAGGAAGATCCAGCATAAGGTACAAATGAAATAGCTGAAAAGTTAGAGCTGAATCAGTTGTTCAAAATAATGCATTGGAAAAGACTGGATAAGGAATCAGCCAGTGATTGGAACAAGCAGTGCAATCCCCAAAGAGGAATGAGTTCCCTCATCCAGAGCTAGTAGTATAGCATTATCTCATACTCCAATTAATACGGTCCTGAATTACTTATCCCTAACACGGGACATTGAGAATGTTGGCAATAATGGAGTGTGGAATTAAAGTAATGATACTATTTCTGTAAGAGGGACCACACTTTTTGTATCAAGTTAATTTTGGTACATGACACAACCCATCCTCATGTTGCAAATGTGACACAGCAAATTGTCATGGAGATGAGATGCAAAATTCTTCCACGTAATCCACAGATATCCTCTAAACCTTTCATCTTCAGATCATCATTGTTTTTGCTCTAATCAGTCTTCCCAATAATTTCAATATATTGGAAAATTTCTTGAAGTATTTATCAAATCAAAAGTGGAATTGTTCTTTCACGGTGGAAGTCGCAATTTATCTGGAAGGTGGAGTAAAGTTATAGAAAACCAGGAAAATACTCTGATGAGAGAATAAAGATGCAATTTATTCATATAAATACAATACCGGATAAATTACCCAGCAAGCTTTGGAACCAGAGGTGACCTATATTTCTGAATTTTCCAGTTTTTTGGGACCAAAGCTCAGTATATATTTGGAATATAAAATAAACAATTGAAAATAAAAGACAAAATTATATTCAACAGATACAGATTAATATGTGTCTCTTTGATCTTTGTTAATCCTCTTTTCCAAGTGTTTCTTTTTTGCACGAGTATAGACATAAATTTTGAAAACATATATCTCCACTTCTATATAATCTGAGAGAGTAATCTTCATATGAAGATTCAGTCTAATTATTCTTCTCTTTTACTATACAAATTTTATGAAAACTGATAGAACCATTATATGTTATGAATAGTTTTTTGTGAATGGGTGTCAGTATTTTGACAAGTCCATGGTTACCCCTTCAAAGTAGCCAAGTAATGAACTACTACAAAGCCTACCAGGTTAAATTATTACAAGTTGAAAAAAACATCTGGTTTTCTGGTAATTCCAGTTTTCTGGGAGCCAGATAAATCGTCTGCTATTTGTAACAACTTTTGTCTAACAAAATGATGGGAACTTTTGCATAAAACTCATATCACACTGCTAAATTTAAGAAAATATCTCAGTGGCAATAATCTAATCTGTCAGCTATTTGATTAAGTTTTTATTTTCAAATCACATTCAAAGAAGTAGGGACTGTCACTAAAACTGTCAAAATAGATTTCTCCAGTTTTTAAGAGAGTATGGCAATTTATCTCTGTATGTGTCACATGTCCAGGCCACACCTACGGAGCTAGAGGGCTGAAAGTTTACATTTACTGCTTACTATGTCTGTAAAAAAATGTTTTTTGATAATTTTCCCTCAAAATAAGTTTTTAGAGGGGGTTGTTAAATTTATGAAGTAATTTATGCTTGATTGGTCCCTTAATTTGTGTCTGGCAATGTTCACACTTATTTTCGGAAAATTCTAACATTTTTGTGATCACTGCCCAACAAAAGTTGAGAGAAGTGACTGATTCATTGATCACCCCTTTTTCCAATTTTTTAATTGATCGTCCCATGGCATTCTACCAGAAGATCTGAAATTTACCAGCTGATACATTTTCTGCAATGTCAAGTATTCATGAGTCACTTGTTCAACAAAAACTTGTTGGGGATATGTAAAATGATTTGAAAATTCATTCGAATATGGGAAATATTTTTTTGAAAAACATATACTTACTGACCAAACAACGTTGACAGACAGTTTTATTATACAATTAAATATTATTCAAATCAAAATATCAGAAATAGACATCTATTAAAATTAAAAACAGTATGAATTTTTCTTGATGTTATGAATATTTCATGTCTGCAGATGACAGACTAGATATTCTGAGTAACCCGATGGTTATAGAAATCAATTCAACTCGCATATCATTATAATTTCGAAAGTTTTTACTTAAACATAATACTTTAAAAATATTGTTAAATCATTAAGCTTCATTAGTTACTATTTTATTTTATTCATCAATATAAGAAAATACACCTCATGTTATGTACACAACTGATGAGATATATTTCATGAAATACGCACGACTCTTGTAATACTTTGATTGATGTGAATTTCCTTTACTTTATAAGAAGATTGAATGCAAAAAAATGCATTTCAAGAAGAGACTAGGTTGGTTGTGCTAGGGTCAAACTTTTGCTTCATTAAGATTGAAAAAGTAAACAAAACAGAGTTAATTTCTGTGTACAATATTATTCTAAATCTCTGTCCCATTTCAACTCCTTTATTGATCATCATCATCATCATCATCATCATCATCATCATCATCATCATTGTCGTCGTCGTCGACGTCGTCATCAGTCTTTTAACGTCCGTCGTTGGACATAGACCTTTCCCAGGATCCACCACATTTCTCTATCATAGGCGTCATGGAGCCTGTATTTTCTGAATTTGTCTAGTTCATCTCTCCATCTTGTTTTTTGTCAGCCTCGGTTTCACATGTGGTCTCTGGCAATCCAAGTTGTGAGACGTGATGTCCATTGGTTGTCTCTCATTCTCGCAACATGACCAGCCCCTTGCCATTGTGATCTCTCCATGTGAGGTTGAGCATGATTCTTTCATGCACATGTTGCATGCTTCTCAGTTTGTGGGTTTGTCTCTTGGTTAGGTTCCATGTTTCAGCTCTATAAATGACTCTTGGGAGGATTCATTGGTTGTATACTCTTTTTAGGATTATTGGGATTGTCTTGTTTTTGAAGGTTGAGCTTGCTTTGCCAAAAGCTTGCCATCCTAAAGTGATTCCCCACTTGATTTCTTCTTCCTTTATTAGTAGGTCCTATAATAAAACCTGAGTTGAGAGAGTGGATTTGTCCCAGTTTTTACAACTCTTATTTGAGCCGTCATGACATCACTTGTTTTTGGTCTTATCATTGTCATTGCTTTGACAAACAAAAGTGCAATCAAAACTCAATAGTAGTAATTTGACGAAAAAAGGAAACCATGGCGAGATGAGCAGAACAGGTTCAGAAAATATTGGGCCTGTGCTGCCCACGATAGGGAAGATGTGGTGAATCCTGTGGAAGGTCTATGACCGATAAAGGATTATAAAAGATTAATGATGATGACGATACTAAACTAAGCTTTGTAAATATCAATAATGACAACCATTATCGTTTCTATTTATTCTGCTTTTCAATATTTGACTCTTACTCTTGACTCTATTTGCTCTCATATTTCATTCCTTCATTTTACTAACTTCCTATTCCCATATTTGCTGCAAGAACATTTATGATTGTTTTTGTTTTATGGTAAATCCATAAAGTCTAGTTTGCAATGTTTTAAAGATACAGGAATACTTTGAATGAGGGGTTTTTGATTGATGTCGGTTTTGCTGTACGAATTAATGTAACTAAATATAAGCTGAAAACAGAAGCATATAGAATTATAATAAATCTTGAACAGTGTGAAAAATTTTGGAAATAATTAACTGCTCTAATCAAGGTATACCTGTGAGTGAAATGCTAATTAACTTTATTTCAGAGTCTCTTGAAATGAATAGGTATCACTTCTATACAAGCAAAACCCTGCTATATTCTACTCCTATCAAAATGAAATTCAGTTTCCATGATTTCCTGTTTTATGTGTGTGATTATTCAGTTATTGTGATGTTAGGGAACAGGGACTTATTGTTATCATTCCCATTGATACGATTAATTGATTGACACAAATTTGCCTTCCAAAAGTAAGAATTGGGACAAATCTCTTTGAAATCCTCAAAAGAAGAAGTCAAGTGAAGAATCACTCAAGGATGGCAAGTCTTCAGCAGAGCAAGGTCAACTTCCAAGATCAAGAAAATCCTATCAATCCTAAAAAGACGGTTGTACAACCAATGCATCCTTGTAATAGTCACCCATGGAGCTGAAACATGGAATCTAACCAAGAGACTGACCCGAAAACTGAGAAGTACACTCAACCTCTCGTGGAAAGATCATTAGACAGCTCAATATATATGGGAAGAAATTGGAGTCCGAGACACCATAGAATCCATTAGGAAACTCAAATGGCAATGGGCTGGCAGAATACAAGATAGAGACGAACTGGACAAATTAAGAAAGTATTGATTCTGCGATGCCCATGATAGAGAGATCTGGCAAATTCAGGGGAAAGTCTATGTCCAACAAGGGACAATTAAAGACTACTGATGATGATGATGATGATGATGATGATGATGGTGGTGGTGGTGGTGGTGGTGATGATGATGATGATGATGATGATGATGATGAAGAAGAAGAAGAAGAAGAAGAAGAAGAAGAAGAAGAAGAAGAAGAAGAAGAAGAAGAAGAATAATTACATAGAGCAGGGATTGTATTAGCAGAAAACAAACATTTTTGTTGATGTATCTTTATTTGAAAAATTCTGTTAACCTTTTACCAAGTCTTTTGACATGGAAGTATCCCTAAGTCATTATTAATCTTCAAATTTTTCAACTCACACTGCAATATGACGTACAATTACAATATAGAATACATTGCAAATGAAAATGCTAAATAGAAATTACCCAAAACTTATCAAAAATTGGACAGAGGGTAGGGAATTATTTAGAGGAGGAACTCACAAAGTAGATGAACTAACAAGAAGAGAGCCCCAGATGCCAGTCTCAAAATCTTAGATCATGTAATCAGTGCAGAATTTAGGATAAAGATAGATAATGTACTGACATTTGGGTAAATAAAGTTTATCAGATTCTCAGTTGTGGGAAAATATATATTTTTGTAAGCATTTTTAAAGATTCTTCTTGAACGAATATTTAGAGGGAGAATTTTTGATTGAATCAGGTAAGTCATTCCATCGTTTGGGACCAAGATAAGGAATCGATTTTAATCCTTAATGTAGATTGTTCTTCTGAGATAAAAACAAATCACCACGAGTAGATTGCCTTGTTAAATATTGATGAACAGATGGGTTGAGAGAGAAAAAATTGTGAAAACAAGATGGAGAAATTTTGTTGACAGATTCATACGCAAAAGATAGCAGTACTCAGAAAATATCAGATGTTCAAAATCTTTGAAGATGGGAAGAGAATTTGAGAATCTAGGTTGATGAGCAATGGTTTTGAGAGCTATTTTTTGCAATTTTTAACCAATAATCAGTGATAACTGATTAACATCAAGCCATTTTTTTACAACTTTGAGCTCAGTGTTGACAGTTTTAACCAGGCTACCCAAAGTTATAGATTCATAATGGATATTAGTATCATCAGCAAATGGGTGAAAAATTGACCACTCAAACACATTTGGTAAGTCACTGATGAAAACAAGAGAGAGAAGAGGACCAAGAACAGACCCTTGGGATACATCACAAATGATTTTAAGAAGATCAGAATTACTAATATCAATTGAAGTATATTGATGTCTTTCAAGTAAATAAGATCTGAACCAATCAAGGATATTTCTTCTAACACTATGATCTTAAACTTTTGACAATTACATATAATGATTAACTGTATCAAATGCTTTTTGAAGGTCAATAAGGACACCACACCCAAATTTTTTTACTGTCTAATGTAGACCGTATAGTTTCAGTCATGTTTATTAAACCATGGTCAACAGAATGAGTTTTTTTTAAAAGCAAATAGTTAAGAATAAATAATTTTATTTTGAGTAAGGGAATAGCAGAGACATCTGCAGATTAGTTTTTTTTATACATCTAAATAAATACAGGCAGAGCAGAAATAGGTCTATAAATGGATGGTATTCCTGGGTCAGCTTTTTTGAACAGAGATATTACTTTGGCAATTTATAGTTTAGAAGGAAAGATGCATATGAGAAAAGACTAACTAACAAGTTAGCTCGGCAAATGGTTGTGAGATGAAATTTCAATAATTTTTGAATAGTGTTGTGAGGGCCAATAGATTTAGAAGGATTGATATTTGAAATAATATCTTCAACTTCCAAAAGGGTTTCAAAAGAAGGGAACATGAAGTTTGGACTTTTATTACATAGATAGCCAAGAGGAGATTTTTGGGTTTGGGGAATAGTCTTTGTTAGTTTATCAACAAAATAAACAGAATAGTCATTGAAGATGTTTGACATCTCAACAGGGTCAAACATTACATTACAATTACTGTCGTTAATTTTAATTACAGGAAAAGAGGAGGAGCTTTTGTAAATGATAATTGGTTTCATGCTTGACAATAACTTTCCCATGATTGGACTAATAAGGGAAAAATATTTCTGGAAATATATTATTCAAGACTTTCACCCGCTATGAAATAAACAAGTAAATAATTAAGAATGAAAAATAAAATGAATAGAAATGATCAGATTCTTTACTATATTGGAAATGAGGCAGCAAATTATTTTCCCTCCTATATTGTCATGTTATCTATCGTACAGTCTAGTGTTGAGGCTAACAATACTACCATTTTTGCCTCATTTCTCATCATCACTAACCAGCATGAGAGTTACATTTCTATGTTTCAAATTAACATCTGATTACAATTTGCCAATGTATTTGGTTTTTCCTGAAATTCATCTTCAATGGTTGTTTACCACAATTATCAATAATTTTGTCTTCAAGCGGTCTTATGTCAGGCTTCAATTAAATTGAGATGACAATTTTGTTCTTTAACTTTGTTAATAAACAATTTAAACAGATTTCTCTTTTTAAGTTATAAAAATAGAGTATATTTCTAAAGACTTCCTGTCCCTGTCTGCACACTTTGGTGTCATGTAACCTTGAAGGTGCAAAAGTAATTGATTATATGGGATTTTCATGAATTTTAGAATTCCTTTTGGATAAAGATTTTGAGGCTTTAAAATGTTAAATTTTTATAATCAAAATTAACAAAACCTGATCAGAAGTTCTCTATGTATAGAGTTGTCCTTTACAATTCATCTTCAATAGTTAACCATACATAAAAATCATTTCATCTTCGCCAGACCTTTTATCAAATTGATCATACTGAAATGACAATATTTATCAAATTATTTCTAAATTGATTCCTTCTTACTGTTTCTGTCATTCTGTCATTTATTAGCTGAAATATTCTTATTTAATCAAGTTACATTCAAGTTAAGTTACATTTTATTACTCCAATCCTTACTGCATGCCTCATATATGTGGCCTTGTGCCAAAACTAAACTTAGCTTGATATATAACCAAATAGACTCAAGATGTTGAATAGAGTGATCCAAGAGAACAATTTCAAAGGTAGAAAGTTGATTTTAGTAATTTTATTGTAACCTTTTTTTTTTAGGCATTCCTAATATTTATCAAATTAATCTTGAATTGATTTTTTCTGACCATTTCGGTCATTTATTCATTGAAACGTTTTTATATTATTAGATTGCATTTTTACTACTTCACGATTCGGCTTCCTCTATTTTGAATTATTGAATCAAAGCATAATTCTATTTTGTGATGATTCATATTTTAAAACTGATTTAGAAGTAGCTTATTTATCGATCTATTTTTTGCATTTTACTATTTTGATCATTTAGTAGATTTTTATCAAGTATTTAAAAGGGAGAGATCAAAAGATTTGAAAAAATTCAATGTATATTTATGTGTGAAAATGATAATGATAATATTACAATTTTCAATGAGCAATGAATCATTTTAAGAAAATCATCATTTCGGAATGATAAAAAGGAGGAATGGCTTATAAAAATTATGGACTAATGCAAACAGACTTGAAACAAGATGAAAGATCACTTTGAAAAAGGAATAAAAAAAAGGCTGGTAATGGTGAAATACCTAGCAAATTGAGCAAGAACACATATTTGGATTCAGTATCACAAATATTTGGTTGCTTATAATGTCGCTAATCTCTCTTTCAATTAATTGGCCCAAGGAATTATTAGTCAAGTTAAAATCTTGATCAATTAATCTATGATAAGTTTTTGAGCTATTGCTACTCCTATTGCTACTCAACGGATCATCATCATCATCAGTCTTTTGGCGTCCGTCGTTGGAAATAGACCTTCCCCTGGATTTGCCACACTTCCCTATCATGGGCGTCACGGAGCCAGTACTTCCTGAACTTGTCTTGCTCGTCTCTCCATCTAACACTTTGCCGGCCTCGGTTGCACATGTGATCTCGGGGGATCAATGTTGTGAGTCGCGATGTCCATCGATTGTCTGCCATTCTTGCAACACGGCCAGCCCACCGCCATTTGAGATTTTTAACGGATTCTATGATGTCCCCAAGTCTTGTCTTTTCTCGGATGTACTATGCTGTCTTGTGGTCTCTCCACGTGAGGCTAACTGAAGTTAATGGTTTTACTACATTTTTCTATACAAGAATGTACCACAATATTTCAGTTGAAGTATTTTGAATTCAACCCTGTGGCATAATAAAGTGGGCATAATAAAGCAGATATAAATCTTACATGGGTATATCAGTAGGTCTGTAACCAAATGGTGAAAAAAATATTCATTTTACAAAACAAATACCAAGTTTTCAACATAATCTCCTTCTTCATCAATACATCCCAGTGTAAATATCAATCACATTGATTGTACACTATTCAATGGAAACCTCCAGATCAAAATTTTGCTAATAACTGTGTGTGTTGGTTGGGAACTTATCGATCTTCTCTTGTCATTTGGTGAGATGTATACGTTTTATAAATTGATAATGCAAAATGAATTGGTTTAAATGTATGTGTATTAAACATTTTTTTAAAAGTGATTTCTTAAGGCAGTTCAAAGAGAGTTTGTGCCAAGATTTTGTTTGGCTTGTATTAATTTTTGGTTTTCTTTTCTGATTCCTTGTCATTCATGGAATCCTAAGTTTCTGACAGACCAATCCTCTTGATTCCTCTTATGTGCTAACCTATTTCATAGATTTTCTATTTCTTCCAAGATCTCCTCACTTCAATGTTCATATTCAAAATGCGTAACTTCTATGCCAGAGCAATATGGTATCTTTTATCCATGGCTCAAGGCTGATTTAGTTCTTCAGAGCTAAAGCTTAAAAGTATTATACTAACATGATAAACAGTCTGTTGATTATCAAGAACCTTTTGAAGTAAAATTCATAATGGTTTGTGCCTTTGTTCCTAGGTGGAAATATTTTATATATTCATTGAAGCAAACCTTTACAAAACCAATTTCTTTCTTGGTTTTGTTGGAAAAATAGGATATTGACAATATTAATTCAGCTTAGCACTACACCAAATAAATGTGTCATGTCAATCCTTCAAGTGGAAAGAGCCTCACTGTCTTGGAAATCAGCATTTGAATTTCTAAGTTTTTATCTATGCTTGAGCTCTGACCAATAGTGCCAGAGAAAAATACACAATTTTTTTGCCATGAGGCTGGCCAAAACTGGTCATTCACAATCTTTATAATCATCATTTGACTGATTGAAACTTGTTTGGCTTATGATCATCTATGGATGACCAAGCTCACCCAACTAACACCCAGAGAGGATTGAATTCACTCCAACAGCAATAATCTATGAGAATATCATGCTAACCATCACTGTATAGTAAGTATCTCTAAATATTTCAAAAACTTGACTTTGTTTGATACAAGGACATAATAGTGGGGTACTTATGGCAGTGGCTCTCAATCTTTTTTGTTTGTGCTAGAATATCATTCCTCCTCCACTTTTAAGATTGTCAGACTCAAAAGATTCTAAATAATATGTATATAGCATTGAAAACATTTTATTTTCTCTATAATTGCACATATGCATGTATTGGATTATTTTTAGAAATGGAAAAAATTAAACTAAACCTATGTTCAAAGATCAATATTCCAACAGTTTAAATCCTCCAATCTGTGGTCTCAATTCTCCCCAATGAAACCTTAAAATTCCTCCATGGTTGAGATTCTCTGACAAAAGACAAAACCCACTCCACTAGCTTGTTGATCATTGCTCTACAGGAGGCTGTTACTGCTATTTAATCATTTTTGAGTGTGGTTAAAACTTCAAGTAGGAATATGTGTTGATTAATGCTCTGGACTTGTCTTTGCTGAATCCAACTCTGACAATGAAAAAACAAACAAAAAACTCATCCAGATAAAATCTCCACCAATATCACTGACTTCTTGACCTACAATCAGCCAAGTACATGAAAAGAGAGCTTTACATCTAATTTGATGTAATAGAATTAAAACTGAACCAAGATAAACACAATATTAAATCAAATAACAAGGCTAGTATTTGTAGGACATCTGAGTGCTTTGTGGTACTTCTTTTTATACCATAAACAATCACTTTTCTATTTCATCTCTCTTGGGGGAAGAGACATAGACAGACGCTTCAGCAAATTATTTTCAATTAGTAAACATACTTTAGCTTATGGCAAAAGGAAGTGTCAGGTTGTTACGTATAAAATGTCATTTTTTGAATAGTAAAGTGAGGGATGTTAATGAAAAAAACTTCATATCCTAATTCTCTAAGCTTAGACATAGTCAGTTGAGAGTTGTGGGGCCTTACACCACTCACAGATCATTTCACTCATTTCATGTGCGTCCATTTTTCCAACTTATTAACTTTTCCTTTTGCCTTCTGATGATGGGATGAGGTCGCTGCTGAAGTCCCCAGAAAGTTTGAATCATCGTTGGTTGGTCGTTGATACTTACTCACTCCATCAACTATCATGGCAGGCCAGTGATGAAATACTTTGTTAAGATGTCAGGCTATGAGACAGAGTGCAGGGACAAGTGAATTCCTGGCATTAGAAACAGGATTAGCATCAAGTGAGCATAACCAGCTTCATCTGAAATTTGAACTCGGTTTCTCAATTCCATTTTATGCTAGCCTACACCTCTGCTGTTATGTCTATAAATCAGAGAGAGAGAGAGAGAGAGAGAGAGAGAGAGAGAGAGAGAGAGAGAGAGAGAGAGAGAGAGATGATAATATCAATGAATAAAATAATTCAAATGAACCAATTTTTGTGAAAAACTGTTCCTCCTGCAATGGTTAAAAACAAAAGCTTGATAATTTGGATGTTGGTTAAAGAAAATTCTTCCTACCCTAAAAGGAAATCGAGTCAAGATAGAAAATGAGTAGATAAAAGACATTTTAATTCAAAAATAAGTTCAATTATCTACTCGGCCAATTTCTCTTCCATTTGTGGTCTTTTGTGATAAAAAGAAATTTCCATTGAAGGAAAAAAAGATTTGCTTACAGAGAGAAACATGTTTGTAACAAGAATAAATTAGATCGATTGAATCCTCTCACCTCAGAGCAAAAAGGAAAATCTTGGTGCCTTATTGATTATTACTTATCAAAAGATGATTGACGTATGAGGGAAAGGAAGAGAAGAGATAACATTATGAGGAGGAAGACCAATTGAATACTCAACTGAACATCAATAGTGATGATTCCAACTGACATTAAATTTTCATCTGTTAAGGAGCTCCTCTGTTGCTATGTTCTAAACGTGGCGGTAAATTTTGACTATATATGGTGGTGCAAAATAAGCTGGATGGTTTGTTTTCTCTGTAAACAATGGACTCTTCCCCTTAGTTAGGTACAGATAAGCACTGAAACAAGCAGAAAAGTTTAGGTGAAAGGGACCATTGTGTGACAGATGGAAATTTAAGTCAGTCGCAGTTCAGCCATAGAATTGTAATAAGTAAAATTTCAGTCGTCTGCTGTCAATAGGTTAAAAGGTGAGAGGGAATGGAACTAATACAATTTTGCTTTACTCCTTTGGTCAGCTATTTTGATATCATATAAGTCTCTATGCTTTTCACTGATCATTTTTTCTCAAAACCATAACAGTCATAACTCTCAGAACTCAATCACAATTTCTCTCGTGTTTATCTGTGTTAGAAGTTATTAGACCACTGAACCCCCTAAAAATACATCCGAATGATAACACATCCTATTCCAAACCTAAAGAATTCCAGACAATAAAAAGCTTCTGAATCTCTTCCTATTGACTTCCTTTTACAGGGAACTCCAAAAGGATCATGATGCTCTTCGAAGCAAGCGAAACTGTGGTCTGTACTCAACAGTTGCACTAAAATATAAGAAACCTTGTTCCATTGTACTTTGCATTCACTACAACAATATTACATTTTACTTTATGCATTCACTTATACCATCACAAATAACACTAAAACACAAGGAAGATCAAACACAAAGAAGTTTCACAAAATATGTATTTTAACGAAAAAATATGATCTATTAATTTGGCTTTGCTAACCATCTCATCACAAAGCCACACTGGAAAAATATCCCGAATCAATTTTTTGTAACATGGAGAACATTCGTACCTCCATAATCTTTTATAGATTCATAATGCTTATATGATGATATCAGAAATGAAAGATTCAAATTGATTAATACTTGTTAATTTACAAGCAGATGATAAGTGAAATCTTTTCAAGCCACTCTTTACAGCAGTTTCAAACTATTTAACTATTTATCATGCAATAGCCTACAGCTTAATGCATATTACATTTATTACTTGAAAGATTCAGATTGATTAAAACTCCTGTAAATTATCAAATAAAAGCCATTTTCCTTAGCTGTTACCCCAAACATTTTACAACATAATCATTTATTAGGCACAAACCTTTTTGAAAAGCAACAAATATTATACCGATAAGATTTCTCATAGCAGATTTTTAGTACAGATCTTCCATAGAAAGCTAAGAACAGGAATTTAGTGTCCAGAAATCTTAGTGCAGAAATTGTTCAATATTGCCAGTGATGGCCGCTCCGTTCAAAGTGGTGTGCAAATGACTGTAAAATATTTACTACATCATATTCTTCATATCCTAAGATGGCACATATTGATCCCGATATATGGTACGTGCTGATTTGCAAGCTCTAAGGTGGCAATGTATCGGATGCTTACTGATTTCCCAGGGGAAACGCAGTTTCTTTATAAGATCTTAGTTGATTTTGAAATTGATGCTGTTTTATTTCTTTCATTTTTTTTCTACGTCATTCTCATCATGGCAGAAATAGGTTGTCTGCTAAAAACAGGTCTTACTATAAACATTCTATCATATGGTTATATCAGATCAAATGAAAAAAACATCATGCTTTAAAATGAGTTATTTCAATGCATAAATCGAACAATCATCAAAAGTCAAGAAGTCTCTCGGTTTTCAACTTTATTCTTGGCTTGTCTAATTCTGCTTTTGTGTCATTGCATTTGATTAAATAAAGAGAATATGTTAATTTTCAGATAATGACTCATTACAGACAACATATCCAATAATCCAACGAACAAAAAATTAAATAAATCATATGAAGCCTGGAAATACTGCTGCAAAATCACACTTGTAATATTGACAGATCATGGTTCTTTTTTGGCTAAAAAGGTAAATTTAAATTATTATGCAGTTCTACATTTATCAGAAATAGGGGAGGAGTACAAAAACCCAATGATAATTGAGAAGAATTCCGGGATATGCATTTTTCTCAATATTCTCTGATGTAAAAGAAGATTTATGTGACATCAAATATGTTAAGTCAAATTTTGTCAATCATTTTATGACAAAGTTTCTTCTGTCTTGCTGATAGATTTATTATATGTTCATTCACAATTTTTTTATACCTTTTTCAATCATTAAAAAAGAGAGTTTGTAAAAAAAAAAATATTTTTCTGTGGGCTTCAATAATTCTATACACAAACTATTGTTTTTTCATCATTGAATTCATTTTTCATAACTCAACTTCATCTTAATTTTTTTTAACTTATCATTTCAGCCAATATATTCTTTGATCCTCCACAAGTACATATTCCATTGGGTACCCTTCAAAAGTCACTTTGTACTTTTTCATTTCCTCAAAAAAAAACCCCCAAAAAACTCAGCAGTGAACTTTTTGAATTGTGGTGGAGAACATATCAACGGAAATGAATGAAAACAAAGATTAAAATGATAATCCAAAAGATATGTGGAATGATTCCTTACAGAAAACTAGCTAATCTTTCAGTCCTCTAAAGAATGCCAGGTTTTGAGAAATTCAAGTATACTTGAAGAGATTTTTGTGTAACACCTCAATGCTTAAACATGATTCCTTAATTATTAGATGTGTGAAGAGGTTTGCAGCAAAAAAAAGACTATTTTCAACTGTGTCTATTTTCAAGAAATAGTGCTTGGAAATTCTAATTCTAATATTAACTCATCACCATAAAATGTCTTTTTTCATCTAATTTCTATGCGTGCCTCTGAATAACTTATGACTGAAATAAATAGACTGGTCTAGTTAATCACTTAATAGAAACCATCACCTGACTTATATCTTTTGGCAGCATGTTGTGTTGCGGATGATCAATTAAGATTTGGAAAAAGTAGTGATCAATGAATAATTTTCCATTATCATGATAAATCTATAATTTTATTTCCTGCATTTCAGAGCGTCCAGGTTTGTGGGAAGAACTCACATGGCTGACAGAATGGAAAAAAAATTTAGAAAGTCTTAAGATGGGTTGATATTGGAAGCATTGGAAGTTATGTGCCAAGGATACTGAATAATTATAGGTCTGTCCCTACCCACATGTCTGAGTGCAAGTCTCCACAATGTATTCGATCTTGTGTCCCATTCTGCCCTTATGGGGAGAAGATAAGTACCCATCGCTACTTCAAAAGTGTAATCCCTTGTATATTTAAAGATAAAAAAAAAATAATAGGCATCTTCATTCACTCACAGGATGCACATTGGGTAAGTATCACCAAAATCAACAGAGAGAAAGAAATATAGAAAGGCGAGCAAGCGACAATGTAAACAAAGTCAAGCTTTATTTGTGCAGGAATCTATAGAAATAAATGTTTATCCAAGCCATGATAGCATAGGGAGGGTCTATCAAACAATTACAGGAAAACCAACATAATTAGTGACACAGAAAAATACAAAAAGCATATATAGGATGTAATCAGATGATGAAATTTCCATATTGCACTAAAGTGTGAATAGATAGAGTAAACATTATATGAGATAAAAAGATTTATCATTTGATACTTCTTTATGGGTTACAGAGTACAATCTAGCTCCCCCTCTGGAGATTCTGTAATAACCCAGTTTTGCTGAGTGTAAATCTTGATGCAATAAAAGTGAAAGTCATTTATAGGGCTGTGGATGAATGGAGATCACCAAAAGTGCTCAGACTCGGAATTTGATAAATCTTTTCAGCTTTTTTATCTATAATTTGTTCGAGCAAGTTTTGGAACTAAATTTTGCATTGAAAAATAAAGAATGAGATATTCTGCGGTCAGGTGTTGATACAAACATTACTGTCAGAGAGAGTAATGCCATGTGTATAATTTATCATATTTGACAGCCTGTAAGATTTTTTTCTCCCCAAATGGCTTAATTGGCCAGAACTTGGAGAGGAGTTAACAAACAGGGCCATAAAAGAGAAGAATCTAAGAAAATGTATTTAAAAAAAAATATTACCTGATAAAATAAGCGGAGGTCTTAAATGTCGTCAATTTTAGTTGTAGAGATATTGTATATTAAACATAAGAAAGAACGTTATTGAAAATATTGATCAGTAGAATAAAGAAAATCAACAGACTGTGAAAAAAATTGAGATAAAATATATGTCAAGCTCTTTCAGCTGGATTAACACTGCATACCCCGAAACAGATAAACAATATTTCATTTGCGTTACATGTTCTACACTTTGAAAATCAATAGTATTCATTTGTTTCAATTTCTGGTTAAGTGATTTTGGACAGGATAAATGCAATAGAAGACCAGTCAGCTGAACAGCATTCTCCTAAATTGTCAAACTGTAATTTACTGGAAGAAAACTTCTTCAAGTTAAGAATATGGAAGAATGTGCTGAAGAGATGGAACAAAGCAAATTGCAGAAACAAATAATAAAATAAAAGTCTTGAGAAATATGCACTTCTTTCTTATTAAAAAGAAGGATATAGGGTAAGTTATTTGAAGACAGAATTTCGGGTCATTATCATCATCAGTCTTTTAACGTCCATCATTGGACATAGACCTTCCCCACGATCTGCTACATTTCTCTATCATGTGCATTGCAGAGCCAGTATTTTCTAAATTTGTCTTGTTCATCTCTCCATCTTGCATATGATTCTTGGGATCCATGTTGTGAGTTGTGATGTCCATCAGTTGTCTGTCATTCTTGCAGCATGGCCTGCCTATTGCCATTTAAGTTTTCTAATAGATTCTATGATATCTCGGACTCCTGTTTTCTTCCTTATATACTGTGCCTTCTTGTGATCTCTCCATGTGAGGTTGAGCATGATTCTCTCATGTGCGCGTTGTATGCTTCTCAGTTTGCAAATCTATCTCTTGATTAGGTTCCATGTTTTAGCTCCATAAGTGACTATTGGGAGGATGCATTGGTTGTATACTCTTCTTTTTAAGATAATTGGGATCATTGAATTGACTTTGAATCAAGAATTGAATAAAGCAAATAATTTCATTTCCATAAGAATGAACTATTTTTCTTTCATTAGAAATCGTCAACCCAAACTATCTACTTTGATTTATTCAGTTTTCAAGTGAGTCTGGCTGGCTGATTATGCATGTATGTGTAGCACTTGCAGGCCCAACCAATGGAGCTAAAGAACTGAAAATTGAAATATTTGCTCTTAATGTCAACAAAAAACTTTTTTTTATACCCCCCCCGAAAAAAAAGATTTATAACAAGGGGTTCAATTTGAAATGTAAGTATATGCTAAACTGGCTCCTCAGTTTGTGTCCAGCTACATTTATGCTTGTTTATTGAAAATTTGTATATTTTTAGTAATCATAGACTAACAAAAAGCAAGAGAAGTAATTCATTCATTGATTCTGCCAAAAGACATTGGTCATATGACTGTTTCTATTGAGTGACCAACCAGACCTATAAGAATATCACTCAAAATCCTACATATTGATCTGATACATGAATAGGAAATATATTTTGTTTTTCATTTGTTGCTCCTTTAAATTATGTGATAAAGGTTAGCGAGAACAATTAAACTAAAATAATTTATTATGATATTGAAGATGAAAATGAATAATCTTGATATTACGATGCTATTGAATGGGAAACACTGGCTATTTCTATAGAAAGATAAATCGATATTCCACTGTAAATGAAAAAAGCAAAAATATACTGATTTCTTTATGAATCGTGCCATTTGATTTTGAGATAAGGTCATTGTGTCAACAGAAACTCTTTGACATTTGAATATCAAATGTTAAAGAAGTACTCAACAGAAAGAATTCATTGTACCATGAACAAGATTTTTAAAAAAAGTCTTTTCTTTATGTGTTTTAGCTAGCTAAGAGGTGGTGTTGGGTTGCGCAATGGTTAGCGGCTTAGAAAAAAATCTTATACTTTCAGCTGAGGCTGTCTACATTCACTTTGCACCATTACCCTTGGCAAAGGCATGAATCCTCCTCTCCCATCAGAAACGGATAATAGTAGGGCAGTTGGAGCCTTTTAGCCTTGTACAGCTATCCATCTAAAAGAAGATTACTCAAAGAAAAACTTACTGCTTAGAAATCGCTATTGCTGGTCCAAAGCCCAGGTGAAGAAGGAGGGTTAGGTGTGGAACTTGCAATAGGAACTGCAGTGGAGTGGTTGTGGCCCTACGCTCCACAAAGAGTCAACAAGAAGGATTGAAAGAACATTTCTAATATAAATAACTGAGTGCACAGTGTTTCATCATGAGTTTATTGAAAGGAGGTAAGAGATGCAAACAACTTGATTAAAAACTCACAGTGAAATCAATTTTTGGATTCTTTGGTGAACCATTTATATAGATACTAGTTAACCTATGCCATAGAAAAAAAAGAGACCTGTATTGGGGAAAAATTTGCATTGTAGTAGATAAAAAATCAATTATGTTGCTCTGTATTTTCTTGTTCATCTTTAACAAGAATAGACACAGATAAGCAAGAAAAAGACAAAAGAAAAAAAGAAATTACACCATAATTAGCATTTAAAAGTTTAAAAGTTGAAATCATCACATGGTGTATTATATAAGTAAGTATTTCCATTTTTTCTCAAATGGAAAAGATACCGAAATATGATTCCAGCTGCAGGGATTTGAATTCAACTTGAAGATGAAAGATACGCACATTTGCAAAAAAATGAAATAAATTCATTTAAGCATTTGCCCAGTCAGATAGCTTAAAGTTTAGTGAAGCACACACACCAAAAATATCAGCCAATAACAATTAAAAGACTCTAGTTATTTGTCTGAGACAAATATCCTCTTTTAGAAAAACATGAATCATATCTAAATCAAAAGGAATAAGAGAAAATTTTATGATTCCACAATTTTTTTCTGAATCTTATAATAGTATTACCCCTATCCTCCATGGCATCTCTAAATGCTTTTGTTCATATTATTGTCTTAAGAATGACGGCTTACACACACACACACACACACACACACATATATATATATAATATATATAATATATATAACATAAATATATATATATATATATATATATATATGTGTATATATATATATATGTATATATGTGTATATATTGACCTGTGTGTTTAGATACTTTATACATATATGTGTAATTCAATGAATATCAATAGATGGAATTAAAGCTGTTCACCTCGTTTCTATCTTCTGGCTAGAATGGAATACAGTTTGAAGTTTATAGAAATTTTAAAGCAGTAAAATTGTGAAAAGTACCTGGGTTATTTTCCTATTTTTTGCAAAAACAGTTTGAAAAGAATCTAAAAAAAAAGGGAAAAATAGCAAGAAATTAAATGAGATAAAAGTAAGACTCCAAATTGAAACAATTTCAGAAAGTCTGTGATTTTGGTAGAAGAAAAAAACATCAATTGACAATGCAACATTTCATGAACCGTCTTTTTGACATCTTGAAAATATAAATAGCCGCCTTTCTTACCAAAATTCAATAAAAATACCATCAACAGGGGCGTAGCAGTGGATGGTGTTGAGAGATTGATTTAAATCGACTTGCTCCTTGGGCCCTGAATGGAAGGGGCTTCCAATAAGCTTTATGAATAATAGTTAACTTACTTCATTTCTTCTACTATTATACAATAACAAATCTTGGTAAATTTTGGAGGAGCCAAGGTCCCCGCCAAGACCTTCAAATCACCATCTAGGCTTTTAAGAAGTCTCGCTACTCAACAACTCCATAGATCCCAGGCTTTTGGTACATCTGACTAGAAATATTTTTGTGGAACCGCAGGGGTCCACAGAGGACCTGGTTTGAAACCAGTGAACTAAATGTTTGAGCTGAGCCGTCCAGGGCCCCCAAATCGCCAGCTATGCCTCTGAGATTCTTCCGATACTTTTTGAACAAGATGATATTTCCTGAAATTTTATGGTTAAGCATTGTCATATACCAGTTCCATATACCAGTCTAGTATCCAAATCTTTATTGTTTCTGGTAAAATATTTTAGCTTATGCAACCTTCGCCCTTCCGAGATCTGTCTGAAGTTATGAGATGAAGCATTGTCATTTGATGAATAATTCAGACCAGTATCTTAATCCAAATTCTTCCTACTACTGATGCAAATAGCTAATGCAATCTCAAGCCTTTCACTTGCTGTTTAAATCAAGTGGGTGAATGAGCACATAAGCAAATCACTCTTCCATTACTATCTCATATATCCAATTGGTAGCAGAAAAAGATTATTACACCCTTAGTGAAAAAAAGGTCCAATCAATTATGTATGATTTCACAAAGAAATATAAAAATATTAAAGAGTTGGCAAATTATATTGTTTCTCATAACCCTTTGGCTTGAACTTTTATCAGTGAAATTAATTGTAAATGCAAAGCACCATTTTATAAATAGATATCTAAATCAAATCTTTTCCAAGATAAATCAATGGAACAATAATACAGCCATAAATTGCAACTGGGTTTAAAAAGCAGAAGGCAGAATCGGTTGCCTTAAAGTTCTACAAGATGGTAATATTATCTCGATTTTCTTCTTTCAAATGCATTACTGTCAACCGTGATGAATTTTTTTATGGGTATTTCTTTCATTTTAATTTTAGTTACTTTTCATTGCAGCCACTCAAACTGTCAGTCTACGAAAGTGAGTGAACGGCTTGGATCAGAAATATCTCACTGCTGTAGACTGGTGGTCTGAGTAGATGTGATGAAAAGTGACTAAAGTCAAAAGTAAATAATGGTTGACATTTCATTAGAAAAACAAAACAATTCAAGATAACATACTACTAATACTATTCATACAACTAGTTTATGTAAAAATGATAATACTGAATATGGTCCCAGATGATAGAGAAAATGAAGAGTAAGTTTATAAGGTTATATTTGATCTTTTGCCAATTTTAAAGCTCTTGCTGCTCAAGTGGTAGAGCAACTGCTACGGAAAAATAGGTTTCCCAAGGGAAAATTTAGTATTTATTCATTACTTTTTTTAAATTTTTCTTCTTGTGCGCAGCCTTGTAGCTTATACCTTCAGATGCAGTAGTTCAGCTGGGAAACTTTATAATTTCCCACAAATCTAGAGTATCAAAAGTGAATGAATCAAACTTTCAGATTAAGGTATCAATTATTCTTCCTTTCATCCTTATCAAATTAATAGGTTGAAAAATAAAGATTTCTCTTCTCAACAAAGAATAATTTTAGATCCTCCTTGATTTTCGTCCAATGCAACATATTGTTTAGTTTCCCTTTGTATAGCTTTATATTTTGTTACTGAATTTTCCTTTCATTTCTCTGCCAATGAATGGAACCTCATGAATTGATGATAATGTTCTAAATGCAATTAATTCCTTCAAAAAGTCTAAGAACTCAGAATAAGTGACTGACACAGTGAATGAATCTTTGGAGTGAAAGTTTGCCAGATTTCCATGAAAGATTCTATTTTCTGAAAATTTTCCAATTTGCCTCTATTGCCACTGCTTTCATTCATACCACGTCTTTCATCACTCAATTTTTTTTACAAATTAGTATCAATTAGTTTCAATAGAATTACTTGCAATAGTATTATACATTCATTATAAAATTCTTAATAGTCAAGTCCAAAAATAAAATTTGGCTCTTCTGAAAAACAGTGCAGAGCGTCTTTGAGTAGAATTCATTTCACGCTTGATATGACAAGATTCAAGGGTGCTGATTCTAAATCTGCTGGATGCCATCCTGTATTTTGTTTCAATTAGTACAAGAAAGTCCATTAAAGTGTCACAGTAGGGGAGGCTATAAATGTTTGACAAAAAGACGACGTGTGTCAATAAAAATGATTGGAACTTGTAACAAGTTGATTTTATCATAATAATCTTTGCATCATTACTAAGACAAAATATTGTGGAGAATTCTGATATAAAAATCATTCATGTAAACAATATAAAATTGAGCAGATCAGGATAACATAATAATATGATGAGGAAATTTTAAGTATATGCATAATTTATATCCACAATAAATTGTGGATTTACTTTTTGGAGATATATACATATATCTTCATATACAGATATATCATTGAGAATAAAACATTATCAGGTTACACATAATGCATCTTGTCAATTTGTATCTATCGGGCAAGAAAAGTTATTGCAAAGATTGTTTGTTCAATATTTCAGCATTTTACAAGGAAATCTTAAATACATAGTCTGAGGTCTACTGCTTCTGAATTTCATTTTTGGTGAAAAAAAAAAAAAATTATATATATATATATATATATATATATATATATATATATGTATATAAAGATATATATATATCATGGTAGCACCATACGTTGTATCAAAAACATATATATACATTGTTTGAAAATGAACTTTATCAGCTTGCTTACAGTAAATCCTGTCAATTTGTATCTGATAAACATAAATGCTGCAGCAAAAGATGAGAAGCCAGATCTTCCAACATACATACTATGAGTAAGGTCTGTCTTTTCCTCCAATTACTTGAATACAAATTTCTGTGTATAAAATCAGTCTCTTTATAATCCACAAAATAGATCACAGTGTTTTTGTTCATATCAAAAAGTGTATCGAAGCCCAAAATTTATTTGCATAAAATGGTAGTAGCATAATTCACATACTGCTCATCTAAACTAAGTAGGTACCGAAAATATTACAAATTTTGGCAATGATCACTCTTTTTCCAAAATTATTGAAATTATTCAAATACCCTAAAATCTTAATACACTGTATATTCAAATTATATGAAATTTGATAACAGGACTTTAAAAAAGATTATCTAGTATCCTTTTTCTTTTCTTTCTGGATGGTGTTGGGAAACTTTGTTCTTATTCTGAATAGTAGCCAATTTAAATGCACATGGTATATAAGGTTTTCAGTATCAAAAATTCCTAATGAATGAAAGGCTTGGTTTTAGCAGATGAAGATTTTTCTAGTGTTATATACAGGTACAGGACATTAGATGATGGAGCCCATATGATATTCCATCAGCTGGCACAAGGAAGTTTTATGGTGAAAAGCTGTATACACACAGCCAACCCTACCCTTTGAACCAAGGGTTTGCTACCTATGGTCTACGGAGATGGCATGGATAGGAGTGAGGACCCATGATTGTAGGTTCAACCGGGGTATCCCCTCTCCAAGCAGTTGTCAAAGCTAGCTGTGGGGTCTACCACCTCTTTGTGAGAGTGTTCCGACAGTATGACAGACATGGGAAGCTGAAATGTTAATTTCTCAACTAATTCAAATATGTAACGGTAAATAGAATTTTTTTGCAAAATATTCTTTAAATACATAGTTTCAATACCTCTGGCTGAAATTAAATGAAGAGGGAAGGATTAACAAAAAGATATATTTCAAGTTCTTCTGGCAAAATACCATTCCAATAAAGATATTAATGAAAATATAATATTATACCAATATCAAGAATCAAATCCACAATCTATAAGTGATGGACTATTATGTAAAATTTCCTTGCAAAATACAAAATACCAAGCTTAATGTTTTTGGCTTGAATCATCCTATTTTAGCAGAAAAGTTAAATGACTTATTAACCTTAACCTTTAACGGACACAAACTAAGGAACCAATTAAGCGTAAATTTACATTTCAAATAGCCCCCCCATTAGAAACTTGTTTGGGGGAAATTTAAGAAGACAAAAATCTAGACATAAGAAGGAGTTAACGTTAAAATTTTCAGTCCTCTAGCTCTATTGGTGCGACCTATACACATTATACATACATAGCCAGCCAGCCAACCAGCCAGACCAACTTGAAAACTGAAGAAACCTATGTTGACAGTTTTGGTTGACAGTTTCAAAAATGTATTTTTATGGTAAAGAATGAGTCAGAGAAAAAACTAGCTAAGAATACAGTTAAATCCAGCTGAAAGTATCAGTTCTTGTTTGGTCACCAAAGTTAAGCAGCATCAAGCCTGGTCAGTACTTAGATGGGTGACTGATTAGGAACACCAGATTCTGTAAGTGTGTCCTATCTACATTTAAACTGACCTCTTGTTATATTCTGCCCTTGTGGGTAGATAGTTGAATAATGTCTACCTGAGAATATACAGTGGTAGTTATGGTTATAAGAACTGTGGCAGAAAGTTTGTACGTAGTGACTGGAAGAAATAAAGGAGGCTTGAGAAAGCAGATGATTCTATCTATGCGGGAGAGACTGTTATTAATGAAAATAATATTGAACTTTGATGTGTTAAGATTTCATGGGGGAGGACATTAAACACCAAGCCTGGCTGCTGCAAAGTTAAACTCCACTCCAACTTCTATTTCAGCAGGAGATGATTACTGCAACTTTTGTACTATATAAATCATAAATAAAAAAATCATATATTTACATTGTATAAATGTATTTACTTATTAGAATGAAATAACCCCTAGTGCATCTGTATATTGAATATTCATTAATATCCAATATTTGTCAATTTATCTCAGTCAGTACTACAGCCTCCTGGCAATCATTTGGTCATGGATTCAAATCACGGCAGGGGATTTGAATTTTATGAATTGGTTTTTATCCCCAATTTTGGTGAGAATTGTTATAATCATTTTCATTCTTGGTAGTCATGGTAGAAAAATAAAGTCAATTCCAGTTTCGGAGTTTTACTATAAACATTGTATAAAGAGAGAACAAGCATTTGATAACACTGTGCGAAACAATTTTTGTTCCTGGGTAGTGAGTGTTATTTCTAATTGCTTATGAGTAGAAAGTATAGAAAATGATTATTATTACCTTCAAGTTTTGATTCAACGACTAGGAGAGTGATATTAATACATATAGCTTATTGTGATTAAAAATGTACGAATTCATCTGTACTCTAATTGGAAATATGTAGATTTAGAATTAACATGATCTTGGTCTCAAAAGCAAATTTGAAGGGAATAATTGCCATATCCTAGATATTCTTTAGACGTAATCAGTTAGAAAATAACACAACAATGAAGAGTTCAATTGTCAGGAAAAACTCTTTGAAAATAACTCACGTATTCAGTTGTTCTCAATATTTACTTAGCTTAGTATTGTACAAAATCAAAGTAGGGGATATTTGGAGATAGAAATATTCTTTTATTCTAATCTTCCAGGAGGAGACGGCTTGGCTGTATTGAAGATCGTGATTTGAAATCGTGACTTTTACCAGGGCTCAAAAACATTGACCTCTGGCACAGGTGGGAAATGAGTACTTATTTCAGCTTCTGTCCCAGATTTTAATTCTCTAAGATGTAAAAAGCTGTCCTATATTCTCAAAAGTGACATTGCAAACTTCATGAGGGTTTGAACAGTTGATATTGGACAGGCAGGGTTATTCCTTTGCGAATTATAAATGTATAGCAGATCAAGAGTTATAGAGAGACACATTTGTAATTATTCCCAAATACATACCTAATGCGTTGCATTTCAATCTGAAGGAAAGCTGTGTCTTACCTTGAAATCAATATTTTAATGACCCAATTCAATAGCAATATTCTTGTAAGTGCACTACAATTAAAATGCTCTTACTTGGAGAATAAAGCAATTACCAGTCCAATTTTCAACTTAATGATAATAGTATAGTGTCTGCTTTTGCACTCAAACTGATAATGTATATCATAATGATGATCCAATTTCTCGAAGGAGATAACTCCAAGTATATCAAATAGTAATTATAGGGTAGTTTCCTTTATTTATTCAATAATTCAAAATCTTTCCATAAATCACCAAATATTACTAAACGTAGCAGTGTGGAAAATACACTTGGCAGCTTGAGTTCAAATTCCAAATGAGACTGAGACTGGAACCAATGCCCTTGGGAAATCAATCTCCCCACCGCCCCAGCTATGAGTAAAATAGCGTATGGTGTTATGAGTGACACCATTTTGAGTATTTATCCACTCTAAGTATATTTCACATATTGCAAACTTTGAAGGTCTCTCCGAGGCAGAGATACTTCTGGTATATGAAACCTTGGGAAAGATGGCTGATGCCATAGATAGTAGAAGGGTGCTACTTTACTTTACTTTATTAAATACTATCAGATCTCCTCCGTTATTTTTTTTTTTGATGATTATCTACTCTGCCTGTTAGTTTAGTCTCTTAGTTTGTGCTTAGTACTGTTCATCCTTACCTAAAATTCATCAAATGTCTATCAGTCTGTCTTTTTGTATAAGCAAAACTCAAAAACGGGCAGACGTTTGAAGATAGATTTTTAAGAAAGCACAAATTCATTTTGAATTGGTTCCTTAGTCAAGCACCATTCATACTTCTCTAAGAATCTACAATTTTGATACAATAATAAGCAAAGGTCTGTATGTCTGTCTGTGTTAAAATAACTCAAGGACAGCTAGTACTATGGCCACTAAATTTTTTGTGGAGACAAATGTAATCCAAGTTTTTTGCACACCAGTCTAAAAAATCTTTTCAAAAATTGGTATGGGGTCTACATTTGTATTGTCCTCGATAGTGATGATCTGAAATATAAATATCTATCTATATGATACTAAGAGTTTGATTCTCTTTATCTGTATGAGATCTTCAAGTAGCTGAAATGGTGCAAGGGAACCTTCAAGGAAGAATCTGTTTGAGTAAAAAAAAATTTTCACTTTCGCAACCCATTAGTATTAAAAACGATTCCTCTAAAAATGGTTAAATTGTGGTATCATTTTTCCAAAGTGGGTCTTCTGATACAGTCATAGGTAACATATGCTAAATAAGGCTCATTTTGGCCTCTGTTAGCTAGGAAGGAAGAAATGACTATCTTTGGCAAATTATTTGAGAATAAAGTTTTATCTTTGAGTTTGTTGTAACTGAATGGAAATAACTCCAAACCAATCAATAAGAAAAACTGAGCTTGTTACACCCTTTTAGAATTTAATGAGACAAGATACTTTCGGTAGAAATATATTTTTGGTTACGATACTTCTTTGTTAAAAAATCTGAAATTTCAAATTAATCACTAGTACCAACATTGTTATTAATGGAGATGTTACTTTTCTTCTTAGCAAGTTTATCTGTGAAAATTACCATGAATGTTTTGATGAGAAATATGAATTTCCATTGTATGTGGGGTTAGTTTAGATCAGGGGTCACCAAAGTGGTTGACCCGTGGAAGCAAATGAGACCCTCTGAAGGGCCATAAAATGCCAGGGGGTCAAAAGGTTGACAATAAATGCCACAGGAAAATATTGAAGTTTGGGGGTCAGAAGCTGATATCTGTACATGGAATGAAAATAAATAAAATACAACTTATTGATACACAGTTATGATTTATCTATAATTAGTTTTTATTGTCTATCTATTTCATGGTCTGTTAACAAAATTATACTGCTTGATAAGACAACCCTGTGAAGAGACAACCAGAACTTGGCACTTTAATGTCTAGAACTATACAGGACAGTAGGGTGTAGTCTCCCACATTAATGCATATAGAAAAAGCAGATTTACTTAAAAATTACATCTATTTTTTTTTTTTTTTTTTTTTCAAGCCTGGAGATATGGATGCCAAATTTGGTACTTTTTACTATTGTTGCTACTTTTGGTAACATGCCTGAAATATTTGGTACCTTTTACATCTTTTGACGAATATTCTAGGTAACTTTGTATTTTACTATTGATTTCTCATTCAACCTCCAATTTCATTAAAATTCTTTCGTGATGTTGGCACATGCCGGCAAAGTAATGGTAAATGACGGAGGAGTCTCTCAGTGAGATTATGTAGTGCGGGATGAAGAAAATAAAGAACAAAAACGAACATTGTTCCAGATGAAGAGTTTGAAAAACTTAATAAAGTACGGTGAGAATTAAATTTTGGCAATAGCCTTCCAATTGTAGAAGACGACCTGAAAATACTTTGGCTGAAAATTTTCCAAAGAGAGAGTTGGAGACGAAGATCGATTTCCTTTATTGTCTTCTTTGATGTTGAATTTCTTTTCATTGCCCAGTTGCAACCGAGACAATGTTTTCTTTATTGAACAACATTAGAGAAAAAAAAAAAAATCATTCCTCTTTACAAATCGAAATGATAAATGCCTTACTACACACAAAAGGTTTCCAAGGAAGAATAGACTGAAAGAAATGGATCCCATAGCAAAATCTATGGATGAAGATGAAAGAAAAGAAATGGTATGATACTTCTGAAAAAGAAGAGGCGGAAGGAACTCTTTAATTAAAAGGGTATTTCTTTTATATTTTGTTCATTGAGTTTTCTTTAAATGTGACATAAGAACTTATCACAATTGTCGTATCGGTTGATGTATAACTATATACTAAGGATTTAGTGCATCTAAGGCTGTCGAAATGGTTCGTTTGATAAATTTCTTCTGACAGCTCAGCCTGAAGGTTGATGAAGGATAAAGCATCGATGGTCCAAAAAAATTGGAGATCCCTGGTTCAGACTAATTTCCCAATCTTTGTTGTTTTGTTTTTGTTTTTTGGCTGTGCATCCTCTGGACTTCTGTGGCTGTTTGTTGTGTTCTTGAATGTCAAAATAACAAAGATGAGGAAATTACTCTGAACTTATTCATACACAATGATCAAAACACATCTTACAAAGTCTTAAAAATACAAATTTTGTTCACCATTCAAAAATAGCTGTAATGATATTATATATCAATTTATGTGTTCATCCCTATTTAGCCGTTTATTTGGTTAAATTTAGAGAAATTTTGTAATTTTTTAAGGGACACTAAATACTTACAAAAATTTACTGACTAGAAAACTATAGTTTGTTTCGTCATTTGGCAAATAAACTCCAGGATGAATTTCAGCTATATTCCACTAGATCAGTAGTTCTCAGAGTATCAGGTTACATTCTACCCCTTGCCGTCCCAGGTTTCCTTATTTCCTCCTCCATTTTGGATTGTAATCTACTAATTATTTCGCCATATACTTTCCATCATATGTTCCAACCCTGCCTAAAATTCCTCCCCTTAGGAAATTCCTCTCCTGGTAGCCAACTGTCTCCCATTTGAGGATCACTGGTCTAGAGAATTCTTTTTGATACAAAATCCATGGACCTTTTTTTTTCAGTTCCTTGAAATTCCATTCATTTGGAAGAATACATTTGAACAATGGAAAGATTATAAAAGAACACTGCAGACAGAATATGCAACTGCCTGCGTTACATGCATCGCTGCAAACTTTTGCCTTACATTTGATTTGTATATTTGCTGCCATTATTTCCCTGTTGACTACAATTTTCTGGTATGAAGTACCCATTTCAGTTGGTTTGCTACATGCAATTGAGCTTTCTTTGGGTGGGGCAGACTAAAGAAAAATGGAGGCATTGAGACTGGGGATCTGTCTCCCAAACTGAACCATCTCATTGTATTAGGATGAGTCGGATTAATCATACATGTCTTTATCAATAGCTGAAAGAACTGGGCTGTTTTGCATGACCCACCATATGTTATATAATGTATTGAGTAGGTATATGGATTCCCCAACAGTAATAAAAAAGTCATATTTTGCCAAGTGGGATGGCTTGAAAATACTAGTTAATGCTTTTCAAAGAACCAAGAATTTAACTGGTTATCTCACTGTTCAATCAACTTGGGAAAGGCATGAATCCATTTTCCCTGCACTGTATCACCAGGTATCTTGTTCAAAATGCCTCATCACTGGTATGCCACAATGATTGATAAGAGAGTAGTCGAGATAGTATTTTAGCAAATCACTCTTAATAACTATCCAACTTGCTTAAGTAGTAGCAGCAAAACCTGTAATCCCTACAGCCAACCTTGACAGTTGCCAACAAGATAAAAAAACTTCTTTAGGGGTCTAGATAGGATATCAAACAACTTATTTTGTATGCCTGAAGATGCTTACTGAATGAATCATCTGAAATGTGGTAATAAGAGAAGCAACTAAAAGAATAAGATCAATAGTTTGAACGACAATTGTAGAGAATTTTTGTACTTTTTTTATGGCCAGAACTTTAGATGAGAATTAGAAAAGAAAACTCTCAGATTTTATATCTTTTCTATTGAAGCAGAAGTTATTTTGCCAACATTAGCTTACTCCTCTGAGAAATGAAGGAACAAATAGTTGATGATTTGGGGGCCCAGGAGTCTTAGCTCCTTGAAGACCTCACGCCCTCCAATATTTAATTCAGTGGTTTCCAACCTTCAAAAGAAGTTATGTAGCAAAAATTTAAAAGCCCAGATGGGGAGCTTGGTTCCTAGAGGGACCCCTTCCAACATCTAGCGAGATTCGTTATTGCATAATGTTAGTAGAAATGCAGAAGGTGAACTACTATTCATAATGTGTTTGGGGTGCCTCTCCATTGGGAGTGCGGATGTCGATTTAGACCTCCTTGAAACAAATTTGATAAAATTTCTGTGCCTTTTAGTGTTTACAGTCCTGTTGAACACACACTTAGAAAACCTTCAAATCTTTTCTCTCAAACAAGATAAACATATAAGCTCACTTGATTATGAACATAAAATGTATTTAACATTACCTGAGAGGAACCCTTTTATGGAATACCAGAGTTCCTTCACTATCTATGTTTTCTTTATATACTTATGCAAATAATACTTGGCATTGACATTAGAGGGTGATCTTTAATTTCTTTACTCTCTTCTATACAGAGATTTTCTTTACAGACATATACCTCTACTGTGTAAAAGCCTAAATCCTATGGGAAAATCATTTCATTTCACTGCCCTTCTCATACAGACCAACTGAGCTATTTCAGAGTTGATTAAACAAAGTGTTGAGCCACCTGGCTAAGTGAGGTAATCAGTAGAACATTTTTGGACAACCCAAGTTCCAGTACGCCAAATGATTCAATCAGGTTTTAAGTCACATTACAAGACCAATCCTAAAATGTTTGTATGCAATGTAGTGTGATACAACATTTTATGCTTGGTAGAGTCAAAACCATCAAAGGAGCTACGATGCCAATTATTCCAGCTGTTGATACAAAAGAAATGCCGTCACCCAAAGAATTGGCTACCATTCTAAAAATGGGTCCAGTAAAGAGGCTTTCATGATTGCTATGTTTTTACAAGATGGGGTATTGGCCATGACTAGTATAGATCTGATACAAGAATTGGATGTTAGGACTTTTATCTCAGTGGAATAGATAGAAGCTTAAATTGAAGTCTCTGGTATCAGTACTGCAATTCATAATAAACTAGCATGGTACCTGTAAGAAATGATGTGATTATTTAAGTATGGATTGGCACTTCAACCTAATATCAGAGTATTTATGATATCTGCCTCGGATCTAAATGTTACTCTGTGGCACTTTTGCTTTGGATTTTAGCACAGTACCTGTTTGCAGGACACGCTTTAGTTTTGCACCAGTGCAATATTATGACTGATGATGGCTTACCAAGGCTCGGTATTGCAAAGCACAATAGACCAAAGATTTGTCCTGTGGCCTCAAAAAATTACTCGGCCCAGTCTTGGAGAAGCAGTACAACTCGGGGCACCATCATTAAATCACACTAAAAGAGATGGGTAAAGCTTGCCCTAACACCTTCACAACACTAGTTGCTGGGACCAGAGTAATTTTGGCAGCTCTCCCTTAACAGGAATCCTACATTAAAAACGACCTTGTGTCACATCTTGTTCTCACTCATGAGGAAGCAATTAAATATGGATCAGAGTGTAGTATCTGAGTGCTTACTGACAAGTTCTATGCATTATATATCTATATCTATCTATATATATATATATATATATATATATATCAGTAAGAAAAACGTGTATATGTGTATATGCTTAATGTGTCAATATAATTACAAAAATTTGAAAAACAATGAACAAGAATATTTCAAAATAAAATAGACAAAAAAATATCAATGAAGTGGTAAAATTGAATGATTTTATTTCATAAAGTTTAGTTACATGCGGGTGCATAACCGAGGTCAGCAGAATTCTAAATGGAGAAATGAAGTACACAAATTCAGAAAGTATTGACGAATCCAAAGAAAGCTCTATGTCCAATGACGGAAGTTAAAAGACTGATGATGATGATGATGATGATGATGATGATGATGATGATGATGATGATGATGATGATGATGGTGGTGGTGGTGGTGGTGGTGGTGGTGATGACGACAACGACGACGACGACGGCGGCGACGACGACGACGACATGCCACTGAAAATAGCTATTTTGTGCCACTGCATTAATATCTTTTTCATCTATTTTACGTGAAAATATTCTTGTTTAATTTTTTCTAAGTTTTTACAATCACTTTTACAAATTGCGTACATACGCATTTTTTTTTTCTTTACTGGTTCTGCTTGCTTGGAGATTTTATGATTTATTTTCAAGTAAACAATTTGCAGGTTACTAGAAGTAAGAATTCGCTGATTCTTGCATTTCAAGAGATTCTATTTCCTATGCCTCCCTTCTGGGATTTGTAAATTAATCTTTATGTATGAAAAAATCATTAACTATATTTTGATATTTCCTAATGCTGAAAGAAATGATCACAAATTTTGCAAAATATCTTAATATAGATCATCATCATCATCATCATCATCATCATCATCATCATCATCATCATCATCATCATCATCATTATCTTCATCAGCCTTTTAGCATCTGTTGTTGGACATAGACCTCCCCTAGGATTTTTTAGACCCCTCTATCATGGGCGTCATGGAGCTAATACTCTCTGAACTTCTCTAGTCTTCCTCCAATCTTATAATTTGCTGGACACAGTTTTGAATGATTGTTTGGGATCCTTGCAACATGAACAGTCCATTGCCATTAGAGTTTTAACTCCTGTTTTCTCTTGAACATATTATGCTGTCTTGTGATCTTTCCATGTAATATTGAGCATAGCTCTACTGAAAGCTTGTCAATGTAGAATGATTCTTTGATTTCTTTGAGGATTTCATGGAGATTCATTGTACTAGGTAGACGTAGTGGTCTCCTCTCTTCAGCTCTGCATTTCCTATTTTGTTGTTTCTTAGTCCTCTACATGTTTTTTGTACATGACATTTGTTCTACTGAAGTTCATGTGGAGATCAACTTTCTTTATTCAGTTGGTCGTTGTGGTGTTGCTTGTCCATTGAATCAGCAGTGGCAAAACTACCATCACTATAATGATAAGTTTGCTAACAATAACCTTAAACCTAAAAAAATGAATGGCTTTCATTTTCATTACTGTGTTAATATCTGATCAATATGCTGTATGAGTCTTCGGAGTGTATATAACATTTTCAGCTACACTGTTACCAAGAAATGAAATCAGCAACTTTTAGCAATTGGAAATGGCTGGTCTCCTAAGTGTGTATATACAAAGATTGACCCCTTCTCATGTGCTGACAAAATGGGGAATCCTTGTTTTTTGTAGCCTAAAACCTCTGCAGGGTCATGTAATATATGCCTGCAAAGCTTTGTCTAATCCAGTTCTGCAGTTTAGATGTGCATAAACTTCTAATAGTAAATTTTCAGCTAAAATATGGAGAAGAAAAATAGAATTTTCTAAAACTTTGTATCTAGCATTTTTCAGTGCAATTCTTATGACTTGGTGTGATAAAATTGACTAACTCAGTATACAAGTCTCTACAAGATGATGTACATGAAAAAATAAGTTGAGTTTTACAAAAGTTATCACAAAATTGAAATCCTCACTTTGCATGAAAACTCAACTTAATCATATTAAGAGCACAATTGTATGTGTCCAATTTATTCCAATTGCATTTTACATGTTTGAATCCTTGAATTAGAGAGTTTTGATTATATTTTTATGTGGGTTCAGTTTATATCTGCATTATACTAGCTTTATGGAAATATCAAGTGGAAAAAAAATTTATCGTGTTGAATGTTTTTAATTTACATGGATCAAATGCAGAACCTGGACCGAAAATCAATCTGAATGAAAGTTGCAAATATTCAATCAACACCGTGTTTGGTGGCAGTTGTTGTGTTGAGATATTAAAAGCTTGTTTATGAGTGTTTTTATCTTACACAAAATAAGTAAATAAAAACGCAGTTTTAGTATAATCAAAATTTAATGGATCCGCCACATCGAAGCACTGCAACAGACGATTTGGTACAAGTCGAGTAGCATGGTTTCTAAAAAAAAATGTGCACACCTTTCTACGGATCTAGTAGTATTGCTTTTTTTTTTGCATATCATTCTCCAACATAGAGTTACAGATAGGGGTAAGGTGTGGGGGGGTATGGCTGGAGGTAGGGTCAGGCAATTCAGGATCCCAGTCATTAGAATATAAGATGTTAAAAAAAAAAAGCAATATTACAAGCTCTGTAGGTGGGACCGCACTTCTTTTTAGGGAACCAAATCGCCCAACTTGTACCTAATCATCTGTTGTGAAGAGAACTCATGAAGTAAAATCTTGTAGATAGTGGAAAACAGTATAAACGAACAAGTGCGATTCTCATGGAATATAAAATCCTGGAGCGCCTCGGGCAGAGAAATGTTGAAAGCTTCAAAATGTTCTTTGTTTGATTCATAATAAGATTATCTTGTTTGCACATTAAAGTAGCAATATTGTATGAAGTCAATGAAATAGTTTGTGAAAAGAACAAAACAAAAAGGTCACAACAATTAATCGAGAGAGGTGAAAATATTTGTACTTAGCAAATGGACATCCTGAGAATCAAGTTAATAAAGAGTCAATCTATTTCAGTGGAAAGCAATGGTTCAGCAAATGAAATATTCATTGATGTAGAAGCCATATTTATTTTCTCTTTAGTTTACCTTGGCCTATGAAATTGGAAAGGTATACGTGTTCGATTGTGTCCGGCTGTTGGTCTATCTGCCAGTCGGTCCACATGATATCTTCAAAAGAACTCAATGAGTTTCTATTTTGTAGAAAGATGGGCCACCGAGTAAGGCAAGGTCCATTGAATTTAAGGGCGGATCCAGGCATTTTTTTCATGATTAAGATAATTTTTCTGTTTTCTTTGAATACATCTATGTATATGCTCATGACACTTCACGTGATATTTCCGAAAGTTCATAATGAATTTCAATTAAATTTTGTACAAGGGACAATAGACAACAAAAGAAGTAATTAAATGTTCTGGAAGGTATATGCCTACAGCATATAATGTGACCAAAAGATTATGTATGTCTAGATTAGATCTCCAAAAATGCTCAGTGAAAATCCAATAAAAATCTTGTGAAAGGGAGAACAATACGCCATTGGAGAAATGATTAATTTTTTGAGAAAATCTATGCTAAATTACCTTCCCTTCATCATAGTTATTTATCTACACCACATAATATTGCCAAAATATATTGCATTTGCAGGAATTTTCTTGAATGAGAGATGATTTTCATATAAAAAAAATGTATATGCTTGTGACTCTTCACACGATATCTCCAAAAGTTCTCAATGAATTTCAATTAGATTTATAGATAGGTGGACGATAGTGCACAAGAGAAGTGAATAAATTTTTAGGCTGATCCATGCAAAACTATTTGTCATAGTTATATGTTCACACCGCAAGATATCAAATTTTCAAGTCTGGCCACAAAAAATCTTTAATAGTTCTCAATGAATTCGAATTAAATTTTCTAGAAGTGTGGGCTATGGATTATCTCGGAAATGATTAAATTTGAGAGTGATCAAAGCATAATTACTTCCCCTGACGATGTTTATTAGCAGAAGTATGCATTCTCAAACCGCTTTTATTTTTTTTTGTTTTCATTCTTTGCATCTTGAATAAAATTAAGAAACAAATATCCCTTCAAGTAATCCGTATCAATGAATAAACATCTTTTCATACTTTTTACTTTGATCAGCAAGATCTTCTTCTGAAATTATGTCAACATATTTAAATAATAGCCAGTGGAGTAAAAGATTAGCATTGAGTGGAGAGTAAGCATTTCAATTTGTTTATCGTTGACATCCAAATATTTATTCTGGCTTACTTGTTTTGAAATGACTGGTTGTTGTATGATGAATGAAGAAGATAAAGCTGTCCACGATTCCATCAATCCAGTTTAGAATCTTTTGCCATAATTGACTGGAGAAAGGAAGTTTGTCTCCTTTATCCGATTATACACCTGACAAGCGATGAAGAATGGATCTGACAAAATGTTGTGTTGACAACATCAAGGATGTGAAAATGGGATTCAATTGTCCAAACAAAATTTGTAATGCCACAGAATCTTTTCAAGTTATAGACAATAAAATAAATATGTCGTGATAGTATATGTATTCATGATGCTTGTGCGTACAAAGCGTTTTGTTGCAGAAGATCCAGACTACCTTAGACCTATCTCCTTCTATTCATCATTCATATCATACTTTTCAGAATGATGGTTTGGTTAATCTACTCAAAACAGTGACCACTATTTCAAAAAGGCAGGTTTAGACTTGAGTAATTGTTTTATAATTCAAATTTATCCAAGTTTTTTTTTATAGAGTGGTGCATCAAGATAATTCTCATAGACTTCAAAATGGTTCACAAAAGTACAGATTTTCCCATGATGCTTTGCATACATATTTTAAAAAGGAAAGAGATTACCTTCACTTTTTTCTCATAATGGACAGGGAACTCACCTGGAAAAAAAGAATGTAAAAATAAATATCAGACATTGATATATCAATATAGCAATCATTTAGAACACAATGCAAACTAGAGAAAATAGAATTCTATTTCTGCACTAATATTTATTTCTGATATTTGCAGATCAATTCAGTTCAGTTCAATTCTTTTCATGTCACTGGACACACGAGTCAATGATGTTGCTTTCATTTCTCGATCGATCCATGGAAACCCAATCATTGTTTATAACAATGATGGGTCTATACAGGGCGGGGTTGCTAACCTGATGCCTAGGATGAACTGCCTTATAGGGCTAAAGGGCTCCAACTGTCTTGTTATTTACCCATAGCTAGAAGGAAAGATGGCATTAGTTTGCCAATTTCATTCTCCATGCCATTAACCATCAGGCCACCTACATCTACTTATTCGTAGATGATGGTCATAAATCAGAGATTCGTTTTTATATCCCAATTGGAATACAATGATAAAAACCTACTTAAATTTACAAATGAACTTTTATAAGAGAAATTTCTTTTCTTCTACAAATACATATGTATGACATACTTAGTAGGTTACATGATTTGACAATGCATATAAAGTCACATGATTAGCAATCATAGTTGGTACCAAGTCTCCTTTTATCATGTCATATTACTGAATATGAAATATGTACCTTTGATCATGTCATCCATGACTGTCTTTGATCAAGCCATGAAACTGAGCATATTGCACAACAGATAAAAAAATAAACAAAGATGAATGATAAACAACCACAAACGTTTTTCTCCTGAATCAAAATGTTAGTTACTTGTGCATTCCCGATAGGTTTTAAACAGATCAAACAGCTAAAAGCTGACAAGTTTGTTTTTCTATCATCTAAGTAGTCGATAACGTTATTGTCTTTCTGAATATTAGATTAGAACTAAAAGATGGTAGTTTGCTTCAGGTGAACAATACCAAATCAGATTAACGATAACAAAGAGCACAAGTTGCATCAACAATAAGTATACACGTATTAAGACGATCAAGGAAGATATTTATTAGACATCAATAAAATTGTAACCATTTCTGAATGCCAAATTTATCAAATTGCACCTCACTCAGATCTGGGCTAAAACATCAAATTCAAAATTCAATAAACTGTCAGGTCCTATTGAATCTAGAGAGTAATGTAAATTGCTCCATTCGATCATGAATTCTATTTGGCTCAAGAGAAAAACAAATGGTCGTAAGTCATTTGCTTTTTTTTATACAAAACAGAAAACTTTTACAATAGATTGATTAACTACTTTGGTCACTAACAACATCAAAATATTCATGAAGAAATTAAAATCATATGTCCTGCCCTGTGGCTAAAGTAGCTGCTTATTTCCCAATGGCACCAGTGATTAGTGTTCAAACTCAGGTAATGAGGCAGGATCTTGATTGCCTACTATATCATAATCATCATTCCTTTCTCGTCTGTCATTGGACAAAGATCTTCCCCATGATTCGCCAGATCTCTCTATCAAGGGCTTCATGGAACTTGTTTGGTTTGTTTTTCCATCTTAAACTCTGCTGAGCTCAGGTTTGCAAGTGATCTCTGGGGATCCGTGCTGTGAGTTGTGATGTCCAGTAGTTGTTCGCCTATAATGCGTCTTTTCTCTAATATATTGTGCTGTCTTGTGATCTCTCCATGCGAGGATGAGCATAGTTCTCAGTTTGAAGGTCTGCCTCTTGGTGAGGTTCCATGTTTCAGCTCCATGGGCGAGGAGGATGCATTGGTTGTATACCCTTCTTTTTAGGACTAAAGGGAATTTTCTTGTTCTTGAAAGTTGAGCTTAACCTGCCGAAGGCTCAAAGCAGTAGAATACAAAATGCCACTCTCTGTAGCTTACCATATATGCTGGCTTAAAAGAAAGATGCTTGATTTTTTAAAATATTACAATGCATCCAATGAGTTGATATGACTAAGGGTCCATCTACCTCAATGTGGAGAGTAATGGGGTTCGGATGAATTGCTGTAAGCAGCAGTTCTCTCTATAGTCTTTTAAACCATACTTGTTTGTCTGTCTGTCATAGAATTTTTTAAATCGGTAGGTTCTGCCCACTCGGGAGATTGGTGTAACACAATTTTCCAACCTCTAGTTCCTTCCATTTTGCCCCTGTGCTATTCAAATCTAACCTAAGTAAATATCCAGAAAATTAATCTGATTAGATTTGTAAAATTGCTATTTTTCCCTTTTTTAATATTTACCACAGTTTTTCTTCCTAATTATTGATCGAAACTTTAACTTTCTGAACGTACAAAATTAGATTTATTTGTATTATTTTATTATGCAATTAAATGTGAATTTTATCTCTTTAAAAAAGAGCAACTACTCATTCCAAGAAAATCAGACGGACGAAATTGAATGCTCGGGGCAAGTCTTGCAAAAACAGGGAATGAAACTGAAATAAAATTTATGTTGCAAAATTATTAGAATAATGGAGGCTCTAGAAAAATTGTCTAAAAAAAACAAAATGGGGCTGGTTAGTCACTCAATAGGCACTGTCATTCGATCAACACTTTTGGCAGCATGCCGAATCAGGGACGAACAATTTAAATATTGGAAAAAGGGATGATCAATGAATTAGTTCTCTAGCATTTGGTTGGGCTAAATCAAACTTATTTATATTATTTCATTATGCAGTTAGATAAGAAATTCAATCTGTTTTCAAAGAGTAAATACTCATTCCAAAAGAATCAGGCAGTAGAAATTGAATTTTCATGCACAGGCAAGTCTTGCAAAAAAAGGAATTCAAACTGAAATAAAATTTCTCTTGTAAAATTGTAAGAATAATGGAATCCCTAAAAACTTGTCTAACCACCCCCCAACCCCTATGCAGGTCTGGTTAGTCACTCAGTAGAAACTGTCATGTGTTTAATGTGGGTGGCGATCTATTAAATAATTGGAAAAAGGGGTGATCTCTTTTGCCTTTCATTGTGCAGTGATCACTAAAAAGTCTTAAATGCAGCCAGGTGCAAAGGGATAAATTTAGCATAGAATACATTGCGAATGGACCCCCCCCCCCCACTGAAAATCTATCGGAGAGGGAACGAATCTTCAAAAACAACATTTTTTTTTTGAACAAGATCAAGAGTAAATGTTGAAATTTTCATCCCTCTAGCTCCATTAGAGCAACCTGTATGTATAATACATTCATAGATGGCCAGACAACCAGTCAGACCCACTTTAAAAAAATCTACGTTGACAGTTTTGTTGATGGTTTCTAAAAGAAAGTACAACCAACCAGGAGAAGGAGGACAAAGTTGATAAACACATTTGTTAATTTTTCTGTTTTCAATTTTTTCATCCTGTTTTTACTTTCATTTCATCTTAATTTTTTCCTTCTAAATTTCCAATGTTCTTATATAGAGTTATGTTCTGAGAAGCAGACTCAGTTGAGAAAGATTTTTAGCCAGTTTCATTACTAGCACATTTATTTCAGGAATGTTAATCATCAAACTTAATTTACACTAGCAGAATGCCTAGCTAGGGTAATAGGGATAGGAAAATTTTGTTGCACTAAGTGGGGAGGCCCGACCTACCTTGAGCATCAGCATTTGAAATTCTTGCATTTACATCAGCTTGAACACTGATTTCTATAGGCAATCAAGTAACTTACTAAGTCAGTACAGTATGATTGTTTTATGGCTTAAAGATGATTGGACAAAAATCTCAGTTTGTAAAAGCAATCAACTCGCAATTTGTCAATTATGGACTATCTAATTATGTACTAACTCATCAAGCGAGTCCTGTAGGATTATTTTACGGCTTAAAAGGTAATTCTTGACTTTCTTTCATTGGAAAAATATCTCAGCTTGTGAAGGCAATCAACCGCAAACAGTCAGTCAATCATATACTTTAAGGTAATACCACTTTAATTAATTATTCATTCCACAATGTTTTCAAGTCTTCTCATTGTCTCTGTCGGCAGTCGAATGACTTGCTTTACTTCCGCAAGTTGATCTACATCTGGGAAATGTTAGCTAAATAATTTTTCTTCCCTTTGATTTTATCAATTTGCTGACAGATTTTTTAATTCATTCTTTATTTTCCATAAATGTAACAACCATTGTTCTACTGCAGAAAACTTTTGTCAATCCATTTTAGCTGATGCAATTTGATAGCTTCTTATTTGTTGGATTGTTTTTATCTATTACATTGTAAATACTTCCAGAGAATATGTCTGCTCATGGCACACATTATTAGTCCAATTGTGTGCATTGATTTTTGTGAAGGAACAAAAATATCAACTCGCAAATAAACATAAGACAAAGAATAATCAATTCCTCTTTCCATTTATCGATTCTGTGTATAGCACACTTAATCCAATGCACTTTGACCGTTTCCAATCTTGTACATAAACAAAACAAATCATATTTCTAAGACAACGACCATCTGTAATAATTTTGAGTGGTTGTCTGCCAGAGATGTATTAGATGAGATCAATCAGATTTCTATCTCAAAAACTTACATGAAAATGAATTAATTATACACAATTTTTCCTAAATGCACTTCCAAGTACAAGCATTAAGTGTAATCATGGATCCAATTATTATCCTAAAAATGTTTGGAATTAAGAAGCTTTTATCATTAATTTTTGACTAGCATTTCTTTTATCCTATTTTATTACTTAACACACACAGACACATACATATATATATATATATATATATATATATATATATATATATATATATATATATATATATATATATATATATATATATATATATATATATATATATATACCATTATAAATTGTGATATATCATAATGTTATATTATTTGAAATGATCTCTCATTATTACATGGTGAATGTATCATTTATCCTAGACAACATAAATAGAATAAACAATCAAAGAAAATGAGGGTACTGCTGGATCTTATAATCATTCAGTCAGATCATATATCCATTTTTTAAAAATGGATATATATATATATATGTGTGTGTGTGTGTGTGTGTGTGTGTGTATATGAATCTTATAGTTTAAAGGATTTTGGTGTAATGGATACATCACTTGACTGCCTATATTCAGGTTAGACATTTGAATCATGACAGGGTTCCCTGTACTTTACATATGTCATATATAGATACCCACTCACACAGAGAGACAACTAACTTCATATATATATATATATATATATATATATATATATATATATATATATATATATATATATATATATATATATATATATATATATATATACATATTCAGGGATTGTCACCATTTTAATTCTTTGATATTATGGTATAACTATAGATGAAATTCTTTTATTTTCACTTCAATTCCATACCTTGGAATCTACAATGATTTTATTTCTCTTGCTTAGTCTCCTCATCTCTAAAAGATAAGCAAATTGATTAATTTCCAAAAAAACATTTTGAAAACAAATCATCAATAAATACTTAGATTCATGCTGGTGATAAAATTATAAAAGTACTTCCTATACTTCACAGCATATGGTACATGCTTTTTAAAAATAGATTTAGCACTGAAGAAGAATCTTTGCATCGTACATAAAAGTTAAATTTTTCATGACACTCATGGCTGGCACGCATTCTATTACTATGTAACAGAATTTTTCTGGAGGAAAGATGATAACCATGAATTTTCAGAATTCGAAATGTGAATAAATATTACTCAAGTAGACAAATTTTCCCACCTTATTCATATTTTCATGGTGATTCGAATTTTTTTTAATAATTTTTGTTCCTTCCATTGAAACATCCAAAGTATTCTTGTTTTATTTTTGGTTGAATTAGTTTAAAAATCAGAGTGTGTGTGTTATATGCAAGGGTGCATTATACAATGCGAAATGAATAGTCAAATTAAAATCGAGAATGCATGCTGGTAAATTTGAATTTTGTGCAAAAAAAAAAAAAGTTTGCTACAGTATTTATCACTGTCACTCAAATCTCCATTAAATGACCTTTTCCAACCAAACCCTTAGGAGAGTGATACAAGGTTACATAGAGCAATACATGGCTTGGCCAGATCAAAAGAGCTGACAGACAAATGATGAGAGTTATCAGTTCAATATGGTAATGAGTGTTACTGAACCAGTAAGACAGAGAGAGATGTAATTTTCAAAACAAATTAAAAATCAAACCATATACTTCCTCACTTTCATCCTCATTCTCTCTTTTAGTCTCTTGCAGGAATGAAATGCCTGAATATGGCGGCGATTTTGAATACATAGCAAGGTCACTTGATCTTTGAATCTTTATAATTTTGTCATAGATGAAATCCATATTTTGTAACCCTCAAAATGATGTATGACTTGCCAGGGTTTCTCAGAAAATGAGAAAACTTAAATTCATCCATTATATCCTTCTTACTTTTGCTTTGTAATCCTTACAAAACCCTGGCCTCAATGTGTTAACTCAGATGTTCTGATCATAATGTTGTAAAAAATTGATTCCTCCCTTTAGTCTGTCAATCATAAGTTAATTATCAATAAGTAAAATGCTAGATACATCAATAAGATGGAAAAAGCATCTATTTTCATCATTAGCTATTTAGCATCTGTTATTGGACATAAGCCTTCCCTAACATTCACCAGATTCTCTCTATCATGGGCTTAGCATAGCCAATATCTCTTGAACCTGTCCAAATTTCCACGTCATTATATTTTCTGCTGGCTACGATTTTGCATATGATCTCTGGGGATCCACGTTGTGAGTCATGATGTCCTGTAGTTGTCTGACATTAGGGTTTCAAAGCCAACAACAAAACTCACACAACAGGAAGAAAGCATTTATTATACACAACAAATATTTTCCTATTTAATATTCTTCTCTTTCAATGCAAAATTGATTCAGTGGTGGATATTGATCACATAGATAGAACAATACACAGCCTCTATTATGTGAATACAATCATCGTAATTCAATCATTGGAAATAATAATTCATAATTAACAAATGCTTTTGTCTTTCTCATTAACAGTTTTCACTTTCTTAAGTGAAGTCCCCAAATGAGAAAGACAAAAGCAGATTAGTTTACAATGAAATTACAAAATTGTCTTTAGAAAAAGTTATCCTCCTTAATTTTATTTGCTGTGATGCTGATATGAAAAATAGTGAGAGAATTTCAAGCAGAAAGAGAAGCAGCCATAAAACTTTTTCCTTTTTCATAAAACTTGTTGAAGCAGAAAATGATGTGCCACTACCCATTCTTAGAAATATTTTGCAAAATTTGCAGACAAAAAATTCTGTCATTTTGGTAAATCAATTTGCTATCCAATATAATTTTGCCTCATAAACAATGTGTGGATATGAAAGAACCTCTCATTGTTTGTCCATTTCTTTTTTGATAACTTTACAGTTTTTTTTTTCTAATTTTCTTTTTCTCTTTTAGTGAAATCTTGTTTTTGATTTTGATTTTCTTATAATGCAGACAGTGGGTTATGTGGTAGTATCATGGTGTGTGAGTGTGTGCGTGATTTTTCAAAAACTTGAAAACTAGGACTGCATTATGTCCACATTTTCCCAGACCTCCATTTAAGTCTTAAAATCCTCATCTAGACGGAATTGAAAAAAATTCTTCACAAGTCTGAATTTCAGCTCTCAGAGAGAGAGACAGAGAAAGAGAGGCCTTTATGATACAGCAATTTCAGGGCTAGCATGTAATGCCATATACTGCTTTTTTTTTGTTTTCCCGCCATGCACATTATTTTTTTCATATTGCTGTTACAACTATAAATGAAATGTTGAATGTCTACAATGTATTTCTAACGGATTTTTTCCACAGTGTACAATTTGTTTTTCTTGACAATTTTCAACCATAAATTAACCACTCTTGCTATATTGTCAAGTGTGTTGACCATTATTATGGTGATCGGAAACATAATCCCTTTCTGAATGACTGACCTGAAGTCCTCTTTTTTCAATGAAAACAACTGTAATGAAAACAATACAACAATGCTGAGAGCATTTCCTTTTCCTAAACAAAAAAAGCACTGAATATTAATCACTCATTTTGAAATCCTAGCAAAAAAATAAAACTTTTCATTTTATGATCACGCTTTTAAATACCAGAGAGTCTACATTATTGGTGATACTAACAAATTTTTATGCTTTTTTTTTTATAAATCCTTAATGAGAAAAAGCAAGTAAGTATATGTCCGGAATGTTCAGGAAATAGAAGGAAAAAAAGTCCATCTTCGAATAATAGCTAACCTATATAGATAACTTTTGTATGGGTTGCCTGACTGACTGAACACAACTAATACTGAATAGAGAAATGAATATGCCATGACCTCCAAAATGAGTAAATGGATTAAGTACAAGCAAGAAGACTAGACAGTGAGATTCTAGAATTGCTATTTCTGATCACAAAGATACTTTTATGTGGCTCTCTTCCCTAGAAGAAAAAAATTGATTTGCTATAGTGCAGAAAATGTATGCCATGCACATACTTTTATAAAAGAAATTCTTTTGAGAGAATAAATGTTCTTAAAACTAACCTTCAACTCAGTAAGATGCCATTTGTTATCAGTTATTTACCAGCCAACAAGACAAATGATAAAAAAAAAAAAATGAAAATCAAAAAAAAATTCCGAGTATTACACAGCATCCAATATTATGTCGTTATGGTTTGGAGGCCAAGTTTAAACTCTATGAGATCCATCCAACCATTTTAAATAACTCGAGAACAAGTTATGTGGCCTTGATATAACAATTAGAGGGGGACCTCACTGCGTATGCATGAACATATACACCTCCCTCTAGATTACATAGTCAGCATTGAGATAACATTTGGTAAGCTTGAGAACTATATGACAATCACAAATTCAAAATGACTGAGCCTGTCCATTCTTCACATCTCAAGCTGGGATTTTTGGCAAAACATTGTATCACTCCGGTCTGTTAGCCTCTTTATAGTCTAGATATGGCTCACTCTACATCTGGCCTTTTGCCATTGTAAAGGAGGAGATTCCAGACTGTGGACGAGATTAAAGTGAACACAACAAGGCAGCTGATAGCAATCCTGGAATAGGACTATGCAGCCTGTTTTGAAGTGGATAGAATGCTTGGTTAAATGTGTGAGATACCAAGTATGATAATTTGGAGACTAAGGCACCATTGCCTCTGGTAGACAATTTTTTCATTAATATTAAATGACTGGATTCTTCCCAGACAAACCTTGTATGTCTTGAGGGTCAGGATGATCCTTTGGTCATAATCAGTTTTTCATTTGTGTTTGCATAAGCAAATTATTCAGCAGATTCATTTTAATTAATGAAAAACACTAGTAATTAAAGAAATCACTGGCACCTGGACTGGTGGGTGAGGGGATGTGGCCCGCCTCGGGTGACACAATCAGAGGCGTGACACCATGATGTTTTGGCAGTGTGAAAATTTAACAGTTACTGCTACTTTTAGCTCAATTTTCAGTGATTTCAGGCAATCTTCAGCTATTTTCCAGCTATTTGGGATGAATCTAGCCATATTCAACTATTAAGAATGGCCTTGAGAAGGCTAATCGTGAGAATTATTTTAGTAAAATATTTTTAGCCTGTTTAGGCATTTTTTGACATTTTTTGAGGTTGATTTAGCCCCCCAAAATTTTCAAGTTGACATTACTGTGAGTTACACCCTGAGTTACCGCCCCAAGCGATACCAACCCCAAGTAAACCACTGAAAAAAATCTTTTATAGCCATTATCAATCTCTAATGTGTGTTACACTATTTCAGTACTTTGTCAAATTCCACCCCAAGTTGGAGTAGACTTGATTTTTCACTGTGAAAAGAACAAACCTTGCCCAATTTAATGGAGTGAACTCTTCAATGTTTGTTAATCCCATCACTTTTGACCAAACCAGTATATAAAATAAACATTTCCCCAAAGTGATTTGAAATCATGACCTGGTGATTGCTAGAAGACGCTCTTACCAACTGAACCAAACTGATCAGTCTCATATGTTTATGAATTTATATATATCTATTATACAATACAAAAGATGCAATTAATCATCTTCAGTTGGAACAGAAGCAGGAGTGGAGCTTGTTACCTAGTTGCCTAAAAATAAATGAAAATCTAAGAAATAAAAAGAGAAGAAAAATATCAAAAATATTTTTTTTTGTATGCTGAAAAATAACCTTCATTTTCAAAAAGAAAATGTCATAATTTGAATATTCAGAAAAATAACTTAAAAAAACCCTCAGAGTGGTTTGAAAATACAAGCAGTTTTGAACAATTAATCAGTTTTTTGTTGTATTTTTTATTTGTATTTTTTCTACATTACAGAAGATGCACCTATACATAGCATGCACTCTTGATTTCAAGGTTATTTCCAAGGAAAACCATTTATTATCTTTTTCTAAAAAGCATTTAACATGCATTAAAATTTCCATGCAAGTGGTTTTTAGATTGTATTTTGAAGGAAAAGGTGTTTTACATGTTCTGGAATTTTCCAATTTAAGAACAGAATAGAAAACAAAATAATAAAGATACAATCCCAAAATATCATTTGTAACTTTTGGATTGAAAATAGATTGTTAAAAAGAAATGTGTTTGTAGAATTTTAAAAGCAATACAACAGGATTTCTGTATTGTATTTTCTTGTAAGAAATGTCTTTGGGAGCAAGAAATGCACTGAAATCACTTGCCCTAGTTTGGCGTAGAGAAGAAATTAGGGACTACAAATGTTGATTCGCTGATAAATTTGTCAATTAAAATCAAGCCATACCTTCTCTGAACCAGAAACAAAATATCTTTGATATTTTTTCATATAAGGCAGCATCAATAAGCCTGTAAACTGATGATGAAAAAACATTTATCTTACATAGCAAATATTTATTTTGCTGTAAAATCTTCTTCTTATAATGATGATGATAATGATGATAATAATGATAATGATGATAATCGTAATAATGATAATAATCAACTTTATCATCATTATCACAAATGGTGGTGGAGGTACAAACCACAGCGCTGCTGTAATAGGTGAGAGAGATATGAGAGGAGGGCTGAAGACCTGTGGAGACTTAATGTCACTCAGCCTTCAGCGATAACTAGCAGGCAACTGGTGTGAAACTGCAAACCACAACACTGCTGTGACAGTCAGAGTGAAATGAGGTGGGCTGGAGACCTGAGGATATTTGCAGTCACTCAGTCTCCATCTGTGACCACAAGACAACTTGTACAAAAATGAATAATAATAATTATGATAATATTAGTATCCGTCTTTGGACAAGGAACTTCCTCAAGATTTGCCAGACCTCTCTATCATGGGTATTGCGGAGCCAGTATCTTCTGAATCTATCTAGCTCGTCATGCCATCTCACTTTCTGCCTGCCACAAATGATCTCTTGGGGCTTCATGTTGTGAGCCGTGATGACTAGCGGTAGTCTGAGATTCTAATGCACCTAATCCAGTAGTGAACCTTGATCAAATACATCGAACTTTGTACAGAGAAAATTTCAAATCATAATTCAGCTCATGACTACATCCCAAGCTGAAGGCTCATTGGTGCACCCTATTCCATGGGGCAACCTGATATATACAATTCAATATTTATATATATATAGCCATATATGTAGGTAGATCAATAAGTCCAAAGCCCAATGTGGAGAAAATGATTTATTTTTAAACATTATCCTTTTCCTTATCTGTACACTTGACTTAACACTTCTTTATAAATCACATAGATAAAACATTATATGGTGGGGATATTAGATCACAATTCAAGTAATGAGTCTCTAGCTACACAGACTATATTCACTCTCATAAAATTTGATTTCTTTGCATGAAATTATTTTCATTTATCCACACATTAAGGGTCAGAAACAAAAGGTTAGCAAGCCTTTCTCGCAGACCATCACAACCATGAGTTAAATCCTTATTTGGTGCCCTCAAATACTTGGCCTTTTGCGGTACTTAGGTAAGCTTGGTAAATATCATTATGGCCTGTCCAGTGGGTTAGATTGTTGCATATTCCCTACTGGCACCAATACTTTGTATTCAAGCTCAGGTAAATAGCCAAGTTTTTGAATGCTGATTTTCAAATCCTCCTCACTTGGATTGGTATAACACAATATTCCAACCTAATTTCCATACATTCAGACGTGCTAGAGAAGCTTAACTTAATAAATCATATATATAATAGCACGAAGTATCACTAGTAACCATCAGCCAAGCCTGCCTCATCAGCAGTCAGCAGCCTGAATGAGAGTTGAGCATAAGGCATTAGAGCCATATCTTTCTCACTTGTTGACATCATCATCATCATCATCATCATCATCATCATCAGTAGTCTTCCATTGTCTGTTGTTAGATAAAGACCTTCCCCAAGATTTGACACATCTCTCTATCATAAGCTTTGCAGAGCTAGAATTTTCTGAATTTGTTTTGCTTGTCTCTCTATCTTGTATTCTATCAGCCTTGGTTTTGCATGTGATCTCTGAGGATCTATGTTGTGAGTCGTGATATCCACCGGTGGTCTGCCATTCTTGCAATATGACCAGCCCATTGCCTTTTAAGTTTTCTAGTAGATTCTATGACGTCTTCGACTCCTGTCTTCTCCCTAATATACTGTGCTCTCTTGTAATCTCTCAATATGAGTTTGAGCATGATTCTCTTATGCGTACGTTGCATGCTTCTCAGTTTGCTGGTTTATCTCTTGGTTAGGTTCCATATTTCAGCACCATAAGTGACTATTGGGAGGATGCATTGGTTGTATACTCTTCTTTTTAGGATTAATGTGATCGTTTTGTTTTTGAAGGTTGAGCTTGCGCTGCCAAAGGCTTGCCATCTTAGAATGATTCTTAGTTCTATTTCTTCTTCTTTTGTGGGTTTCATAGAGGTTCGTTGTCCTTAGTAGTTGTAGTGATCTACTTTAGGTAATTTGATAAAGGAGTTGCTGTGATTATATACGTTGCAGTACTTTGACTTATACAGTGTCTACACCTTTTAGAGTGATGGCCTTCATGACCATGGGAATTTCCTCAATAATATTAAACATAAACATTATTTTCAAAAGGGAGTACTGATGCCAATTCTCAAGTCCATAGACTAAAATGGTATAATCAGGTGCACTGGGACACAAAACACACAAACACTTGCACTAATAAAAAAAATGGATAGAATACTTTACCACATTTGGTGGCTACGGTTTTTCAATTAACATCCCTACTGATAATGTTCAAGCAAACATCATTCTACTAAATTGTTCTAACTTTAAATAATCATATAGGGTGAAATATTTCAGTTTACCTTTAATACATATAATGGAATCAATTTTTATACCAGTAGGTTCTTGATGTGTCCGAGACAACATAGAATCTATTAGAAAACCCAAACGGCAATGGGCTGGTCATGTTGCAAGAATGAAAGACAACTGATGGACATCACGACTCAAAAAATGGATCCCCAAAAACCACATGTGAAACCGAAGCTGAGAAAATACAAGGTGAAGAGATGAACTAGATAAATTCAGAAAATACTGGCTCTGCGACGCCCATGATAGAGAAATGTAGCGGATCCAGGGGAAGGTCTATGTCCAAAGACGGACGTTAAAAGACTGATGATAATGATGATGATGATGCAGCTTTCTATTTTAATTTTTATTTTTTTGCAATATATTTTGCTTCCATGCAAACGAAAATATTTCTCTGCTTAGACACTGCCCGGTTTTTTAAATGTCATGGAATGGTTTTGCACTTTTGATATTTTTATCACATACTCAGACCATCAGTCTATGGCAGTGAACGAGTGCAGAAGTTGAGACGGAAAGTAACTAAAAAACTCAAGATAAGAGAAAATGGGTCTGGTTAGTTACTCAATAAAAAGTGTCATGTGATCAATGTCTTTTGGCAGCATTCTGTGTTTTGGTGATCAATCAAATATTGGAAAAAGGATTGCCCAATGGATGAGTTACTGCTCTCAGCTTTTATTTGGCAGTGATCAGTAAAAAAAAGTTACAATTTTCCAAAAAACAGCACGAACACTGTCAAAAACAAACTAGGAGATCAATTTAGCATAAACACACGTAGGAAATTGAACCCCCCCTCTGAAAATCATTTACAGAGGTGATTTTCAAAAAGAATATAACATTTTCTCGAGATATTAGAAGGGTCTAGTCTTATCAATACATACATAGCCAGCCAGGCTGACTTGAAAGCTGAAGAAACCTATGACGACAGCTTTGATTGACAGTTTCTAATACAATCAAAAAATCAATAATGCTTTACATTGCTTCATGCAATAAAAGATAAATCAGGATTTCATTTTCATTTGCTTTCAAATTGGAAAAGAAGCAAATTCTGAATATTCAAACGACAGCATGTAACTTGATGATAACTGAAAAATGCACACATCTGTGATGAAAATGAATCTTTTATGAGGAATAAGTAAATCCTAGATAAATTATCTGTTCAAATACAGTGCAAATAAATGAATTTAAGAAAAAGAAAATATCCTTAAATATTCTTCTGGTGCACTACAGTAAGAATCAATGAAAAAGATTATTCTGGTAATTTATTCAAATCAACATCAAATAAAATAGATTCTGCTAGATGATTAAATGTTTTAAGCGCATATAAAAAGGAAAAATAAAAATGGTCTATAACATTAAACATGTACAGATATTTATTTATTCAACTCAGTTTAGAATCACACAGAACCTAAAAGGGATTAGGAAGATCATGTTGTGCCAAGATTCTAAATTGGAAAAGCTTCAATAGCTGTGTCAGTTGTGAAAAAAAGTGCTTTTTATCTACTTATTTCAAGCGATTCTCAAACAATTGAATACTAGAACAAATAAGTCAGTTGAAACCTATTGAGAAGTTATAATGTGTCTGTGTTGAGAATATGTTGTTTCTCATGGTCAATATAATTTACACAGCCATAACATTGGAGTTAAACATAGGAACTTAATTTAAGGTGCTTATCTAAAATCAACAATTTTAAATAGTGGCATCCTTGTTTTGATTGAATTGAATTTTGACAAAGTTAAAATTACGTTTTTATTTATTTTTTATGAACAGAAAAAGCAAAACACCTGTCAAAAGATAAACAAGCATGTGACAGTTCACACTCACAAAACCGCTGAAGACCAAGAAAAAAAGACCAAACTTCTGGATGAATTGAATTTTGGCCTCCAAAATTGTTATTGTGCCAAACATTCTTATTTCAATGATCGGGCCTGGTGCAACTGAACAGCCTTTGGATTTAGCAAATGATGTTCATTGAATATAGCAAACCATCTGGTATAGCGAAGTTTCAGCTTCAATAAACACCCCTTTCCCTCAATTGATTTGTTATAGTGAGGGTTTACTGAATTATCTATACCATAATGATCTGATATCTGTATGTGTGTTTATATATTTGCTATTATAACATAGCAAAAATGGCACACCTTAGCGATACTTTTAAAATGGTTGAACTTGGAGAATAAAGACATTTCAGTTCTAGTCACAACTAAATGATGATGATTATGATGATGAGGATGAAGATTCGTCTTCTTCTTCTACTTCTTTTTTTACATCATAATGATTAGATTTCTCCAGAGAGATGACTCCAGCTATCCAGATAAATGCTAATTATAGAGTCTGATGATAAGAGCAGGCTGGGCTTAACAGCACTCCTATGAAAGGTATGGGTTTGAATCCTGCCTAAGACTCATTTTTTATTTTCTGAAAATTTAGTTCCAAGATTGTTATTTCTTTAATATTATAAATTCTATGGATAGCAAATGAGTTGACATGGAGCTTAACGGCCACCTCAGGAAATAGTTTAAATGTGTTAAGCATACATGAAAAGTGGTCTAAAACTTTAAACAAATAGATATTTACTCGGCTAAGCTTAGTCCTAAATAGATTAGATAGGAACAAGGAAGATTGTGTAGTGTCAGTTTCCAGCTGTGGAGACTTGGGCTGTCTTGGAAATCAATATTTGAAACCTTGGCTATTATCTGGGCTCAAATATCAACTACCTCAGTCTCTAAGATATCAATAAAATGAATGAAAAAGTATTTATGTGGAGAGGAGTGAATAGCTTGTTTTCAGGCAATGGCAGAAGAAATTACAATGGCCTCACTTGGAAAATTGTTTTTTCTGTTGTTGATAGTTTTTCAACAGACTATTTATGATGGCCAACATGCTGAACTAAAAAATGACAATAATTTTGCACAATCATGTCAAGTTTTTTTCTTGCACCTATTTTAATAAAATCTTGTTTTATGGTTAATGATGATGCTATTAAATGTTTCACTGTTGAGTGAGCTAGCTTAACCTTCAAAAATGAGAAGGTCCCATTAATCCTAAAGAGAAGGGTGTATAACCAATACATCCTCCCAATAGTCACTTATGGAGCCAAAACATGGAACCTAACCAAGAGACAGACCCGTAAATTGAGAACCATGCAACGTGCACATGAAAAAATAATGCTGGGCCTCATATGGAGAGACCACATGACAGCACAGTACATCCAAGAGACAAGAGTCAGGGACATCATAGAATCCATCAAAAATCTCAAAAGGCGGTGGGCTGGCCATGTTGCAAGAATGGCAGATATCTGATGGACATCACGACTCACGACATGGATCCCCCGAAATCACATGCGCAACCAAGGCCGGCAGAATATTAGATGGAGAGATGAGCTAGACAAGTTCAGGAAGTATTGGCTCTGCGACGCCCATGATAGAGAAGTGTGGTAAATCCTAGGGAAGGTCTATGTCCAACGACGGACATTAAAAGACTGATGATGATGATGATGAAACATTGTAGAATTGTTTTGGTAAACTTTGAAAATCAACAGAAATGTACATTGGTGTGGGAGCAAAGGACTTTTCAATGATTTTCAGTTATGTTTTTCACCAGACAAGTAATCAGCCACCATGTTTATGTCTCATCGTCTCTGATACCTTTCTTCTTCCATAGTATGAATATCTTAATGGAACCCTTCCCTCTGGTCCTCACTGTAGTCTCCATAATTATTAAGGAGGTAGATGCAATCTTAGAAAATACATTTTTATCAATATACATGCTTAGTGGTTTCCAAGAAAGTTATCCACGATTGTCTTGAAGACAAAAATCCTGACAGCAAAAATTACGCAGACCAGTGTTATAGCAACTGAAGACTTAGAGTCAATATTTTGAAATCAAATAACAAGAAAATCAAACTGTTATGTAAGCAGTATTCTTTGCAACTGTTTTTTAATAAGAAAAAAGAAAGTTAAAATCAAAGAGAGACATTTCTAGACAAGAAATAGAATCTACATTTTATTTGCCCATGGGTGTAGCTAAGCTAGAGATTAGGAGGATTGTGGAAGGGGGGGCAGCGAGGGCTAAATGCCTCAAGGAGGCCCCTCTAAAATTTAGTGAGATTTATCAATAGAAATGCAGCAGATGATTAACTATTCATAAGGCTTTTGGCGCTCTTTACAGATGTGGGGGGGTGCTTTCAAACTGTTCCTCTCCTCCCATCTCGGCTACACCTCTGTATTTATTCATGTATTGGATCAAAAGCCAATTGACTTCATTTAAATATCTTGACAAATAGTACATTAAAAATTGGTAAATACAAGTATCAAAAAAAAAGTTTGAAACAATTGCGTTCAAAAGAATAAGAGCAGATAGACAGAAAACATACGTAATAGAGAAACAAAATACACGAAAAAAGAGAAAGGTGAATAGCGGTGCTCAGAGCAGGGGTGCCGGAAGTAATTTGAGGTAGGAGTGCCACTTTGCAAAAAGGGCATTTTATGGCATATTCTTATTGTAAGGCTTCAAAAATTGCTAAAACTAGGTAAAGTTTTCATTTCCACCTAACTCTATTGCTAAAATGTTGTATACACTCATTTTAAGTTCACTAATCAAATAAAATAACTAAAACTCGAGAGCAAATTATCAATGAGAATAAAACATCTTCTTATATTCATATTACTGATTATCTTTTCAAAAAAATGCCAGATTTTTATCTATCATAGATTCTTACCAAATGAATTGGAAAAAAATCCGCCAGATCCAGCAAAAAAATTGTTATTTAGTAGCACTTAATTATCTACAATGGGACACAAGACTTTTTGATCGGATTTATGCAAGAACATTTTGTCATATTCTAAGGCTCACCAACCCCTAATCCACTTTATGATTTTCAGTTGAAGATCAACAATGAAATTGATGACGTTTTGTTTGTTTCATAACATGAGAGGAAAGGAATTTGGCAAGAGACAGATATTTGCCGGTCAGTAAATTTTCAGCCAATTAAGTGTAGAGAACACTTGTAAATAACAAACCATAAACTTGGACATCCACTTAAATCTCATTCACTAAGGAAAACTTAATTTTTGTTTAAAGTAATGAATGCAAAATCTGCTCATGTTGGAGAACTTGAAGATTCTTTAAGATGATAAACTAGACATTAGTCATTTGAATAATTCAGAAAAGATTTTATTTTATAGTGAAATCATTTTTGCAGTTATGAGAAAACTTTTATTCAATTGGTGATTAGAAATAGATATTTGATTCAGGATGTTTTTCACTTTCCTAGGCTCATAGAGGGTACACATCTACCACTACTAACCCTGTACCAAGAAGGTAGGGCTATAGCAGGAGGAGCTGCCCCCACATTTCTGGCGTCTCTTGCTCAGTGTAACATTTGGTAATGAAAAAATTTTGCATTATTCATTGAGGACAGTAATTTTTTTCAAAAAGGCATTTACTGTGAAAATGGTGTAGCAATATATATATATATATATATATATATATATATATATAATCACAAATAGTCCCACTAACCAGCCAAGTAGGCTATAGATTTTTCTCTCCATGAATGTCTGTCTCTTCGTGCCTGTATGTCTATCTACGCGAGTGTGTGTTTCCGGGCACTTCTGGTCACATTTTTGGAACTACAATATTGAAGATTTGCACAAGTACACCACTAAGCACCATCTAAAAACATTTTTTTTGTTTTTTCACAAAAGTGCTTTTCAGGGTCTGAATCTTACGCTGGTATTCTTTCAGATAATTTCAGATGAAAAGTCTATTTTTTAAAGAGAATTTTGAATAAAATACCTATTTTTCAAGAGATAATCCTATATAATTTTTTGATGAGCAGTTCTGGTATACATGTGAGCTATGGTGATTCATTTAAGCAAGTTATGGACATTTTAACAATATATCTGCATAGAGTGCATACAGCATGATCATAAAAAATTCATGTCATAAGTTTCTCTTTTATAATTAGAATCCACATCTCCATATTTTGAAATCAAATGAAGAGAAAACTATCATGTAAATAATATTCTTTCCAACTGTCTTTTATGAGAAGAAAGAAAATTAAAATCCAAATTGCCCCTAATATATTCAAATTGCCCCGATGTGCAGGATGTGCCCCGCATTCAAAATCATTGATCGAGAAGTTGAAAGCAATAGAAGATTCCCTGCAAAAATCATTACTATATAATCTATTTTTATAAATTGATATCTTAGAGAATAATCTGTTATAAAAAAATAACATTGATTTTGGGATTACGTTCTTATTTCTATATAAATAAAATAGCTAGAATCATAAAAAGCCAAAAATGAAGCAATCATTTTTTTTTTTTTAGAAAAATCAGTCCATCTGAGGAATTATTCTAGTCTTCCTGAATAAAAGCTATTCGTGTACCTGGACCAGAAAAGATAATTCCCTTTTTATAAATGGGTTGTCTCATTAAAACTACAAACACTTTGTGCCCACTGTGAGTTTTGAACTGAACTACTCATCAATACGTGTCATTTCTTTGCATAGAGACAATGTTGGCACAGACACAGCAATCTTTAGAGTTGCCGGAAGAGAATCGTGCAGCATTTTTGCAGTAGCCAAAACAGTCTAGAATCTTCAAAAGGTAACTTCTAGGCAATTGAACTTCTACTTGTTTCTGTTGTTAACACATTTCAGCCAATCTATTCTATGGCCTTCTTTAGGTGTACTGAATGTAACGGTGGTAAACAGAAATTTTTTTTATCAATAGTCATCATTATCATCAGTCTTTTAATGCCTGCCGTTGGGCATAGACCTTCCCCAGGATCCACCATGATTCTCTATCAAGGCGTTGCAGAGTTGCAATGAACCTGAATAACTTTCAAACCTATCATTATTCTAAGATTTAAATACAAAAGTACTTGAATATTTCCATCATTTTTGACGTCAAGGGTAATCAAGCAGTAATCGTAATAATAAAACTAATGATCAATACTGAAAAGACTAGCTGTCACTCAATCTCCCATGAGATTCACTTGATGCAACTGGTGTGAAGCTTATGAAGTAGATGATGTTGATAATTCATAACTGAACAATGTACTGCATTATGAAGGTTAGCTCTTTTCAGTTCACAAAATGTGATAAAAGATTTAGTGAAAGATTAGTATGCTATCATGATTCAAAGCAAGAAGCTACGTTAAAAAATTCTAGAGCTTAAATGATACACATTATAGTACATTAGTTAAAAGAGAGTGTGAGTTTTTGCACTAAAAACAACAGATTTGAGAAGTCTGATATAAAAAGGAAAAAACATGTATGGTAAGTCACTCAATAGAAATCAACAAGTAACCAATGTCTTTTTGCAGCATGATGTGTTGGCTGTGATCAATTGAAAATTGGATAAAAGGGGAGATCTATCAAAAAGTTAATTCTCTCGTCTCTTGTTGGGTAACTAAAATATCCTAATTTTCAAAGAACAAGCATGAATATGGCCTAAACACAAACTAAGAGACCAATTTAGCATAAACACTCTCTGTAAATTGAAGCCCTCACTAGAAACCTGTTTTGGGAAAAGAAATTCAAATGTTCAGCAACCTATCTCCAATGTTGAGGCTTGTATATGTGATATATACATAGTCAGTCAGTTAACCAGACAACCTTAAAAACTAAAGAAACATGTCGACAGTTTTGGTTGACAATTTTAAAGGAAAAATAAAACCTCCTGAAAAGACTTGTTGAGTGATGATGGTGCTACATTTAACTATTACTGAAATTGACAGCCTAAAGAATGCACTTTTTTCAAACAATATGACCGAGAAAAAAATTACACTTCTTACAATCTATGGAGATGAAATCTTTTCTTATCCTGACATTTGGTTCATAGACTACCAGTATTTTGACAACATTTCCAAATAGAAAGAGGAACTAACTTTTCTGCTCATGTTTTGTCTATGCAAGAACATCTGATAAATGTCTACATTGAATTCTTGCACATTGGAATCTCATGTAATCTTTTTCTTTGAAATATATTCTATTAAATAATCATAATCATAATCATCATCATCAGCAGCAGCAAAACCAGCAACAGCCCTTAGCTTAGATACACAACCTCCGGCCAATTTTGGCTAGACCTCTTTATTGTATTGATCATAGAGTCAATACTTTCTAAACTCATCTAGTTTGTCACGCAAACATATTTTGCTGGCCGCAGTTTCACATATGATCTCTGGGCATCCACATTGTAACTTGTGATGATCAGTGGGAATCTGACATTCTTGCAACATGACCAGCCCATGGCCATTTGAGTTTTCTAATGTTTTCTATGATATTTCTGACCCCTGTTTCTTTACTAATATACTGTGCATTGTTGTAATCTCTCCACATGGTGGTAAGTATGATTCTCTCCTATGCATTTAGCATGATTCTGTGTTTAAGATCCAATGTTTTGGTTAGGTCTCATGTTTCAGCTCCACAAAAGACTAATTCTGTGCATAAAACCTGAAATCAACAGCTCTTTCTCTCTCTTCTCTAAGCTTTATTTTTATCCCGACTCCGCATGAATTTTAAAATTCTAATTCGAAACAAGCAATCATGATAGTAAAAAATATGAATAAAATTCATGATTCTTCAAAATGAACTGACCAACGATTTGCTGGAATATTAAAGAAATAAAAGCAAAGCGTCTGATGAATAGTAAGATATGTACCATATGTCTAATAACTGAATGAACCTAAACATGCGCTGTTTAGAAAGTATTCTTCTGTTTATGTTGATTTTTCATGAAATACTGAAAAAATCTGAAGGCTTTATATATATATATATATATATATATATATATATATATATATATATATATATACATATATATATAGACACATATATACATATATATATAAATACGAATGGGTGTGAGATGATACAATAGAATGTTGGTAACTTGACAATTGGAAGTTGAAGAGAAATCTAAGAGGAAAAAAAAACACCTCCCACATCCACTCCTACTAAACAATCAAAAACATGTCTCCTCATTTCATTCCTCAAATCTCAAACATGTAATCAGCATACAGTTTTCTCTGCAACCACGGCAAAGTTTTTTTGAAAAAGGTGGTTGGCATACATTGAAATGCATCAAAACATGCCCACACGATAATAAATATTTTTTGATATGTAACCCCTGTTTTTTCTCTCAAGTTTCTCTTTACCTTCCAATTGTCAAATTACCAACACTTACATATATATATATATATAGTTGATACTTGTAAAAATAAGATTCTAGAAACCTAATCTATAAAACCGAAATTGATTTGGCTTGTAACACCTTAAATTTACAGATTAACAAACTGTGATATGTTCTGTTTTCATAAAAAAATGAAATAAGTAAATAAATAGACATTGAAGAAATCAATAAATAATAGTTTATTTTCCTTCTAACCATGACTTCCTGAAGTAAGTTTTTCTCTGGAAAGTATTCTGTCATTTAGAATCAATGAGAAAATAGCTTATTCAGGTCAATAGCATCAAAATCTGCTCCAAAGTATCCCAACATACCTTCCACTTTTCAAAACAGTCTGCAGAGTCCATTTTCAGGATTGACATCAGCTGCCTTGGTGCATTTTTCTTAATTTCGTTCATGGTCTTAAATCTCCTTGGGAAATGCCAGAATACACAGGGAACCAAATCTGGCCTAAAGGGATAAGGGCTAATAAACCTGGATAATGCAATATTTTGCTAAAATAAAGCCCTACATGATATTTGAAAAATTACCAACTTGGTCATTATAAATGAAACAGTCACGCAAATATCTAAGCACACTCAATGAAGTGACCTTGTTCATTATTTAATGTATAGCTGGGACTAGTATCCTCAACTTAATTGTTTTAATCACATGTTTCAGACTCAATTCCTCCTATATCTTGCAACACATGACAAAATGAATTTATCTCCATCTCTGGAATGAATCCATGGAAACTCACTTATTGTTTATGTAACAATTGTGGGTCCTTTTTGGGGTCTTTGGTGTAAGCCCAATGCCCAAAATAGACTGCCTTACGGAGCTAAACAGCTCCAGCTGGTCTGCTCTTTTCTCATAGCCAGAGGGAATATGAACTTGATTTACCCCTTTGATCCTTTGTGCTTAGCATCTAATAATCTGTAAGTCTTTTAACAGTGCCAGATGAATATGTATCAGTTGGGTAAATAGAGAGATAGTTATTAGATAGATGAATAAACTGAAAATTAATGGATGTGACATATATATCGGGATGTCTGAAGAATTTATCAGCAGAAATTCATTGAAACAGTAAAGATGAGGATAAGAATTAGAAACTTATGAAAGTTTACGAAAACCAAAAGCATTAATTTGTAGTGAAATAGCAATGTAGATAGCAGCAGACCTAAATGATCTTATTTGATAAAACATAGAATTAATAATCTAACTAGGTTCATTACCTGAGAGGTGGAAATTAATTGTAGCACCTTTATATGAAGAGAGAAAAAAGTAGGCAAATAACTAAAACAGAAAAGTTTTGTCCACTGCCAGAAATTGATAAACCATTTACATTTGTAAGAATTCTACAAAGAATAAACATGGTCAGAATGAATTCTATTATGACATCACTGGAAGTCATCCAAAAAAGATGTAAAAAAAAAGCACCTAGAAACATCTGAATTCTGGAAAATCTAGTCGTCATTGATAAAAACGGAAGAATAAGGCCAAGAAAAGGTCAAGAATGCTTTCTTTCTAAAAAAAAAACAAATATTTTTCAAGGGATCTGATGCAAATTTCCAGTTCTGTAGACAAAGCCGTATGGCCAGGAGCATTGGAATAAACAAATGATTTATTAAACCTGCCAGAAAAAGGCCCCCAAAAGATCAATAAAGCTGTCTTTCTCAAAAATAGAATAAACATTTTTTAGAAGAGGTTTGGTGGAGTATTGATGCGAATTTTCAAGTCTGTAGACAAAACAGTATGGTCAGAAGCCCTGAACCCACAAACAAATAAACGTGCTAGAATTAGGCCCAAAAGAGGTAAGAAAATGATTATTTCCAAAGAAAAAAAAAAAAATTCAGAATGGGTCTAGTGGAGTACTTACGCCAATTTTTGAGTGTGTCGGCTAAACAGTATGGCCAGAAGTGCTGGATAAAACTGACAAACAAGCAAGTAAACGCAGGATAGATCCCTATGCCATCTTTGATGGCTACGCTGGTTCGAACACTATATTGCAGCATAATCACATTCCCATTCAATATTGCTGACATATCTTGCAAGAGATGGGGAAAGAGAGAGAGAGAGAGAGAAAGAGAGAGCAGACCAAGAACACTACAAATGGCTTTCCCAACTGGAAGTCATCACTCTTAGTGATCCTTTCAAAATGTGTTTTTGGTTAGCCATTGATATGCTCTGTGATTTCCTGACATCTTTTCCTGAGGTCTCTGACGTAATGGGTGGGGTAATAATGTCTCTACAAGCAAGGCAATTGTCTGCCCTTTGTTCATGAGTATATTTATTCTTGCATCACTGCTTATGATTCTTGAGGTATGAAGGAATAAATCGCTGTTTACATCACTCATACAATAGTGAACACTAATTTCTACATTTACTGGTAAATGATGTAAAGCTTGCATGATTTTCTATACCAGGGAAAGTAACTGAATATCCAAGATTATAACTAAAGCTAAAATCAAGTTCCAACTTTTTGTTATACACATAGCATTTTCTCAGCAGATTTTGAATGATTTCACCTTCTGCTAAAAATAAGATGTTTACAGAAATTATCTTGTGCAAATTTCTTGAACTAGTTATTTACGTAACCTGTTATAATGCAAGTAGAATTTATAAAAGAAATGACAATACTTTCATCCACTCAAATGATAATATATTTAGTAACATAACAAATCCTGAAGGCAATAAAAAAAATGAAACAACAATTATAGTTGTATTTTAGTACGGACTGCATGTAAATCCAATATAAGAAGGTGAATCAAATATAGAGCCTGATACATAGATATTAGCTGAATTTTGAGCTGAATTTTTCATTGTATAATGTGTGATATATGTGATCAATATTTACTACTGAATTAAGTGTATTGGTAAGAGAAGAGATTATGTTGAAAAATAGATATTTGTTTTGTAAAATAAATGTTTTTATCATCATTGGGATTTGAAGAATTATTGATGTGTTTACTTACAGTGGCGAGGTTTCGGCTTCTGCTTTTAGCAATAGACTTCAGCCCACCACTCTTTTGCTTAACTTTAGTCATTTTCTGCACTGACAAACTAGATATTTCTGGTTTTAGGGGAAAGATTTGATGAATAATATTTGGATTTTTCACCAAACATTTGTTTTAGCAAGATGCAGCACTCAATCTGTATGCTGTGCTTTAAGGATCAGGAAAAAAAGTAATTTCCAGTGATTAGGGTTAATGCAAGCATTCCAGATATAAGGCTATTAAAATTATAATGTAAATGTATCACTTTGATATAGAGAATGATAGCATATAAGGAAAAGGATTGTCAGCGGTCAAGAATTAATTTCTTGCAAGATGATTTTTATTAGTAAAAATCATTAGTATTTAAGCTATATTTTGAATAAACTATTAAAAAAAAGAGTAGTATTATGTATAGGTAAATTTTATTCATTGGGGAAAAAAAGAAAAGGAAAAAACATATGTTATTTTGAAATATTATCTTTTGATCTGATAACAAATTCAATGAAACGATATGTTTTCAATAAACTGATTCTTAGTTCAGATATATGAAAACAGAAAAAATTGTACTTGTGCTAAGATGAATGTCATGTGCCTCAAATTTTGAATGAAACTTTCCATCATTCAGTAGAAGAAAAAACAAAAAAGTGAGACAGGTCTGGCTAGTCACTCAATAGAAACATGACCAATGTCTTTTGGCATCATACTGCATTGGGGGTGATCAATTTGAACATTAGAGAAAATGATGATCAATGAAGAATGTACTTCTCACACCTTTTGTTGGTTGTTTATGACTAAAAAACATTAGAATTTTCAAAAGACATGTGTAAACATAGGCGAACACAAACTAAAGGACCAATTTAGTATGAACTTACATTGTAAATAGAACTCTCATTAAAAACCTTTGAAAAAAATCCTAGAACCATTTTTTCTTGACATAATAGGGAGTAAATATTTAGATTTTTGGCCCTCTATCTCCATAGCTACAACCTGTACATGCAATGCATATATTAATACATAGATAACCAACCAGCCAGACTCACTAAAAATCGGAAGAAACCAATGTTGATGTTGACAGTTTCGGTTGACGGTTTCTAATGAATCAAGAAAAGACGAAAAATTAATAAACCGTGGTGATTTTTATATAAAATGGAAATCAAATAGTATTGGCTGCTGTCCAAGCAGCTTAAATTCCAATAAAAATATAAATGGAGAGATGTTGTTTTGATAACAAAAGGAAAAAAAAAAAGAAAAATGTAACAACTCTGACAGATGACAGATTATTTGCAGCAAATCCTCTTTCTTTGTCTATGCATTGCTTAGTTGGCAAGAAAAAAAACAAACAAACTATTTCAACAGAGGAATTTTGTCAAAACCAGGCAGTGTTTCGCAAACTGTATACACCGAGAACTAGCACTCTAAGGGAAATCATGAAACCTTACCTGGAGAGATCACAAGACAGCATAGTACATAAGGAAGAAAACAGGCATTCGTGACATCATAGAAACTATTAAAAAACTCAAATGGCAATGGGCAGGTCATGTTGCAAGAATGAAAGACAACCGATGGACATCGCGTCTTACAACACGGATCCCCAGAGATCACATAAGAAGCCGAGGCCGACAGAACACAAGATGGAGAGATGAACTTGATAGAATCAGGAAATACTGGCTCCGCTATGCCAATAATAGGGATTTGTGGTGATTCCTGGGGAAGGTCTATGTCTAACGACGGACGTTAAAAGACTGATGATGATGATTTAGGCTTCTTTTTACCTCGTAAATCAAGCAGTGATGGTGGTAAATCAAGTTACCTTAAAAAAAATAAATCAGGGTCTGATTATTCACTCAGTAGAAACTGTCATCTGACCAATGTCTTTTTGCAGCATGCCTTGTTTGGAGAGATCAGTTAGAAATTGGGAAAAGGGGTGACCAATGAGTAGGATATTGTCTGGTTTGTTGTTGGGATTTAATCACTAAAAAGTCCAAGTGTTTGAAAAAAATTAGTATTAACACTGCCAGACACTAACTAAGGGTTCAATTTAGCATAAACTCATATTGTAAATTGAACCTCCCACTGAAACACTTATTTTGAAAGAGAAGTTTTTTTTTAGTTAGGATACATAGATACATATATACATATAAATATCAAAGCACAAAAATAACCTAAACCCAGCAGCAATGTTCGAACCAGTCTGTTGTAGGTAGCGGCGATTACAGCATTTTAAAATCTAAAATAGTTTCTACAAAAAGGAAAATGATCTAACCAATTTTCTATGACTTCATATCTAAAAGCAGCACAAATGAATATAAGGTGTTGTATCAGCTGCTTCCATAGTTTTTCATATTGGCATACTGCCAATTGGTTGATTGCTGTATATATTTGCATCTGGTCGCTCAAAGTAACAAATAACTTCTGGTTATTTGAACAGTAACTCCAGTTCACTAATGTGTCTCAAACTGACTTCACACTCTTTTTCATAATGATTACAACTTTTAATTTCAGATTGAGGCACTCACAATGAAACTTTCCTCAAAAGCGATACATAGCTTAAGGCAAGACTTGATCCTCTGCCAAATAAATGGTAAGAAGTGACGTCACAGTAGTAGTGAACGGTACCAAGCACCTCCCTCTTTTTAGAAGAGTACTCTTCATTTGATTACACAAGGGGATTTAATTTTTAGCAAATTTCTATGCTATCTGATAGTTTAGAAGATAAGTTCTTTTGAAATATTGATCAATGTTTTTATCTTCTGTCAAGGCTTAGCTGGAGGAAGAACAATATTGATGTACATCATTTTGGTAAGTATTCTATAAGATGATATTCAGTGATTGATGATTTGGAAAGAAAGGTACACCATTGCACTCAAGAGAGCCAAACAATAACAATACTTCCTTCAAGAAAGATTTTTAAAGAATTTAAAAGGATAAAAAACAAAAAGAAATTACAGCCAAGTTGATGCTGATAAATGTAATCACGTTCAAAAAATATATTCACTTTAAAGATAGATTTATCAAACCAATTTTTATGGAGTAACAACACATAAATATATAATTGATTCAATAGGGAACTAGACTTTTCTTAATGTGAATTTTTCATATAAGGAAAATCATGAGTAAAAGAATAACTTTAGATATTGATATTGTGGATGTTGTGTCAGCAAAAAAGTGATAACACTTTAAGACTAAACATGAAAAGTGGTTGAATTAGAATATAATTTGATCTAAAATATAAGTAAGATAATTTTGGAGGAAAAAGCCAAACTGAAGTTTTCATCTGAGAATAGAGTGGCTCTGATTAACTTTTCAATATTTTGGTGAGATAGATAGAATAGAATATGAGGTTGCCAATGAAAAATATACATAGATTATTATTTCATAACCAGATTTATTGTCAAACTCCTACTATTGGTGGAATTGACTTTTTTTCCCTAACCTAACAACAATGACAAATTCAGACTTCTGGTTAAGACTAAAAAAGTGAAAACTTTATAAAATTTAAATCATGGATAGAGAGTGATGGGGAGGGAGAGAGAGTGAGAGAGAGAGAGGGAGAGAGAAAGAGAAAATGAAATGCTATCGATGCTAGATTGAATTATCTGGCCTTTGCAGTAATTCTTTTTCAGTATTCTCTACTCTTCTCAGCCTCAAGTGGTGTCCAAAGAAGAAACTTGAAATTTGGCATCTGTACACACCCCCCACAAATGAGTGGAGAAAACATATATTCTTGTTTTGTCAAAAATTCAGCCTAGTGGCTGGAATAGTTGTATTTTTCTATCTATGTGTCATAGTAGAAACTGGAAAAAAGATTTTTCTGCATTCTATTTATTTGGACTAGTGATTGAAATAGTTGCATCTTTCAATCAGTGTATTTGTCAGGTGTTGGATGAGAGTTCAGGTAGCATTGGAAGCTATTTTTCATTTCCGATTTCATGCTGTTCTAGTCAACAAATTGATCGACCCAGAATTTTATAAAAAATGTTATGATAATGAAATTGACTGTAACTAGTAATTAAATAAAAATATTAAAAATTCTTAATCTCAAATTTGAAAAAATCAAATAATAAAAATATAATCCATTTAGATATTTGTAACCATTGGAGTACAAAAACTGAAAAATATCAGGATGTTGAATCTCATTGGAGTAAATGGCTAAAAAATTTGCTGGAATCATGTCAGACGAATATCAAAGTTAGAATCAATTAGGAACTGAATTTTAACTTGGAAACAAAATGGTAGAAACATTGTACATGTTCATGAATAAGCTATAAGAGCTCTGCGTCAAAACCTTCCATCATATCAAAACTAATGAATCAGCTAATCTATTTTCTAGCACATGGTGCTATTTAAAAAAATTGAATTCTGTGTAAGACCACCCATATATGCTTTGTTCTGGGTGATCAATTAAAAAGTTGTAAAAAGGGTTGATCAATAAATGAATTACTTCTCTCACCTTTTGATGGGCTGTGCTTACTAAAATAAGTCTGGATTTTCACAAAAAAGTGCTTTACATGATTAGTTTTTTTTAAAAAAAGGAGAAAAGTGGAAATGGCATTCATTTTTCGTTTGCAACAAGCTGTTACAGAGGCAGTGCACACTCCCTTCTTCTCTCTGTTTTTACATGCCAGTCTGTGTACCTCCCACCACCATAACTTCCAATGACTCAGCCAGCCATACTATCCAAACCAATTTCTGTGTCTAGGGACACTCAAAGATTTTTCCAAAATAAATTAATGCTAATTGTCTCTTTGCTTCATGCCATTTTCACTTACAAAAGGTTTTCAAAGGAACGCTCTTCTATAGAAGAGTGGGGAAACCTGTTTATCGATGGATATTTTCCGCTGGGATTAACTTGTCTAAATCATAATGGTCAAATTTCTCTGTGTATGTCTGTTGTCGCAACATACCAAAAAGGCACAAGATTTTTGTAAGAATAATACTGTTAAAATGAAACTTGAAGAACAAAGCAATTTCAAGTCCAATTTTCAAGTCAATATTAGTGTAGGATCTGCATTTGTACTCTATTTCATACTGATCAGATTTCTCATAGGAGATTACTCCAGGTAAATTCAAATGCTAATTATGGAGTAGTTTCCTTTATCTATCAATCTATTTATCTGCAAATAATTATAATATAAATTTGATGAATAGAAATTTACTCAACATTGAACTTAATGGCCACCACAGCCAGCCTATAAACAAGTTACAAAAAAAAGTAATAATTAGAATTGGAGGGAGGTAATCCATTTGACAATGTGTCATGGTTTTCAGAAATTTGAGAGTATATAAGAAAAACAGCTATATATATATATATATATATATATATATATATATATACTGTAAGTGTTGTTCTTACGGATAGAGTTTTCAACATTTTAAAAATAAAAAGTGCCAGTACGATCTTTATACTGATGAATATTGACAACAAGATTGTAGGTTTGTGAAACAAGTCTGTCATCAATATCGTTGAAAAACATATATATATATATATATATATATTTATATATATATATATATATATATACATGGTTGTATTAGGCTTTTTATCTTTTTATGGAATTGGATTCAGTATTTTTGGTATTGAGAAATTTGAATTGGGGAAAGTCGATAAACTGAATAGATTCAATTCAGTAAATCAAATATTTGTAAGAAAATTATCCTGTTGTTCTGAGAATTTTTAGTCACATCAATTGTAAAAGTATTGATTTCTCTCCACCAGTAACCTATTTACAGAGATATCAATTCATTGTGATGTATTTCTGGGGCAATTTATCATCCAATACCAGAGTCATCTTAATTTTATTTTTAACTCCTGCAACTTCCTATGGTCATGTTGCTAATCTCTGTCTTAATAACTCTACCAAAATTTCATCATCATCATCAGCCTTTTAGTGTCCATTGTTGGACATAGACCTTTCCCAGGAACTGCCAGACCTCTCTATCACGGGTGATAAGGAGACAATACTTTCTTAACCTATGTAGTTTGTCATGCCATCTCATATTTTACCGGCTGCGTTTTCATATATGATCTCTAGGAATCTACCTCGTGAGTCTGACATTCTTGCAACATGGCCAGCTCATAGCAATTTGAGTTTTCCAATGGTTCTTATGATATCTTTGACACCTATCTCTCCTCTAATATACTATGCACTCTTGTGATCTCTCCATGTGAGGTTGAGCATAATTCTCTCATATGCACGTTGCATTGTTCTCAGCTTGAAGGTCAATCTCTTGGTTCCATGTTTCGGTTCCATTGATGACCATTGGATGGATGCATTGGTTGTATACCCTTAATTCTGAGATTAAAGGAATTTTCTTGTTCCTGAAGGTTGAGTAGGCTCTTTCAAGAAATTGCCAACCTAGACTGATTCTACACTTGATTTCTTCTTCTTTTAGGGATTTCATGGAGATTCATTGTCCTAGGTAGGTGTAGTGGTCTACTTTCTCCATTTCCTCATTTCTATTCTGATTGTTGTGTCTTTGACTCCTATGTGTTCATTATACATTGACATTTATTTTACTTGAGTTCATGGCTGACTTTCTTGATTTCTTTGTTCAGAACATCTATCATTCTTTAAAGATCATGAAGATTCTCAGCAAAAAAGATCAGCAAATCTGAGATTATTCATTTATCTGTTGTCTATTCTATTGATTCCTTTGTTTTCCTAGTCTAGATTTTGGAAGATCATCTTAAGGCAGATTTTGGAGACTTTGGGCAAGCTGATATTGCTTTGTCTTATGCCCTTTTTGAGCTGAAAGACTCAGAGTTTTTATGTAGCCTGATAAAAGAACTGTTATGTCGGTAAGTGTGTTTCAAGACTTTGACATTTACGGGATCTATGCCTTATTTTATGATAACATCAATGACTTTTGAGATTTCTACTGACTCAAAGGCCTTCTTGAAATCAACATACACTGCAGCGAGTGGCATTTTATATTCTGCCATAGTTGAGTTATAGAATTCAGATGGTCTATGGTACAGTAGCTTCTTCTGGAGCTAGTCTGGTCCCTGGGTTGATTCTCATCTAACATTTTGATGATTCGGTTGGTGACTACTTAAGTGAAAAGTTCATAGATGCAGTTTAGCAAGCTTATTGGCCTATAGTTGTTTGGATCTTTTGGGTTCTCCTTCTTATATAACAGCATTATGATCATGGTGTTCCAAACTTCTAGGACTTTGCTCTGTATTAGGTATAAGTTGAATAGAATAGCTTGTTTCCTAGTGATGCCTTTACAAGCTTTTTTGAGTAAGTCAATGGTGATGTTGTCTTGTCCCGCTGCTTTCCCCTTTTTTGTTTGTTTGATAGCTTGTTTCACCACACAATGGATTAACTTCTTGACTCGTTTACCTATTCCTTGTTTTGAGTTGCTTGTTTGGAGGGTAAAGATTTTAGTGAAATTCTTGGGCTCATTCGAGTGTTTGGTCCTTATCCCCTATTAGGTCTCCATTTTCTTTGAGCTCACTGTTTTTTTTAACTTTATTGAGATGCTGTTTCTATCACTGAACAATGCTTTATTTCTTAATAGTATAATACATTTGGTTGCATGATTTGACATAATGTGATCTAATAGTCCAGGGGCCAATCCAGATTTTGGTTCCTACTCAGGTGTTCAAACATTAGTGGTACCAGAATCTTGATTGTGTCAATATGGAAACATTAATATGTGATAACCTTTTCAGTCTTTTAGCTCAATTACTGCTTTTAACAGAAAGTTTAAAATAGCAGTTTGGTATTCCTATACTAAATAGTCTAGTAATATTGACAAAAGCTATTTTACATGTCCTATACCCCTAAAAGTACTCTTTTTGACTTACAAAAAGTCTTAATTGGAAATTAACAATGGCTGGCATCCAACCAAGGGAAAATAATCTATCCGAAGGATCAGGTACAGTAAGTTCCATGACCACAAGGAAGATGGTAGTGTCTTATGGAAGGCCTGACTGAAGGATTTCAGCTTACTCTCATAGTTCATGTAACTCTTTATACTACCTATAAATGAATGTAAAAGTAATAAAACCTCTGTCTTCTGATGTTATATCACTGTATTATTCATAATGCTGTTATATAGCTTGCTTGCTAACTTCTGGCTAGTTTGCTATCTAGCTAAGTACATAATTTTTCATCCCAATTTTTATCTTTCATCCTTATTTTTTCTTTTTAGCCAACTACAGAATATGATACGAGGTGAAAGGCTGAATACACACACTGGGTGTTCATCCCCTGATGGAAATGTGAATCATTCCCCAAAAATCGGTTGTTATTGCTATGGTTACGTCTGGGAGAAATTGAGTGTGTCTCTGATCAGACTCTGTTTGTCATAGTTGCAGTTAAGTGAAGTTAAAGGGCATAATTATCTGGATGGGAAACTTCCACATGATATGCAACCTGCTCCATATCTAAGGCAAGAAATTCCAGGATGCAGGACTCAGTGACCTTTATGTTCAAGCTGGCATTATAGCAGGATGCTTTGTGGCTGGGGTCATGCAGGGTCGAAAATACAACAGATTGCACAAGCTTATACGTGAAGCCTTACTACAGCGAATATGAAAAGATTTCCTCACATGGATGGAGCATAAAGCAGGGGAGCTTACACACAAAAAAAGGAAGCTCTTTAGTAACAAGTACTTTTGAAGTGAGGTTTGCCAGGAAATTTTAGAAATTATTGCTGAGTCTTGTACATGTATCTAGGGACTGTTCATTGTTTATCAGGAGTCGCTCAGAGATGCCGCAAATATGTCTGCGTTCTGGATAACTTAGTAGAAATTATGCTGTCTCTAATCTGAGCCTGAAGCAAAGACAATTTGATGCTTCACCTTGCAGTTATCAGACATAAAATCATGGAGTTTTGCCTATGACGAGGTAAACTAGACATGGCTTCCCCCTACTAATATGCCTCTATGACTCATACACCCAAGGGGAATCTGCTATTCAGATCGGCAGCCACAACCCCTTTGGGAATGTACCTGTTGATCAAACAATAGGAGAGACTGTCAATAAGGATACACAAAGGCATCTGAGTACAGGAGCTGAAACCTGAGAATGTCCTTTCTATCCTGACCATAAAGAACTTGTCAGTTTGTATTCTGGCATTGCTTTACCTCCAAAAGTTGCGAAAGACCTTATTGAAGCCCATAAAATAGCTGGATATACGTATGAAGATTCAAAGCAAGAAAGGATGAAGAGAGAAGGTTTATACACAAAGTTCCATGAAAGGATTGAAAAGAAAAAGTTGAAAACATTCTCGGACATAAGAAATAATGTAACCTTTGCAACAGAAGGAAATTTATCCTCAAGGCTGATAGGAAACTGTTTGGACAAATGATTATTGTTGCAGGAAGTAGGCAGCTTCTACTCCATATTGGTCATGCAGCAGAATCAAGCTACAATGGCATAGTAATTACATCAGAGGACGCAGATGTGATAGTTTTATGCATTAGAGTCATCAAGAGTATTATATGTCCTCTGTACAGGAAATGCTGCAGTAAGAACCATACAAGGTTTACAGAATCATGCACTGGGAGGTAGTGTCTGATATTCTGATTGGAATGAAAACATTTATGGGCTGCAATACAGTTAGCACTATCACTGCGTGTGGAGAATCAGCCATGTTCAACTAACAGGTCCGGTCAAGACACATTCAAAGAGTTGGGAAGCTCCTGGGAGGTCTCTGTTTGGGATTATGGTAACATGTCAGATGTACCTGCCTTTCATAATCACAAGCTTTGCCACCAGCTGTGTTGTGCAAGCTATGGAGAAATTGACTACAATCGAATTCCCCCTTGTGGAGATTGTCTATTCATGCATGCCATGCGAGCAAACTATCAGGCAGCTATCTGGCCGAGGCATTTGGTGTGCATTCCCAGCGTACCGTATCCAATGGAACGTGGATGGTAGGTCCATGATGGCGATTTAGTCATTAAGTGGATGCGAGATAAGCCTGCACCAGAGGCTCTGCTGGACATGCTATCCAGCTCGTGTGTGTGATCATGCAAATTACCAGACTGCCTATGCTTCAGATATGGTCTGTAATGCACAGATGTGTAAGCTACAAAACCAACAGCAATCAAGGAAACGAACCAGAATTTATTTCTGAGCTGAATGGTTGTGATGTGGACGATCACGACACACAGTATTACACACACTGCTCTTATAATTGCATAACTATACCAATGCTTGAGTAAAAGATAGAACATCTAGAAGACATATTGGTTTGTTAGATCATTGGTTCCCAAAAATATTGTCTTAAAGTCATATTAAAAGACCAAAACAGGAATCAAGTTTTTTTTTTTAAAGTCTTTCAACAAAGATAGAGAGGTATTTATATCTGATTGTGTCTTTCCATCTTTCTTTCCGTACAATATCTCCAAAAGTATAAAACGGATTTCAATGAAATTCCATGGAAGGGTCAGCAATTGGATAAGAAAGATTGATCGATGTTGGGGTGGATCCAAGAATATTTTTTCAATTGAGAAATTTTTTTTCCCCATACATTTATGTATAAATTCATGACTGTACATAGAATATCTCAAAAAGTTCCTAATAAATTCCGATTAAATTTTATAGAATGATGGGCAATAGGTTTTTTGGGTGGATCCAAGTATAATTACTTCTGCTGCAAGAGGTATGCACTATCTAAGTGCTTTCTAGGGTTTCTTTCATGGTAGCAGGTTTATTTACAGAGCCATGACAACAATAAAACTACAAGATAGGCAGGGTTATCATACCAAAATATAAAATAAAAACATGTAGGTAGACAAAAATACAAAAATTGTTTGGCCACCTTGGGTGGTACCAATTCATGAAAATATTGGCCCCTGGACTACAAGGATACCTCTCTTATATTCAGCAATATGACATGACTGAATGGAAACATTACAAGTTGCTGGTCATGTGGCTAGAGTACACATCATGATCACATTATCTTCAAACAGGAAATGTATATAAAACAACAGTATGCATTCCCCAAGAAAAGGCCCACATACACTAAACAGAGCAACAGACAGATATGAACACATGAGCAGTAGATGAGGTAGTAACAGTCCTGGTCGGGTGCCAAGCGTCTTTTGGGTACGTATGTAAGGGTTTTTTAGTACAAGAATCTGTTCCAGAATATAATCTTTGTAGTGATTCATGATTTTCATATTGACAATGCAACTCTGTTATAATAAAAAGGAATATCTATTTTATTGAAGTTTAATCAACAAATCAAGAATTTTTGAATATGTCAGAATTTTTTTTTTCCAGAATTTCAGAAGATGAATAGCACTTGAAGTAAATATCTCCATTTCATGGTATTATTTTTTGGGATAAAACTTTTATATTCATGAAAAATATTATAATAATTCTCCTACATCTGATATATACTGGTTCTTGTATGATATTTTGAGATGCCTTATTAATATTCAATGAATATTTTGTTATTGATTTTTCTCCACAATACTTCAGCTAATCCATTCTTCAACAATCCCTAGGTGAATATATCATTCAGTGTTGAGTCTTGCTTTTGGCTTATAACCTAATTTGATAATATGGGATATGTTGCTATAGTAGAGTAAAACAATCATATTTCTTTCTATTTTTGATATTCTTTGTTTTTCCTCATTCTGAATACATAAAGGAACCCTTGGGAATTCATCATGTTGAAGTACATAACTGAGCAACAAACTAAAATGATAGAATTTTACTTTGAATACGATCAATCAATAACCTTAATCCAAAGAGCATATTCCCATTATTTGAATGTGTGGACACCTACATCTGAATTGATGATTCATTGTTTGGCATTTTTGAGAGATGGACTCTGTTTGTGATCACCCACAAACAGGAAGACCGTATCCGGTTCAAATTGTTCAGGAGCTAAAGAATAAGCGGCCTGGGACTAGATATTATCCCTTAAAATGTTATGCAGAATGGTATTAGAAGAGCAAGAAATAATTTTTTGTATATAGGTTTTGAATTCCTTTGTTTAGATATTTGATTTGTTAAATAACAATTTTGAAAAATCATCCAAACTAAAGAATTAGTAATGTTTCAAACCCCTTTGTGACTTTGTGTCAACCAGTATTATTTCTTGTACATCATTTCATCTTGTTACGTACTGGCTCAAATACTGCATTTATTTACATGCTAAGTCTGCTAGTGGTGTTCATTGCCAGAATCATGTATGCCAGCACTCTTTAGTTTTGATATTTCATTTTGGTAAAACCATGTATGCCACAGTAACTTCACTCTAAATAGAATAACATTCCTTTTTCTTTTTCTTTCTTTATCTTTGTACAAAGATTGACTTATAAAAGACCGGAAAGATCTTTCCTCTTCTGGATATCACATTAACCTAAGGAAGGTCAGACAATGAACTATGAGGAGGTAGAGAGGGAAGGGAAATGAAGCTAAAGATAATAATCTTTGAAAAATCGTTGAATGTATCATACGTGCTTTTTAATTCTTTTATGGATTCAAATCTGCGAATTATTAACCTGCAATCATTTTTAAAATTTTCTATTTCTAAGATATTTATTTTAATTAATCAATTTGTTCTTTTCAACTCAATTAGTTCAACTCATTTTGAAATATAATTGCGCAATTCACTAGATTTGCTTCAAGTTGAAATAGTAATTTTCCTCATAGAAATTTCCTTTAGTCGAAACAAATTTTAAAATCAGATGGATAAGGGAAAATTTTTTCTTCTCCAAACCAGTACAGCTTGGGTGGTTAATTTTTTTTTGTTAGGAATATCAATCAGAGAGTGCACAAATTATATGCCCTATTGGACTGTTGTGTTGTGGCTGGCCTAATGGTTAACAGCGCAGAAAATGGAATCAGCAAACTGAGTTCAAATTCCAGCAGTTTGCGTTCACTTCACACTAAAACCATTGGGAGAGGTATGAATCTATCCCTTTCCCCCGCAGATATGGGTAATCAGCTGGGCAAACTGATCCTTTCAGCCTTAATTGGAAACCAGTCTAAGAGAGTCTGAATTCAAACCAGCAAACCTGGCAAAAGACAGAGTTGGTAACGTGTTCCTGAAATGGATGATTAATTGGGCTCTGATGAAGCTTGAATGGGCTTGGTAAGCCAGTAGCAGATTATGATAAATTGCTCAAGTGAAATAAATGAGAACAATAATAGATAGACAAAACAATGCAATCACTATCTACACCTCCATGGCATCTCGAGTATAAGTGGAAAATTTAAAAAAGAAATTGTTGTAGCAATGAAAAGTAAACAAATGTCAACATAGAATTCAAGAGGAAAAAAAAGTAAATCTTCCCAGTCAATAAAAACAGAAGCAAAAGATGTAGGAATGCAAAAAAGAAAAAAGGAAATTGATTGTATGAATAGAAATACACTACTTAAAAAGAATGAATTCCAAATCATATTCAAAAAAAAGTTTAAACTTTTGCATTCACAGTCTAAAAATCAGAAAGAAAAAAATTGTTAGAGCAATAACTAACCACAAATTCATCCAGCACCAGAGAGAGAAATGGTTCAGACACCTGATAAGAATGGTAACTGATCAGCAAGTATCCAGAGCCTACAATGTCAGAAGATCAGGGGTCTGTGCAAGAGGACGATTTTGCAGGCACCAGATCGAGGACTTGGCAGAAACGGTCAAGTCCCATGACCTCTACGTCACAGAGACAATCCACCAAGCCATCGAATGCCATCTCTACCTCCCCCATGACAAAATGAATAAATACAAGCCTGCCTGCTGCAGGGCTAAACTCCATTCCTTCTTCTATGCCAACTGAAGAGATTACTGTAACTTTTGTATATATAATAAATCAATTTGCTGATATACATAACTTGTCAGGTTAATTCAGTTGGTGAGAGAGCCACCTTCTAATCACAAGGCCATGGGAAATGTTAATTCTACATGTGGGTTTGGTTTAATATAGTGTGACAGACAAACAGTGAAGAGTTCATTCCTCTTGATTTAAGTTTTTTGTTATGTTGGATAAACATAGTCAACACAAGCTTGGACTATAGTTTGACAAAAAAATCAATTTCTATGAAAAATAAGAGACTCATTTTATGGTTTGTGTTTTACCTTCAATGAAAGGCATATTCCATGTGTTAGTAGCTTGCCTTTTTTTGATTCTAGGTTTCTTTAGTTTTTATACCAACTAAATGACAAGTGGAATAAGTATAATATCTGAACTTTTCAAAAGAAAACTGGTGCATTTATTGATTGGTGTCTTGCTGATTAAAATATCTTAGCAAATGAACACAAGATGACTATATTGAAGAAAAAAAGTAAACTTCCTTGCAAGGCAAAATAAGAATTGTTACATTTCATAGTTTGAGAAAAGGTCATTTTTAGCAGATGACACATTTTACCTGCTTTTGAATTCTTAGATTGCCGTTAGTAATGTAAAGAAGATTCATTTCTCATTTAGTCTCAGAGTTGTATCCAAAAGTAAACCTATTCTTGGGGCTGCTTTTGTTTTTACAACAATATTTTGACCAATCTATTCTTCGGGTCTAAAATCCATACATATATAAATAGAGGAGCTAATATACTGACTGGTGTGGTTTGTACTCAGCAACAGTTTTTTCTTTGTCATATCATCATTCAAAATATATTACAAAATTTCATTTATTGATTTCATCATAACAGCTGGAAAAGTATTGCATTATATACATAGTATGTTTTCATTCAAATTTATGTATTATCTCTGAAGTGAAAACTTTCATTATCCATAATACAAATTCATGATCTATTTAATACTGAATAATAATCATTTGATAATGAGCTTTTGTAGTGATAGACTTTTAGGACACATATGGAAATAATTATGTTTAGTGGATAAAACTGTGGTATATACTAACATGTAAGATGCACATTTACTAGAAAAAGACACCATGCAAATATGACTCTGCATCCGATGCATTGGTATAATGACTAGAATGTGGGTGCTGCAACCAAAGCATTCTCTCAATAGTCACCTAGGGAGCTGAAACATAAAACCTAATGAAAAGATTGACTCTCAAACAGAGAAACAAGCAATGAAATAATCATCCTCAACATCACATGGAGAGATCACAAAACAGTGCAGTATATTAGAAAAAAAATAGGAGTCAGGGATATCATAGGAACCATTACAAAACTTAAATGGCAATCAGCAGTTCATGATGCAACCAATGGACATCACAATTCATACTGTGGATCCTCAGAGATCATATGTGAAACTATGGCCGGCAAAATAAAGGAAAGCGAGTCAAAGTAGACAAGATAAGATAGTATTGGCTTCTGAACAACCACAATAGAAAGGTCAGACAGTCCTAGAGGAGGTCTATGTCCAATGATAGACTCTAAAAGGCTGATGATGCTGAGGATGAGGCTTATATGAATTGCCTTGAGAGGGAGTATCCCAAATATTCTTTTGACCCATGCACCTTATTATTGAGTGAATATAGTTATTATTATACATGTAATAGCTCTAAATGTATGCATTGATTGAACAACAATTCTAAAACCCCTTTTATACATCTGCTAAACATACGATTTGGTATCACTTTTATGTAAGTTTATTTTAAATTGGTCACTAGTTTGTGCATGCTTGTTTATTCAAAATTCAGATTTTTTCAGTGATCACAGTCCAACAAAAAGTGAGGCAAATAACATTTATTGATCACTGCTTAATCATACTTTTTAACACAGCATATAGAGGCGGTGGTGATCCATAATTTCCCTTGGAAAGCTAGTTTTACATAAGTTTGATTCCAATCATAGATAAAAATATAACATAAAACCAAGAGAGCATTAGGGCACTGCTGATTGGTGAAGATATACCATTGCAAGTCATTACACGACCTCCTTCCACCGAAATAAAGGTTTTAAGACTCAGAACAACTGAACAATTTTCATAGATTCTGCCAAAGATACATATATATCTGTATAATGTAACTAGCTGACTAAGCTACTATACTCTGTCTTGAAGTTTATGCAAGGGAAAGAAGGAAATGAGCAGGTCTGGTTAGTCACTCAAAAGAAACTGTCATGTGACCAGAGTCTTTTGGTATCATGCCTTGTTAGGGGTTAAAACATTGGAAAAAGAGGTGATCAATGAATATCTTATTTTCTCTCAATAAACGATAATGGTACAATACAATTGTTTAATACGAGCCCAATTTGATATTCGTATATAAAAAGACCATTGTCATTTGCTGGTACTCACTCCATTGTGTCACTCCACACCATGCATCTCAATCAACAGTCAAGGGCCTTATTTGACAGCTAGATAGCATAAATTGTTTACAAATCAAATGGTGGATGGAATGCTTATTGTGCAGCAGGGTTGCCTTTGAGATATACTCCGAATATACCCTTTAGCAACCCCCAGGAAATATGCCCTTTCACTCCCCCTACCTGAAATATGTGATTTTGACCCCCGGCTGGAAAAGCGGCAGAGGTTACGCATGACTGAGAAGCATTCTCAGGGTGAAAGACAATTAAAATGCTGTAATTTTGTTGATAACTGTAAGTTAGACTAATCCAAAAGCCAAACCAGAAACGATTACAAGTGTGAAATCCAATTGCAAAAAAGGGACAGATTAATTTAAAGCTCGAGATTATCTAGCAAAATCGTACAAAATAACAGATGGATGATAGATTGCTTGGTTTCGTATATTCAAGCATCTTAACCCTTTTGTGATGTGTAGGATATATATATATATATATATATATATATATATATATATATATATATATATATATATATATATATATATATACCGAGGTTTTCATGTCTCCAGGGATATATATATATATAAATGTCCCTTAGATTTCTTATTGGAGACTACTAGGACATTTTAATTCAGGCATTGAATACCTTATTAAGTTGAGCTTGAAATGGTTAACAAGCAAAAAAACCTAGTTTTATTGGATCATCATAACAGAATTAACAGAATAAATATAATCATGTCATTGACCACAAAATGTCTGAGTACATGACTTCCAAATCTGCACTGATCGCAATGTCTATTTTCTTTCGGTTCTGTTTCAGTATTGATTTAAATGATAATTCTGTAAAAAAAAGTAAATAACTCGCCATCACGGTCAATAATTGAACAAGCGTAGTATCAAAATTTGAAGTCATGTAAAAAAAAATTCAATTGAAGAATTAATGTGGTCAGAATTAATTCTATTTATGACATCACTGACGTTTTCTACTGAAAAACATTTGAAATAGAGTGAAAAAAAACATCTAGAAACATCTAGAATCAGGACAATCTAGCTGTTATTAATAAACCCATCAGAATAAGGTTAAAAAAAGATCAAAGAAGCCTTTTTTTTTAGATAAAAAAGGCTTTTTTAGAAGGGGTCTAGTAGAGTGGATTTTCAAGTCCATAGACCAAATGGTATGGCCAGGAATGCTGGAATAAACTAACACATAAACACTCAAATATAAGGGAAAAAAAGGATACTTTGTTCAGCAGTATTTCTGTGGGAAGGAATTCCTCCTCATAAGGTTAACTTATACTTCATTTGCAAACTTTAATGACAAACAAACATTTAATCAATGGCCTGCCATGAATATTCAAAGTTTGCACAGCCTGTATCAACAGATGATGTAGAATAAAAGAGAAAAAGACTGTAATCTTCACGGGAATAACGTCCTAATCTCAAGCCATAAATGATGAGTAAAGTATCAAAGATACTTATTTAAGTAGTTAAATAAAATCCAAGGATTTATTTGTCATCAAAACTGATGTTGTTTTGCTTGGTGGCATAGCTTGCCAATCTTCACCTTAACTTTGGATGCATTGATGGCAAGACTGGGTGTTTTGATTGGGAAAGCATGAAAACTTACAACAAAGACGCTTACAATTGTGACCATGGATTTTCTCTACTTTTTCATCAACAGCAAAATAGATATTAATGCAATGTGCTGACATATGCTGTTTAAGATTAATGTGCCAAAAACACTATCACTAAAAAATGTAAAGCCTCCCCCCCAAAAAATAGTCCTAGTATAATTTATCAAATGTCCGTCTGTCATACATCCACCTAAAATTTTTCATATGTACTAATGGACCCAGAATGTATGCTTTTAGCTTTTGAAAATTTCCAAACTAAATAATAGTGTGAGGTCAGTTTTCATGCTCACCCTGATAAAAATGATCTGATTTTCATCTCTCTATATATCATACTAAAATTCTGATTCTGTTTATTTGTAAGTGGCTGATATGATTCTATCTATATATAAGTGGCTGAATTGGTAGGTTGTCCTCAGGGGTTGAATTAAGGAACCCTAAACTAATTCGACAAACGCAAGAAAACTAGAAAAGTAAAGGTAATTTGCGAGTGAAAAATGATAGTGTGAGGTCTGTGTTAATACTCATCCTGAAGATACTGATCTGAATTCCATCTATCAATCTATCTATCTTTCTATTGATTAATATAATACTAAAAAGCTTTATCCATATGTAACAAAGTGGTGCATTATAGTCAGAATTATTGAATTAAGGCACCCCTAAAAAAAACAGTTTTGATATTTTATTGAGGGTCAAAGACCCCATTCAATCCTTGCCAGAAACTTATTTTAAAAGGGTATTCAACTTGAAAAGCAGAAGTGAAGTGTTGATGTTTCTTTTCTGGGGATGCAAGGAGAAAAAGAAATCCTGACCACTTGATTCTGCTCGTTATCCATTTCCCGCTTTGTTGTAAGTAATACTGAGTGCCAAATCTAAAGATAGTTAAGGATAGAGCTGTGATAACTGTACATATGTATATATATATCTATATCAAAACTGACAACAAAAAGAAATATGTTCTGCCAATCAAAATAAGAGCATTCAATAGCCTTACAAAATCATTTCTATTTGGAGATAAGAAAATACTGTTTCTTCTCAGATTGCAATCATAGCTGTAGGAATGAATAAGCAGAAGATCTCCAATTTGCAAATAGTCAGAAAAACATTTGCATGCTTGATTGATTTAATTGCAAACAGTTGAAAGAACAATAGCTTGTTATTCTCAAATGGCTTACTAAGAAGACATCTTGGAATAGGCAGAGGGAGAGTGTGGCTGCCTCCTGATAAACAAGTCAGGTTTGAAAGAAACAGGGATGGATGGAAAAAAAAAAAAGAAAAAGATAAATGAAAGAATGCAAACAACAATTCAAACATACTTTTCCTCCTGAAATTCTATATATAAAAGTTATATCCAAATTAATTTTTAAAAGATGATACATAAATTTCAATTCCAACAGAAATGATAAGTTTCTCAAAGGACATTCTCCCCCAGAATTGTTTAAACTATTGAATGAAATCTTTATGCCGCCTTTATTGTCACCACAATGTTGTGGTTGATCTATTCATGGAAATTCGTTGTCCTAGGTTGATGGAGAGATACCTTACTTCCCCTTGGGACCTTCCACATTCTAGAGTTCTAATCACTTTTCAAAACAGTCTGTAAAGTCCTCTTCCAAGATTGCCATCAGTTACCTTGTTGTGTTCTTCTTATTCTTTTTGATGGTTTGAAATCTCCCCCTTTCAAAGGCAATTTGAGCTTTGAGGAAATCCAGGGGTTGTAGGGAGCCAATTCTGGACCGTGAGGGTCAGACATTTTGCTGAAAAACCCAGCATGAGATACAAAGAATCTACTAACTTAATCATTGTGAATGTGATGGTCACTCAGTACACAACCTCATTCAATGGTGCCTCACCGTGGACTAATGGATCAATAAGAAGAAGGCACAGTATGGTTCTCTCTGATTGGCGGCCAAATTATATCAAGGCCACACAACTCATTCTCGAGATATTCAAAATGGCTGGAAAGTTTCTGGACTGACCTCATATTTCTAATTCTTCATCTAATTCAAGCCTGGGATTTTTTAAGGGTCATAATGTAAGGGCGACAATTAATGGATTCAAGTTCTCTCATTTTCTGAGAAACCCTGGAAAATCGTACATCATTTCAGAGGTTACATGTCATGGATTTCATTAATGGTAATATCGTACTAATATAATGGACATGTGACCTCATTATGCATTCAAAATGGTTGCCATATTCTAGATGGTCACAAAATCCCAAGTACATGTACGTAAGCTCCTGGCCTGAATGAGTTAAGAGTTTTTGTCGGAATGGGAAGAAAGAAAAAGAATGATCAGAGAATTTGAGCAGCTGCCCTGGGGTATTGTTAATAGTAAACTCAATCTTCAATGGAAGCTCTGAACATGGGTTTGAGCAAATGCTGGCTCAGTCATACAAATATCTAATGAAGAATTATCAATAATCAATAGCTGGAGTTCTATCAAGAAATACAGTGATACCTTAATCTGTGCAGGTTTTGATACACTACAGTCAAAGTATTGCTGCAGAAATTATTGCAACTAAATCTAGGCTCAAAAAAAAAAAATACATTCAAGAATCACTAATGATAAATATAAGGAATTTTTAAAGATGATTCTAGTTTGAAGAGAGAATTCTATCATGGATTTTTATCATATATATAGCTCACTGGATTGATCTACTAAATCATTCACTTGCATAAATACTACATAAATTTTATTGGAATCATATCTATACACATCCATATTTTTAGTCAAATACACAGTTCCTTTCCAGAGGGTTACTATTTCAAAATCTTCTTTCATAATCCTCACTTCTACACTTCAACATTTACTTTATTTTTTAGTGTATCACAAGAAAAATGGATATTTTATGAGAATGAATGCTTGGCACCTCAAGTCTTGTACAACAGCATCAAAAACAGAGGTTCTCAACCTTTTTGCCAAGGTTCCCTATTCAACATATTTCAGAAGGTCATTTCACCCCTTCAAAGATTGCCTGATTCAAAAAGTGTATTCCAAATAATAGGTATAAGATAGTCAAATATTAGAAGTTTGGATCAACTAATCTGTAGTCCAAATCCTGCCCCTAACCCTAAAATCCTACCTGTGGTGAGAAAAGGGAATTCCCCTGGTTTTGAATCCCTGGTCTAGAAGCCAGTGAAGTTATTCTTCATGTCTTCGGATGCTGGTACTTGCCTAGAAAAATGTGTGCTTATTTTGGAGAGTATATAAAAACCAATATAAGTTGAATAATACACCAAAAAGTATAATAGAATAAAGAAAAATAGTAAAAAACATTTGTTTTTCTTAAGGTTCAATTACTTTCAGTCTCCTCTGCTGTTTATTTCATCAAATTTATTCTGAAGACTGTATGATAAGATGTGTGCATTATATAAAGAGGTGTGGAGTGGCGTAATATTATAGCAATGAAAAACAGAATTGACAAATTCAGTTCAAGTCTAAGGCTGCTTACATTAACTTCATGCTAATGCTGTTGGGAAAGGCTTGGATCCACTTCTTATTGATAAATAGCAGGGCAGTTAGAGAACTTCAACCCTGTAAGGCAGTCGAAATAAGAGAGAGTTAGTTTGACAAGAAAAGGCTACCAGTTGTGACATCTAATCGTACCACTGGAAAAACATCCTTGGAGGTTGAGAGGGCAGAATAGTGTCTGTTCAATGACACTTTTGCTTTAAAAAAGAATTCATGCAAAGGTTGCTGTACAACTCTGCACAGCTACGGACATCATCAGAAGAACAGTCAACCGGCTGCATAGACTAAGATGTGGATTTTAATTGCTTATAACATATATTGATTTGAAGTGGTAAAATAATGAGCCAATGAATGAATGAATGAAGAAGAAGAAGAATACTTTATAAAAATTTGAAAATAATCAACTACTTATTGGGTAGTAAAGAAAAAAAGAAGATAGCAGCAAATGAATCAACATTGTGCTACAGTAGGCATCCCAATTTATATCATGTTGAAAGAAAAAGATTCAAAAAGTACACAATAACATAATTTTTAAATTCATGCAATAATATGTATAAGAAGCAGAAAAGAGATTGGAGCAGAGCTTCCTAAAGGGGGTGAAGCCTGTACATGCACCAGGGCCCAGAGGGTCAGGAAGACATTGAGAGTTTCTTGGATAGAGCTGTGTATCAAAACTTACGATACATCAATTATCAAGATAGCAACTGTAGTAAAGCATGCTGAAAGGGTTATAGCAGATGAAAATTGAATGGCTAAAAGATGAGGGTGTTTGGTTGAAAATAGATTTTCAATGCCTTATAGAATTTCTCTTGAAGACCCTGGATTGTAGACACTAGAAATAAGTTTGATGCAAGATGTATCTGAGCTACATTTTCACATGTTTTTCATAACTTATACAAAGTCAAACATTTCTTTGCTCAATTTTCTGGGCAGAGAATATTGGTAACTGTCTGTTACAAGAATACAGCCATGAATAAGAGAGTAAAGTAATTTTAATGCTGATTGCAGCAGAAAAATAACTGAAAATTCATTGTATGGAATAAATATCTGTAATTGTGCATCTTTGAAAATGCATTGACATATTTTTGATAAGATTATTTTCCTATTCGTTTATTTTTCACTATTGATCAGGAACTATGATTGTTTCTTCTTCATCATCATCATCATCATCATCATCATCATCATCATCAATCTTTTATTGTCCATCATTGAACATAAACCTTACCAAGGATTTTCCATACCTTTCTATCTTACGTGTTGCAGAGCCAATATTTTCTGAACCAATCCAATTTGTCTTGCCATCTCATATTCTGCTGGGCACGGTGCAGCATCTGATCTCTGAGGATCCAAGTAGTGAGTTGTAATGTCCATCGGTTGTCTGCCATTTTTGCAACATAGCCAGCCCATTGCCATTTGAGTTTCCTGATGGTTTCTATGATCTCGGACTCCTGTGTTTTCCCTAATATACTGGTCTCTCTATATAATGTTAAGCATGATTCTCTCCTGTACACTTTGCATGCTTCTTAGTTTGAGGGTGTGTTTCTTGATTAGGTTCCATGTTTCAGCTCAATAAGTGAATATCAGGAGGATGCATTGGTTGTATACTCTTCTTTTTAGGACAAATGGGATTTTCTTGTTCTTGAAGATTGAGCTTGCTTTGCCGAAGAGTTACCATCCCAATTCTTTCCTCGCAACCTAAGGGACCCTTGAGGCCATAAGTTAAAAAAACTTGGATGACTAATGTGGTATGATATTTGAACAGTTATTCATTTAAGTCTCTGCAAGGACTCATCATTGCAAGAGAACAATGTCACATTACAACATTGGCAGTGATCCCGCCAAACCGATACCAGTACCCGCACTGCTCCAGACCATGCGCCTCCATAGTTGGGTCGCAAAGTAATCTGACACTTCACTGATGGATATATAAATAAAAATTTTCTCCGAACCCAAAGGACAACCACCATTCATTTTTTTTTTCCATCAAATTTCTTTTCATCAAATTAATAATAAAAAAATCTGATCAGATATAAAAAAAAAATCTAATTATTATGTCAAAAACCTTTTGCAACACAAAGCTCAAAACAAACTAAAACTAATCCCTTGAGAAAGCCAAATCTATTCTAATTTATCCCTCTGTCTTCAGAATTCTTTCAGAGCTATTGTAGCTTTTAATTTCTGTTGTACCTTCTTGCACGTGATACCAATGATTTTCTTACTATTCAGATGGCCTAATCATTTTAACATTTTTCAAAGAATATTTTGAGAAGAAGGGGGGGTAGAGCTAAATTGATAAATTTCTTTATTGTGGACTTGATCCAGCAAGCAGTTACTTCCTAGAATTTGCAAAAAAAAAACTATTTTGGCATCTGAGTTGATTGAAATCTTCGATTGATTTTGACTCTACTGAACATGGATCACCAATAATCAATAAATAATCAAGTCCCTTTTCTTATGCAACAAATACTGGTGTAATTATTATACCATTTCTATGGCATACTGTCTTTCCCAAGCACATGAGCAACAAAAGACGATTGTGCCATTTGAACCAGACTATGAACTACAACTTTTCATAGGCTTTTTTTTCAGTTGAATGTACACAGAATCAAGCATTATACATAGAGGTTACTGCACTCACACACACTATATATATATATATATATATATATATATATATATATATATATATATATATATATATATATCATCAGGAATTAGAAGTCCAATGCTGGACAAAGGCCTTTCTCATTTCCTTCCATGTTGACAGTGATTGCGCAAACCTTTGCCATGTCTTACCAGCAAAACTCACTCATCCCTGTTACAACTATATTTACCGTCGCATGGGCAGCAATCATTTAGCTTTTTGCTCCATCTGTTGTCATCCCTTCTTGCCAAGTGTCCCTCTGATCTCCATTTTTGTTGTTTATTCATTTGTATAATATCCTTCACTCTAGTCTTTCCCCATATCTATTTTTTCCCTGGCGTTGCTATTTCCATGTTCTCTGAGCAATTCTAAGTGGGTTCTTAGTTTGATTGGTTATTTTCTATGTTTTGTATTTGTAAGTCTTAGCTGGTATTATAGATAAATATATAAATGTATATCCAAAGGGATGGCACTTTGATACTAGGTAGACCATACAGATATTCTGATCGTAGGCAGAAGTGCTGATCCATACATAAATAATCCTGCCATTTTTTAGGCATACTCTGTAGGCATATATATATATATATATATATATATATATATATATATATATATATACATACATATGTATATATATATATATATATATATATATGAATATATATATATATATATATATGAATATATATATATATATATATATATATATACATAGGGGTAAAATGCCAGCCTCCAGGTCTGAAGCAAAGGTTTTGATCCTACCTCGTGGTACTGGATGGGAAAATGGATAGTCTATGGCCACACTGAAGAGTTGTTTTACACCGAAACAGCTGTCAGTGGATAGCACAATTATTAGTTATTATATATATATATATATATTTACTGGCCCTTGTTGTGGTTGATGATGAGTATAACAGCTTTTTACAGTCCCTACTCCTCGAGCAGTAGTTATAGAGGAGTGTTCTACCCAAATACTCATTCACCCACTCTCTTTTCCATTAACTATTGTGACACGCGAGAAACAAAACATTCTCTCAAGATATATTATGATGGAACAGAGTACAAGGAGACGTGGATTCATACTTTTCTCAAGGTTATTTGTACTCACTGAACATAAGTAGCCACTTCCCAAATTTGCTTTATCTATAACCATTTTACTATATCTCACTATGTTTCATGTACACGTAAAGATACATATGCACATATGTGAAAAATGAATTGAAAATAAAGCCCACAAAAGTTATAACTGATGTAATTTTATATAAAAAAAAGTGACGAATTCATTTCCCTTGTGGAAAAAAACACAAAAACCCCCAAAAAACTACTGAACTTAAACTAATAGCATTTCATTTTAATATTTTTTAATAAAAGCAGATCACCTTCAATGCAATGTAAAAAGAAGTGAAAAATATACATTTCTGGATTATTTTTAGCCGACTTAAGAATGTTTTTATCATTGCTTTTTTTTTGGTTTTGATTTTTACAGGATTTAATTTTTAAATCTGCTGATATTGAAATCTCAATGTCTGACAAAAATGCACAGCTAATTTGATTTAGAAACCTTTCAAGAATCCAAGAATCAATTCTTTATAGATTTTATGTCATAAAAGATCTTTTTCTTTTCTATCTTTCTTTCTTTTTTTTTTTCTTTGCAATAAGAATAGACAACATGGAAAAAAATCAAAATTTATCGGAGGAATATATTCATTTTTAACTTCAAGATTTTTATCAGCATTTTCATTATGAAATGATTAGGAATTCTTTTTTTGTGTCAAGTTCGTCATTTTCTTTTTTTACAGATATTTCTTATTTACACCATGTACAGTGAAGACCAAAGAATTTAGTCACTACACTTTACGTTCAAATCTATTCTTTCCTGTTTTCTTTGATATAGGTACATTTTATTTTCTTAATGAAGGCTGTAAACAGACTGAACAGAGAATAAGCCAAAGAAAAAAAAAGGTAAGTATAAAAGATATATTATAAATTGCTTTTTGATTCAAGAGCAACAGGACACACAGTTTGGTTTGGTTGGGCAAGGAGCCTGTATTTAAATGCAATAGATTTTCTAATCGTATCCTCTGTTTTTAAAAAATTTTTCACTTCTCAATTATTTACCCAGCCGTATATAAATAGCAGTGTAGTTGACACCTTCTAGCACTGGAAAGCAGTCCATCTAAGAAGATAACCTGACAAAAACTACCCTGCAGCCTGGCAGTTGCCATAACCAGTTCCCAGGCCCATACAAAACCTGTAATAGGCCTACGCCAGATGGGAAATGTAGGCTGCACCTTGAAATATCTATTAAGACTTTTAGTAATCAATTCAAAATATGTATGATTTATGTATGGGTATGAACGTGTTCATGCACTATACGTGATATACTTACTTACAACAGAAAGGAATTATAATGATTTATAAAAACGTTAAGACAAGAAACTTCATTCAAAATGTTTATAAAACGATAAGATAGTGAAAAGACAGTATTTGCTTCTGCAAAGGAGTGTAGCCCTCTAGCTGGAACACGGAACCTGACCAAAAGGTTGACCCTCAAACTGAGAAGCATGCAATGTGCACAAGAGGGAATCATGTTCAACCTTACATGGAAAGATCATTAGACATCACAGTACATCGGAAAAAAGACAGGAGTCCGAGATATAAAATCCATTAGAAAACTCTAATGGCAATGGGATGGACATGTTGCAAGGATGTCAGACAACTGCTGGATATCACAACTCACAACATGGATCCTCAAAGATCACAAATGAAATTGTAGTGGGCAGAAAATAAGTTGGCATAATGAGCTAGACAAATTCAGAATGTAATGGCTCCGTAATGCCCATAACAGAGACGTATGGTGGATCCTCAGAAAAGTCTGTGTCTAACACATGATGCATAAAGGCTAATGATGAAGCTAAATGGCCAACCTGGTTCCTCTTCTTATTACATTCTGTAACAAATAAAACCAGTTCCAAGCCTGGTCAGGGTACAGGGAGGGTGAGGTATTTGGCCAACACCGTGGCCCTGTTGAAACAAACAATTGCTACATAGAAACAATGAATAAAATTTCCCATAAATGCTGCTATTCAAACAGAGACAATACCATTTCTCAATAAGCGATTTGCAATTGTCCTCATCTCTGGAGTCAAGCCTTCTCACTTAGGGTGAGGAGGTATGAAGTATTATGGTGTTGTACAATTGTTTTATATAACCCCAACTTAACGAAAATGGTATCATTCCTTGCTGGTAACAGATATCTGCTAAGATATATTCCGGATATATCAAAGTCACATAGAAGGACCTGTCACTTTTATATTATCCACTTATAACACATCTAAAAAGCTTTGACTATACTCATGGACTAAACTTCTATTTCTTTTAAAAACACTTTTATAAGGTCAACATTTTCAATTGTGGATACACAAAAACTGCCATAAATTAAGAAGAAAAAAAAATCTAAGCCTCATAATGAAAATGAAATTTTGCTGAAGCAATTAGGTAAGGTTCAATTTTTTACCCCAATTCTTAAGACTTGTCTTTTCCACTTGGGTGTGTCACTCCTTTACTTGAGACACCTGTAATCTTGACTTCGGGGTTGAAATAGACGCCTTGATTCTTCCATAGATAATCCATCCTATCTTTAGATTTGTTCTCACTCAGTGCTGTTACTACATTTTTAGGAAAGCTGTTTTGAATTGGCCGTAAGGTGCTGTGTGAAGCTGTTTCTTCTCACTTGTTTTACACCCCTCAAGTGATTTTCATTTCCCTTAGTCCTTGTCTGGGTTTTCTTCTAATTCAATCTTCAGTGTACATGCTATTTTGTACATTTTGCTCAGGATTTTGAGTGTTTCAATCAATCTCTGGTATCTGAATGAAGGTAAGTCCAGTCACCTATTTCTTTCTTCATATGCTTTCATTCAATATCCCTGGATCATTTTTGTTGCTCACCTCTGAAGAGTTCCCCTCACATTGATCATTTCCAGGACATAGGAATAAAATATTCCAAGAGTAAATAAATTCACAGGTGTTTACTAAACTTGGTTTATTAATTTTTGACTAGTTTATCTTTCAACTTATTGTGGTCATCTATTGCAACAAAAAAAAACTTGGAAATTGATAATAAAATTGCTTTGTCAAAGAAATTTTAATGACTGAAGACTATCAAGCTTAGTTTAGTCAGGCACAAGGCCAAAAGGATTAAAGTATTCAATAGTAATCGTCTGTTCATCTAGTGTTTCAAACATTGTGGAATGCAAACAATTAATTTGGAAAATTCTCGTAAATCTTTTCTAGACTTTACTTCAACTTTTGCTAAAAGCACAAAAGTTTTCTTTTTCAAATAAAAAATGTTGTTGAAAGAATTCTTTTAATTTTTTTCACTGAGGCAAAAATAGCCGAAGAGAGAATCTTCCAACAACAATTGTCTTCAGAGTTTTTGCCCTGAATTAAAGAAAAGGAACAAAGAAACACATTCATAGAAGATGTTAGTACAAGTATTTATGTTTCGAAATTTTATTGATTTTTCTTTTACATGAAAAAAGTAAAGAGAAAAGGAATTTTGTTCTCAAGAAGAGTTATAAATAGATTTAGATCTATAGGTGTTACTCTTCTAAGTAGGCTTCTGGAATCTCTGCCTCTTTCAATAGAAGCCTTCCAAGTTAAGATTTTGATAGTTACAAAAAGAGACAAAAATACAGCTTGATTTGAATGGAATAGTTAGAAAGAAACAATTTTTAAATGAAAACTATGACTTCTACTGTGTAATCCTTTATTGCATTATGACATCAATATATTTGGAATACATTAGTGTTTTGTTTGATTTAAAAAATTAATTCACTTGTAAGACTTTGTGTTTAATAGTTCTCTGTTTATAGAGTTAGGGACACGCCACATCAGCCATTAAATGAATCACCACAGTCTGTCCGGTAGCACTTACATATCTATACAAAAAAAACCCCACTAATCTTGGGGGAGGGGGCATTTTTTCCGAAACATTAACAAAAAAAATTCTTGGAAGGTGTCTAGTTCTCTTACGTATTTACAAGGTTCTTGGCTAAAACATGTATCCAGGAATGCTGGAACAATTATACAAGAGTCTTTAAATGCCCCTCAAATGTTTTTTTCTTGAAAAACATCAATTACCGAAGTTTTCTTTTTACCCAGAAGCATCAGAATAGAATTAATTCTCATTGAGTCAGAAAGATCCAATGTCGCGGGAAATTATATTTGAGAAAGATTGTGCATATGACCATCTTCTCTTCCCAAACAGTCATGGTAGCCAAAAGTATTGAATTAAGGTACCCCTAATATGCACTAACTCAAATAATGTGAAAAACATCGGAGTAATTCGTAGCATAATCATAATAGTGTATGGTCTGTGTTGAGGCTAAACCCGAAAATAATCATCTGATCTCTATTGATCTATTTATAAAATTTGATATATATTCAATAAAGTTTGAGGGTCTGTCCATTTTCTCCACCCAAACAGTGCATTATGGCCAGGGGTATTGAATCAAGGTACCCTTAAAATGCAATAACCCAAATAATGCACAAAACTCTGAGTGATTTGCAACACAATCATGTATGATCTGTGTTAGAGCTTACCCTGAAAATAACCATCTGATCTCAATCGATCTACCTACCTATGAAATTTAATATATTTGAGAAAGATTGTAGGTCTGTCCATATTCTCTTCCCAAACAGTACATTGTAGCCAGAGGTATTGAATTAAGGTAACTTTAAAATGTGTTAACTTGAAGAATGCATGAGACACTGGACCGCTATAAATGTAGTAGAAAGCAATTTCATTTCAGACATCGAAATCAACTTTTCATGGGGAATCCAATAGTTGCATTATACTGAATATACCTTTCTGGTTGATTTATAGCTAATTTTCTGCCTGGGCGATGCTAGCTATGCTCCGTGGCAGGGCCCATGGTTGGTGTCAACTGGGGCGGTAACTGATGGTGACACCCAACCTTTCTCAGAACTTGCTCTCTTTTCAGGATATTTAGAATTTCAGTGATCTTTTTGCACTAATACAATTCATTATTCATCATGATTCTCCTTTGTCATTGCCCTTGCCAATGAAGTTGGAGAGATATATGTATCGAATACTTTTGGCTATATTGTACGTGCTGAGAGATGTTTCATTAGGAGAAAGAATTAACTGGAAACTATATGAAAGATTTTTAGGCAATCATCTTGGTGCAACCCCCCTCTGATAATGCTACCTGAGGTGGGCTGTTTCCTCCACTGTCGCCATGGTCTGATGCTGGGTTTACCACCTTACATAATTACTTCATCTCTATCATTATTCGGACTATCCTCATCTTGGTTGTTTTCCATACAGCATTTCGGCCATTGTACTCTATGGCCTTCATCAGGTATCTGGTTAGAGAAGCGGAAAGAATTACTGCAAGTAATCTAATGGTTCTAAATTCAATCCCAGTGTGAGATATTAATAATTTGAAAAATACTACTACTGCTAAGAAGGGAGTGCGGTCTATATACCCCGTCGGTTGAATAAAGGGTTTGGTTCGTTACTTCCCCCCCCACACCTACCAGATGATACCTGATGAAGGCCGTAGAGTACAACGGCCGAAACGTTGTATGGAAAACAACCAAGATGAGGATAGTCTGAATAATAACAGAGATAATAATAATACCTCATCTCAAAAATTCAGAGAAACAATAATTATTTCATGTGAATACTTTTAAATCAAGAACTTTTTTCAATGTAGTTGATTCTATCTTCTCCACTGCTAAGTAATGCGCCACCTGACATGATAATTTTTTTTTTTAAAATAAGTAAATGTTTTACTTAGATGCCTACAAATTGTAGTTTGGCTGATAATAACAGTTCTGACTTTAAATTGACCTGTACCAACCTTCAGTGATCTTAGAGATCTCTACCTTCCATTGTATATTCATCTTTGACAAATTACCCTTATAGTCTAATTTCCACATTCTTGGGTTCAGCTCTTCAGCTGACTGTTAGATGCAAGCAAAAATTTGTCTCCGTTATAGTTGTAGATGAATGTATATATGACAGCATGTATATATGTGCATATACATTTATGTATGTATGATGTATACATGTGTATATACATAGATAATCATTGAGTTTAATAAATATGGCCCAAAGCCAAAAACATGGGCTGAAGAGCAAAATCACAATAGATGTAATGATAAATGAAACAAGCTTGCTGATTACTTTCTTTGTATGTGTATTACATATCCTCTATTCAGGGTTGAGCACTCTTTAAGTGAGGTAACCCATCCATTGTAAGCTTATGCAATGCTCTTCCATAGGAATAGAGCATTGGATGGGGAATTTATACGTAAATGAATATATCGCTTAAAATTTGGCCTTACTGACCATCCAGTTCAGTAGCTCAGAGGTAGGATATCGGCCTCAGGGTTTGAAGCAAAGGTTTCAATCCTGCCTCATGGTACTGGATGGTATAATTGAAAGTCTATAGCCACACTGACGAGTTGTAATACATCGGAACAGATATCTGTGGATAACACAATAATATATATATAGTATATATATAAATATATATACATATATATATATACACACACACACACACATATATATATATATATATATGTATATATTTCTTTATATTTATATAAGTGGAAAGATTTTTCTGACAATGTGGAAACACAACTTAACTAGCATTCCAAGGGAAAATAGAAATCATCTCCACTTATATATGCTCATTTCTATTTTGCAAATTTAGCATAGGTTTATATTGTAAATCAAAGCCTCCACTAAAAACTTGAGGTGGGGAAATTTTTCAAAAAAACAGTTTCACTACTCATTGGGGAGAGTGTGTGCCTGCAGAATTTAGAGTTCCTACTCTGAACAGGTAGCACTGGGCTAAGTCCAGATGCATAAATAAATACATATTTATAATTGTCAGAACACAAGTGTTGAACTGGTTTATTGTAGATAGTGGTGATTAATAACAACAAAAACAATAACAATTTTGTGTACAATAGATGAGAATTATGTGTAAAGTTTTTTTTTTCTAAACCACCAAGTGACCAATGTCTTTTGGCAGCATGTTACTTCATTTAAAACGTTCCTTACTTTTATTTAGACATGAACAGTGGTTAAGCTCTGGATCACAAATGCCTCTTGGCAGCATTTTGTGTTGGGAGTGATCAATCAAAAAATTGGAAAAAGAGGTGATCAATGAATGTTACTTCTCTTGCCTTTTGTTGGGCACTGAAATGTCCAAATTTTCAAAGAACAAGACTGGACACAAACTAGGGGACCAATTCAGCATTAAATTACATTGAAAATTTAATCAACCATTAAAACCTCATTTTGGAAGGGAATTTAAAAAACAAAAGCATTTTACCTACTCATTGAGGAGAGTGTGAGCTCAAAATTACATATATATATACACACACACACACACATATATATATATATATATATATATATATACGTATATATATATATATATATATATATATATATATGCATATACATATACATATATATACATACATATACATATACATATATATACATAAACATATATATACATACATATACATATATATACATACATATACATATATATACATATACATATACAAATATATACATATACATATATATATATATATATTCATATACATATACATATATATATACATATACATATATACATATATACACACATACATATACATATATACACACATATACATATATATATATATGTATATATATATATATATATATATATATATATATATATATATATATATATATACCAGTTTGGTTCATGTCTTTGAAGCTGGATACAAGATAGGATAGTGGACAGAGAATGAAGCTTGTTGTGAACAAGATGATGGAAACACTTTGCACTAATTAGGTCCCTACCTTTGAAGTCAATAGTACTGATCTCTTGGTAAAAGGTCAAAGATCAACTGAGAAAATACCGGTAATACAATTGAAATTTCCTTCAACCACATACACATACACACAAAATAATCAAAATCATCTCTAAAGAAAATGCTAAAATATTCTTTTTAGCTGTTTCAATTCTGTCAAGGTTGGCTCTTGCATGTTACTGCCTTAGGCAGGTAAGGTAGTTATGGGTGAGTGTTCTTTCCCAAGTGATCACTCACCCAATCTTTTCCTATCAAACACTGTGACATGCCAGTGGTGAGATATTCAATATTCATGCACTTCTCAAAGGAAACCATTCCAAGTAATAATAAATTCTAGGCTGTAACTTTCTTCGACTCCATCTTCTGTGCCCATAACCATTAAGCAACCCAGCACCAACTTTTGGTATTATTGATTAAAAAAAAAACATTGCCTCAAAGTGGTTGATCAGTTTTATTCAGTTTCTTCAAATATCAAATTTTCTTCTTTAAAAGTATTCTTATTCCTCAAAAAGGACCATTTTTATTCCTTAAATTCTAAGTAAATGGTCAGCACAAAATTATTTTCACTAGAGGAGCACTTGACAAAAGATGAATTAGGAATAATATCAGCAAACGTACTGCACCATCCCACTGAAAATTATAGCAAGGCCAAATCATTCATGTCTAAATGTTATAAAGAGTCTATTTTCTGCCCCAATAACTTCGCTAATAGCTTTTTCTATAACATTAGATTTGCATCTAAAGAAGCCTTGATCTTATATATAATGAGGAAGTAAGTTTAACCTGAAGGTGCATATTTTCCCTCAAAATATCTTTCTACCATGGACAAAGAGTGAGAAGGACTTCATATTATATCATTTTCATGTAGTCTCTGTTCAGCTATCAGAAAAAGGGTTACTTTCTTCAGACACGGAAGCCAGAAAATGGAAAAAAAAAAACCATGTGATGTAATTTTGTTCTGGATACAGAGTTAAAGATTTTTCATGATTCTGGTCTAGAGTCTGAATTTTTGCTCCGTTAGATGAATCACTCATCTGATACAAAACGCTGAACATTAAATCTCATGGCACCTAATCTAGTCTTCTTTTGCAGACGGCCAAAATGATTTGAAAGTGTTGATAGATTTGTTCAATACAAAAGATAGAATGATTCTTACTACTAATGTTTCAGTAGATAGGGGAAGGGAAGCAGACTGTATGTCTCTGTGATTCAATGTTCTGATAAAAACAGTATAAAAGATCTTGTCAATTAACAAAAGATATTACATATGAAAATATGAGCCAATTTTGGGATGTTGTAATTTGATTTTTTCGTCCTATACAGTGAGAAAAATGTATAAATATATACAATAATAATCAGTCAATTACCTACAAATCTGATTATCATATTTTAATCTTGACTTTTCCTGTTTACTGTGGAGGTTTTTTTCTTCCTAGAGGCTATGAGTGTATATTCATATTTAAATATAAAGTCACTGAATAATTCTCAACATATACTGATGGTATATCATGAAAAGAAATTAAATTATAGAGTTATTTATTGTAAGATTTTTTTGGAGATGCTCCACCAATTATTCTAGCAGATTATATATCGAGACACTAATAGAAGGCAAAATTCAGACTGTCAGACTGCAGAACTATAGATGCATTGATTATGGCCGTTCTGTCTCAACAGACAATATAACGTTCCCTCCAGGGCACATGCCTGGGCGAAATGTATGGAGATCCTGGGATTCCCAGTCATCAGAATCTGCCTCTTGGCCATGCAGGGGTAGTCCGGAGGAAATAAGAGAGCAATATGTCTGGCATCAGCTTGGCTGCAGAAGCTACTGGAGGGTTGTCAAATTGTGCATCAAACTGCCTCAAGGGGGTTCCATTCCCTGGTTTTGGGATCAGATTTGTACTTCTCCTAGACTGGTTGCCTTCCCAGGGCTAGAGAGCCCAGTATGCTCTGGTAGCTTAACAATAGCTTTTCCATTATCCAAGGCATTACCAATAATATCTATCGCACCTACATACATCCTAATATTTGTACTGCCTTTATGCTTTTTACAGAACGTTATATCAAGAAACATGAGACATGAAGTTTGGTAAAAATATATTTTTTAGATACCCCCAAAATGCCTTGGAAACCGATTCACTTAAGTCAAAAGTATCATTAGAAAACTTGTTCAGTTTGCAATAAAATAAATGAAAATTCAATTCTTAACAATACAGCAGTTAGAATTATATAATAGTCTTGGAAAACAAAATAGATTTAAATGGCCTGAGTTGTACATCCAGATGCATCAAGATTTTTATTTGTCATAATCAAAATTCTAAATCGAATGAAAATAAAAAGTAAACAATTCAGTTCCCTATTCTTTTGACTTTGACAAAAAAAGGGCAATTTATTCAAGTTTAAACCAAACTCAATTCAAGGAAATTTTCAAAACATTCGTGTTTTCATACATTTTAGTTTCTATTTATCTATTTTTTTCAGGGATTCAACTGAAAGGTAAAAATGAATGTGAAACGTGATAGAATAGCACCCTCTATGAGAAGACAGGTGAAGTGATTCCTTGAAAATGGACATAACAGATTATCTCTCTCTCTCATGTGCAATCATGTACACGCACTCGTTGTGTGGATAAGTGTGTGTGTGTGAGAGTGAGAAAGAGAGAGGAGAACAAGCTTACTGAGAGAAAAAAAAAACACTTTTCATTATCTCAGACTTTTTCTGTGACAAAGAAACTCTATGGCCACCATGTCATTCTATTGAGGAAAAAAATTATGCAAAAAAAGGAAATCACAGATAGCATTCTACATTACGATGAAGATTTTTGTTTGGGGATGATTAGAAATAACAGATTTTTTAGAATGAATACTGCAAAGTTAAAATAATGATAAGGTTTCTAGTTAACAAGCTTTGTTTACTGAGCAAATATGATAGTTTCCTTCTCAATACTAATTGTTCTAGTAAATAGTACATTAACCATAGTAAATGTATATCTATTAACAAACTTTTATGATTAAAACTAGATAAAACTTTTTTCAAGCATTCTGATAACAAGTCAATTAAGATAACTATATCTTGACTAAGATGGCTACGTACAGCAGGGTTCTTGTAGCTCAGTCAGTAAGAGCAGCTGGTACGGTTAACCAGGCTTCCTTGAAGGAAGATGATGTGAGTTCTAGACTCACTGAGAGCTTATTTTCAATTTCTGATTTATGCTATTTACTCACTGCTATAGACTTACAGCCTGAGCATAGTTGCAATAAAAAGCTACTGAAATTAAGATGAAATGAAAAATACTTGTCAAAAATTAATAGTGATGGTTGACAATGCTTCATCGAATAATGATAACAATATATATATATATATATATATACATATATATATATATATATATATATATATTTGTAAATAAAATGTATATAATCTCTTTGTTGCGATAAAATTTTTACTATGTTATCTAATCAAGGTAATTCTCTAATTTTATGTTAGGTTATTTGACACAATCATAGTATGAAGCCTTTTCCTGTACTTGTATCAATAATAACTCGACACTTTTTGATGAAAAAGATTTTCAAATACACAAAAACTTTTCATAAATTCTTCTTTAAAAGTGAAGAATTTAACAAATAAGAAGTTTCTAAAAAGACATTGGTCTTCAATAGCTGTTAGTTTAATGATAGAAAACCTATCAGGATGTGCCCAGGTTAAAAGTTCCTATCCTTTGGGTAAAGATCATGAACTATAATTCACGTAAGAAAGAGAAAAATAAAGAATCTAACATTAAAGCTATTTGTCGTGCCGTCATCTGTCTCTTTGCAATCTGCTACAGAGGATGTTTTGCTAACTAATCTCACAATGACACAAGAAAACAACCATGAGACACTCAGTAAGAATCTAACTCACTATAGAATTAATGTTCTCTGAAACTGAGTTGTTCTAAGGGATATTTATTGAGAATAGCTTAGTTTGATACAAAACCACAAGTATGGGACACCCAATGTGGATTGAACTAACGACAGAAGTGATGGTCTGTTGACTTGCTAACCACTGGGCTTTATGACTGGGCAGTCAGCTTCAAGTGTGGGACATCCAGTAAGGCTTGAACTTATTACAGTAGTAACAGTCTGCGAGGATAGCTTGCTTACTGCTCTCAAAAGAGGTACCCAAAATAAAGTGCAATCTTAGATTAGTATGACTTGAGACTGTGGGAGATCTAGTATATGGGGATTGAACTCACTACAGTAGTAATGATCTGTAAGTCTAGCTTGCTAAGAAACCATTACTTAACAGCAAGATGTCCAGTTTAATCTGGCACAGAGCCACAAGTGTGGAACACCTAGTGAAGACCGAACTCACTCAGTCACTACAGTAGTGACTGTCTGCAAGACTCTAATTGCTGCTCTACGACAGGATTATTCAATTAAATTTCCAGTGTTCACCTCTTACTTGCTAATGAGCCGGAATTGTGACACATTGTTAACTGGTCATAGCAATCTATCAGAGCTTCCTTTTTCTTGTTCAACATACCATGACTGATTCATTATCACGTATTCTTTTGCAACCTTATTCAGCTGATTTCCGCACTCGTTTCTTTTTTTTGCTTCAACAAAGTAACAGATGCCTTTTTTTATTGTGCAAGAGCACTTTAAAGAAAACGTTTTGTACGCACACACACATACATATATGTACATTACATACACACATATATATATATATATGCATAAATGTATATAAAGCACCCACTTGAACAGTTCTTCACCTTTTTTACGTTTTATGGGGAGCAACAAAAAACAATATTGTTCGTTTGTAAACTATCAGTAGTAATGTAGAATTTATTAGCAGTATTGACTTTTACAACCTCGATCAGAATGAAATTCATCAAAGCATATCTCTACTCTTTTAAAAAGATCTCACATCTCTTTGCTGGCACACATAACCGGGATAACAAACACAACATCAAGACATCAATAATTCACAAATTAAAACCTGACTTTCAGAAATTTAATGGTAGTAGTACAATAGCACTTCAAACTACTCAGTTCTTTTCTTTACAATGCCATTTTGAATTCCAAGCAAAGCTCCAAGAACAGTTTTCAGAAATATGAAACAAAACAGTTATTTATTCCACAGAAAGTCAGTCTTTTTTTTTTTCATTGAAAAAACATACCGAAAAAGTCTTTCTATTCAAAGCATAGTTCGTTTATAACTTGATTTTCCTAAAACTATGGGTTCTTAGATTTGAGCTGTGCCCTCACATAAAACGCACTTTTTCCTCTTTCTCTTCAGTGTAGGGTGGAGAGAGGGAGGAAAAAGCCGTCACAGCCACCAACAACGTCTCCACCACTGCCCTCAGCATCACGTTTGCAAGCAAGAGAGGAACAGCTCGCGCCAACTGATCTTTTCCTAAAGTACTCATATAGACTTCTATCTGAAATTGGGGACGAAGTTTTTGAAATCGTACTTTATTAACTAGAGTACACTGTTGGTTAAAGTGCCGTATTAGAGTCATTTCTTTTTATTTCAGGAAGGAGAAGTGCAATAACGGCAATGAAAACAAAACAAAAAAGACACACTACTATCCAGTAAAATGAAATTCATTTAAATTCTCAAATATTTCTACACTCAGTGTTGTGTGTAGTGTTCGTTGTTGATCGCCCACTGACAATAATTAGATAAGAGAAAAAAAAAGGACACGTTAAGTACAGTATTTTTGTGTATATAGGCTGGCAAAATAAAAATACAGGAATCGATCACTAAAAAGTCTATTTTGAAGAAGGTGCTTACTTTGCTTTTAAAACAACACCAGCAACGCTAAACGAAAGTTGTATAGCATGAACAGCCCTTGCATGTGAACTGTGAGGATGAATCACAAACTAACAAGTGTTCGTGGCAGGTGGCTAAGAAAGAGAATTCCGAAAGAAAGAATATATGCACTCAGAACTCAGAGAAAAAAGAAGGGCAAGGTGTATAATAATAATCGTATGGACCTTTTCACCCTGGTTTCAATACCTATTCCGTCAATTTGCAATTTGAGATGAAAACGAAAAAGCCGAAACAAATGGTGATTTCTAAAACATCAAACGACAAAGTAGACGAAGAATAATTCATACAATAGAAGGAAAGGTTTCTAATATCATTCACTTCTATCTCGTCACAAGTTTAGCTGGCTACGCTTCATTGGTTTGGAATGAATTTCAATGTTTTCGTTCTTCTGAGGATCTTAATCAAAGAAAAAGACCAATAAGAAAACAGGAGAGAAAACATTTCTGTCGAAAGTAAAGGCAAATAAAAATGTACCTTCCTTTATTTGATTTTTTTCCTTACAGGATTTAATATTAACAATGCAAAAGAAAATGGAATAAATACGAGGAACTTCAAGTCCTTATGGGAAATGGAAAAAAAAGATTAAAAAAATGGGGTGTGATGTGATGGGAATGGGGATTGGGTACGTGACGTATACCTACATCTCAATTTCCAAGAGTTTTGTATGTTCAATGTCTACTAATAGAGACATCACCGCTTTCCTAGTTTCCAAAGTCCAGCCTCCCCGTGTACATCATCACTGGGGATGGGTTTTGAGATATCATTTTGGGGACGGAAATAATAACAGATGACAGAATTTCAAGAGAAATCCGAAGGAAGAATGAATGAATAAATGAGAACAAAAATAAACACAAAAGCCAATAAAATCGAAAAAAAAAAAAAAAGGACAAAAGAGGGGGGAAACATTGTCTTACGAAGGAAAGAAGGGAGGGAATGGTCTCTTTGATTTGCATTCAAAAAAACAAAAAAAAAAAACGAAGAATAAAAAAAAAAACTGAAAAAACATGCGGGTGTAAAACATAATAACGTGGAAATAATAAATGATGGGAAATCCAGTTAAACTATATGCGAAGGAAATGGGTACAGAATTGAAGAAAAGGAAACACAAAAAACAAAAACAAAAAAAAAACACGAAAGAATAAGCGAATGAAGATGCAGAAACTGGGGTAGGTATGAATTAGGGGAGGGAGAATGAATGAAAAAAAAAAGAAGAAAATGAAGAAATAGAACGAGAGAAGTAAATGTGCATGTGTGCCAGTGTCAGATATGTTTAGCGATGTGCACGTATGAACCAAAGAACATCAGTGGCGGCACCAAGTGAATCGAACCACCACCATCATTATTACAAGTCTCAGACTCGCAGCTGCTGCAAGTGGGTGGGGGGTAGGATGAATAGATCTATAGAAATGAAAGATAAGAAAGACACTCCGTATAAAAATACTTATAGCGAAAAGATCAGGAATCTGGGAAACACTAGGCGGTAGTGTCATGGGTATGATGGTGCCGTATGCTGGTTTTAAAATAAAATGGAACTTCAGGGTTGCCTTGCCGTGGAGTAATGGTTTGCAGGCTAGTTTCTTGCAGACATCACTCTTCTGTTATAAACGGGGATGGGAATGGGGTGGGATAATAGCGCACACCCAATTCTCAATTCACAGGTTTTTTAGTGTGTTCAATATCTACTAATGGACTCATTTACTGTATACCTATTTCCACTAAACAAGCTTTAGCGTACACGTAGTTCGCAAACCCATTTCCATCGCTGGTTGTAAATGAGTTCGATTCTCACTGAATGGCCCACACTCGAGGCCCTATGCCAGACTAAGCAAGAACTTCAGAGAGAGAGAGAGAGAGAGAGAGAGAGAGAGAGAGAGAGAGAGAGAGAGATTCGGTGGTATTGGAAAAGGAGAGCAATGATAACTTCATAATGTAGAACTTCTTGGACTCTCCAGTGATGTTAATACACACAAAACAAAACCAATCACTTGGCAAAGTCGGTTATTGCTTTCCAAAAATTCAATCTTTATTGCATCCATGTGCGATATAGACACTTTCGCCCTTTGAGGAGGAGACACATCCAAGCATTTCAGAAAAAAAAAAGAGAAAAAAAGCGGATCCTTGATTTTCAACTAAAATTCTCATTTACATGGGCGTCCGTTGTCACTTCTCCAAGGGGGGTATATTTCCCAAGATGG
>OY735212.1:43349664-43689664 GCA_963457665.1 Thysanoteuthis rhombus | reverse complement strand
AGCAGGTTGAGAGACAGACAGACAGACTGACAGAGACAGAGAGAGGGGGGAATAGGTGAAAAAAAAAAGAGATAGAAGCAACATAGGGAGAATGCAGGTTGAGTGAAAGAGAGAGAGAGAGAGAGAGAGAGAGAGAGAGAGACAGACAGACAGACAGACAGAGAGAGAGACAGAGAGAGACAGAGAGAGGGGGGGAATAGGGCCCCTGGTGAAAAAAGAAAGAGATAGAAGCAACATAGGGAGAATGCAGGTTGAGAGAGAGAGAGAGAGAGAGAGAGAGAGAGAGAGAGAGTAGGTTCTGAAATAGACAAAAAAAAAGAGAGATCAAAATTAGAAAATGGACGTGTAGTAGAATTTGAATAAAGAACGGGGAGAAATAGCAGAGTGTAATCAGGTTTAGGAATAGACAAAAAGGAAAAAGTGGGGCGAAATCAGATTCGGGGAGGGGGAGAAAAAGAGGGACAAAAGGGAGGAACCAATGGAAGAAATAATGAGAAGGTAAAAGGAAACAGTGAGAAGAAAATAATTCAGAGATGGAGAAATATCTTCACAAAAAAAAGGTATCCAGTGAGGAGGAAGCACGTTTAAAGATAGAAAGATACAGAGAAGAGGGTGGGAGGAAAGAGAAATTAGTGAAGAGAAAGTAGGCTCAGAAAGATACAGAGGTTAGAGGATATAAAGAAATAAAGGGAGGGGGAAATGAGAGAAAAAAGAAGGAAAGAGTTAGGGAGAGACAGAAACGGAGATGGAGCAATATGGGTAAGTGATGAACCTGAAGGATGAAAGTGGGTTTAATGACGGAGTAGTCTTAAAGAGAAGAGTATACAACAAATGTGTTTTCTTGATAGTCACCTATGGAGCTGAAACATGGAGCCTAACCAAGGGACTGAACCACAAACTAAGAGCCAATGCAACATGTTCATGAGAGAATCATGCTCAACTACACATGAAGAGATCACAAGACAGCACAGTATATATCGGGGGGGGGGACAGAAATCCGTGACATCATAAAATCCATATAAAAATTCATGCCAATGAGTTGGTCATGTTGCAAGAATGGCAGACAGCTAATGGACATCGAAACTCACCACATGGATCCCCAGAGATCACATACGAAATCGAGACTGCGTTACCAAGATAGTACTGTCTGCACTTGTCGAGTTTGTCTCTCTATCTTTGGAGAGACGAACAAGGCAAGTTCAGAAACGACGCCGCTGATAGAGAGATCTGGCGAATCCTGGGGGAAGGTCAACGTCCAACGTCGGACGATAAAACACTGATGGTGATTAAAAGAGGTGAAAGGAAGCAACCAGTGGGGAAATACAGTTCCAGAGACCAGGGCTGGCCCATCCATTAGGCAAATTTAGGCGGTCGCCTAGGGTGCTGAGGTCATAGAAGAACACTCCAGAGGGGAAAAAATTATTGTTGGAATACAGCCGGAGGCATAAATTTTAAGTTTCGCCCAAGGCATATGAAACTCTCGTGCTAGCCCTGTTGGAGACGGAGAATTTTGAGAGAACAAAACAAGACAGACACATGAAGACAAAACAGGTATAGAAGTAGAGAAATATTCAGAGAGAATAAGAAGGAACCAATGAGGAGACAGATCTGGTTAGTCATTCAATAGAAACGGGAACATGTTGTGGGTGATCAATTAAAAAAATAGAAAAAGGGATAATCAATGGATATTACTTCACTCGCGTTTTATTGGGCGGTGATCATTAAAAAGTTCGAATTTTGAAAAAAAAAAGCTTAAATACTACTGGACACAAATTATGCCGTAAAATGACCCCTCCCCTCCATCAAAAAATCTGTTCTGAGTGACGAGATTTTTAAAAGAGAAAACGTTTTTTCCTAGAGATAGCAAGGAGTATATGTTCTGATTTTCATCCCTTTACCTCCATTAGTGCAGTCTTAACATGCAACAGATAGATGAATGACATTGATGTTGACATTTTTGGTTCATATATACTAAAAAGGTGGTTCAGAAACAAAGAAATAAAGCTGGTAAATTAAGAAACTCATTGAGAGAGAGCCGGTTCAGGGACATAAAAATCTAGAAAGGGGAAAACAAAAAACCTGTTGGGAAAAACGGATTTGGGCAAGGAGAAATAAAAAGAAAAAATCCATACCTTGCATGAATGAATTACTGTGGCACGTGCGTGTACCAGAACTGATTATCTGGAAAATTATCTAAAATAGATCTTTTTAATATCAGCTAAAACATACCAGCACAAAATTTGGGTAGTGTTGGTCAAAAATAACCATAGAGACACTGAAAAGCACATTTTTGGAAAAAAAAACAAAAAGAAAACAGTTTCTCGATGGTGTCTAGTGGTGTACTCATACAATCAAGGCTGAAGCCCCAAAAATGTGTTCAAGGAGTCCCCCCTTCTACATGGATGAGCAAAGAGAGAAAAATCTGTAACCCACTTGGCTGGTTGGTCAAGCGGGCCATTTGTGAGGCTATGGTGATTTGAAAAGAGGGAAAGATGAAGAGGAAGGGGTGGAAAAATAAAGAGAGGGAAAAACATAGAAGAAGCAGGAGAAAACAAGGACAAGGAGACAGAAAGAGTTAAAATGAATGGAACATTGCGGGGGGGGGGGAAGCAAGTTTAGGGACAGAGAGAAAAAGACGGAATAAGTAAGAAGCTGTTGGCAGAAAATAGGGTCAAGGAGAAGGTGAAACTAGGAGGCAGTTGGGGAAAAAAGTAAGTCCTGGAACAGTGAATTATAAAAATTGAGAGAGATTGAAATAGAGGGGAGAAAGCATATTAAATTATAGACGAATAAAAAAAAAGGGAGAAGGAGAAGGAACCAATATGGGGAAAACCTTAGAGACAGAGAAATAGAGAGAAAGAAAAAAAGAAGTAACAAGTGGGGAGAAAGGTTAAGAAACATAAGAATATAAAGGAGTAAAAGGAAATAACCAGTGGGGAGTAAAGAGGTCCAAGGAAATAGATAGAGGGAAAAATTTGGTGATGTATGAATGGAAAAATGAAGAGAGGGAGAAAAGGATGCACTGGGGAGAAAAGAATGCATTGGGGATGAAGAAAAAAAAGGAACCAGTAGGGAGGAAGTATTTTTATAGACGGAGAAATATGAAGATCAAATCAGAGGGAAGGAAAAAGGATTCTCAGAAGTTGAGAAATAAAGAGAGACAAAAAGGCTGCAGTAGGAAGATAAGTGACTCAGAAAAAGGAGGAAAAAATATTTTCATGGGCAGAGAGATATAAAGAACAAACCATCAGGGAAAATAGAAGGATTTTCAGAAGTGGAGAAATAAAGGGAGGCAAAAAAAGATGCTGTAGGCAGATAACCGACTAAGGGACAGAAAAAAAGAGGAAAATGTATTTTCATGGGCAAAGAAATATAAAGAACAAACCAGAGGGGGGGAAAAAGGATTCTCAGAAGTGGAGAAATAAAGAGAGGCAAACCAGGGGGGGAAATAAAAGGATTTTCAATAATGGAGAAATAAAGAGAGGGAGGATAAGGAATCAGAGGTGAGAAAGCATGTCCATGACGGGGGGGGGGGGCATTAGGAGAAAAGAACAAGCCAGAAGGGGGAGAAGCGGGTTCGGGAATGGAGAAATAAAGAAGTGTAAAATAAGGATCAGTGGGAAGAAGGCAAGATCAAGAATGGGCGAAAGCAAAACCTGAAAACAAAGTAGGTACCTGTGGGTAGAAAGCAGCTACTGGGGCTGAAAAATAGAAGTGACAGGAAAAGGGGGAGAAAAGTAGGGAGAAAAGATGCTCACGGACCGAGAAATAAAAGAAGGGGAAAAAGAAAGAATCACTTAGGATAATGCGGAAAGAGCGGGTAAAAGGGAGAACAGTGGAGAAAAAACAGATCCAGGTACGGAGAATTAAAGAGTTGGAAAAATTTAAAGAGTAGGGAAGAAACGCGTTCAGGGGCGGAGAAACAAGAAGAGAGAAATCAAAGGAATTTTGTGAGGAGAAGGCCGTTTTAGGGACAGAGAGATAAATAGAAAAAAAATGAATAAAAAGTGATGACTGGAGTGTACTTCAAGATAAACGATAGAAAATGTTGAAAATAAGAGAAATATTGGAAGCTTAGGTATGGAGATAAAATCGCAATATTAGGAAATGTAGAAACATCTGCCTTTTTCTTGCATCTGTAAAGAACTTTCACAGATCTATTCGGCAGCTTTAGAGACTATTAAAGTAATTCCTGGAATCATGGAGGAAAATTAAGATACTTTGATGAACAACAATTTGTTGAATACCAGACATGTTTGCATATACATACAAATTCATACACCCTGAGGACATAAAAAAGTTTTAAGAATTATCCACTGGGATCTGCACAAAGAAAGATCTGTCCATCAATTTTTGTTTTTGAAAAAATCAACAGTTTTTAAAGTGCTCGTAAAGAGACTGGCTAGCCTGTCCATTAGGCATAACTAGGCGGTCGCCTATTATGCAAAGGTCTTAGGGGTGCACTCTAAACTGGGAAAAATAGTTGTTAGAATACAGCCGGGGGTGCAAATTTTAAGTTCCGACTGGATCACATGAAACCCTTGCGCTAGCCCTGTGAGAAAAATAAAGAGAAAGAAAGAAAGAGAATACTGTGATTTTTTTTACTTTTTATTCGAACATCATCTTGTATTGTGTCTGCAGACATTGATTTGTAATTCTCAATATGAGGAACTACGCTGAGATGAAGGTGCTAAAAGATACTAAGGAATATTAGAGCATCAAGGAAGCCAGCTGAATTTTACAGTGAAAACAGAAGCAACAGTAAGCGTGCAAACAGTAGAAGCAGCAGCAGCAGCAACAGCAGCAGCAGCAGCAGCCACTGTGTCAGCATTAGTTTGATTTTCAAAAGGCTAGTGTAATTAGAGAAGGAAAGAGAACAAGATCGAGAGAGAGGGAAAGAAAGAGAGAGAGCGAGAGTAAGAGAGAGAGAGAGAGAAGGAGAAGAGCAGAATCAAGTACTGCATCTGAGAAAAGCAAGCAGTCACTGAAATTCTGCAGTAGATATGGCAGCGGAGACTGCTGAGATACGTGTAGTAAGCTGCAGCTGTTGAGTAATGGACAACATGTCAATGGTAATTGTGGTGAATGACGTACAACCACATGCATGGCAGAGGACATGGCAGAAGACATAGAGAGAGAGAGAGACATAGAGAGAGAGAGAGAGTGAGAGAGAGAGAGAGAGGGGGAATGGATAGAGAGATTTTGAAAAGAAAAAGCTGGTAACTTGCCACCAAAATATTAGCCACGAACGAGGGTGGAGAGAGAGAGAGAGAGGAGCTTCCAAACTGTAACGTTTCCTATTGTTAAGTAAACGCAATGTTCAATTATTCTTATAAAATGCATATTTCTCCAAGAAACATGTTATGGCATTGGAAAGAAAGAAAGAAAGAAAGAAAGAAAGAAAGAAAGAAAGAAAGAATCTGTTAAAAGTTTGAAGAGAGATAGGTGATAGCAGGTAATCAACTCATAGAGGCAATGAGAAAAATAGGTCAGGGAGGGGGGAAAGAGAAAGTATTAGAGAGAGAGAGAGAGAGAGGGAGAGAGAGGCTGAAACAGGAATGGTAAACATTGAAATAAGACCAACGGAGAAGCAGGAAGCTTAAAGCCAAACTGCAATTGTAAAAATCTATCCAGGAATTATTCTAATCGTATTTTCAATTGAGAAAAAAGAAAATTAATGAAGTCAAAATCTAAGGATGTAAACAACAACCACAACAAAAAAAAAAAGAGAAGATTTTGTGTAAAAAACCAGTTTCCTATCTTTTGTAGGTTGGGTCCAAGATTGATGGACAAGCGGTTAAAAGGTCAAAGATTCAATCTAAAGTATTGGAATTTAGAGAAAAAAAACTTATATTGAATCTATAAAAAGAGTCTTTTTCTCTCCTGTAATTAATTTAGTACTTGTAATATACCATAGTGGATAATATTCATAAATCACATAGCAAACATGAATATATGAAATAAAGATTAAAATGCGTACAATACATTATTAAATGAAAAAAACATATTTATTATATATTAGATTGTTGTTTGCTTTATAGAGAATAATGCTAGAAGTGGAAATTTTACTATTGATGGGTTGTTTAGATTTCAAGCCAATTGAGCATCTTGAGATAATGATGATGATGATCATGATCATCAGTCTTTTAACGTCCGTTGTTGGACATAGACCTTCCTCAGGATTCACCACACTTCTCTATCATGGGCCAGCATTTTCTGAATTTGTCTAGCTCATCTCTCCATCTAGGCCTCGGTTGTGCATGTGATTTCAGGGGATCCATGTCGTGAGTCACAATGTCCACTGATTGTCTGCCATTCTTGCAACATGGCCAGCCCACTGCCATTTGAGATTTTCAATGAATTCTATGATGTCCCTGACTCTTGTCTTTATCTGGATGTACTGTGCTCTTATGGTTCTCCATGTGAGGTTGAGAATAATTCTTTCATGTGCACGCTGCATGGTTCTCAATTTGCGGGTTTGTCTTTTGGTTAGGTTCCATGTTTCAGCTCCATAAGTGACTATTGGGAGGATGTGGTTGTTGCACATGATCTTGCTGAAGTTCATGTGTAGGCCAACTTTCTTGCTCTCTTCATTTAGTTCATGAAAGAATATAATTTGGTACTCTTACAACCATTCAAAAGAATTCAGATCTTGAGCCATCCTGAATTTTCAATGTGTAGCCCATGGTAGCAATTATAAAAATGTTGACCAGTGACAACTGTTTTCAGATCAACTTTTCTTATCAGTTATAGATATAGTGTGATATGGAGGACAATTATTTGAATTTTTTATCATACAAAATTCTTGGGAATTGCCATTTAGATAGTACATGCAAGTTATCAAAAATTGAAGATGCTGGTCATTGCTGTTATTAAAATTGTAATTGCAGTTATGTTGCATAGACTAGTTTGATATGGATGATCCCGCTGTCAAATCATACATACATTTATGATTCAGAATTTGAATTGGAACATTAAAATGGCCCAGAAGCTTCTTCATATCTCACAATTCAAGACTCAAAATAAGTGATAACAATAACTGCCCAAAACTAGGATATGTCGCAGGAAAGTTTAATCAGCAATCTATTTCACCGAGGGCTGTGTGGTCTAAGGCAGGCTTTTCATACTTGTACTGCCAAACGGAACCCTTATCATATTTGCAGGAGACAAGTTCAGATGTGGACTGGCCCACATTCAGAAGGCAAGCCAGAAAGATTCATAGTAACCCTCAGATGTCTTTGTCCAGCCCTATTGAAAAGGTGAAGGTAGTTCTAGAGTGAACACTGACATCCAACCCAACCCATGGTCTCCATGGTACACTTACTCCTCTAGTGCAGCCTTTGTTTTGGGTATTGACTGCATACTGTGCCTCTTCACAAGAAGCTCCTTCCTTGCCTTTTTATTTCTGTACAAGTGATGGTCCAATCATTTGACAGGAGCATTAGTCTCTTGATCACAGCCATTATCTCCTGTGGTATATTATCTGGTGCCGAACATTGTTACACCAGGAGATGTAGAAGCTCTGGATAGACAGTTCATGTAGCCCACACAGTCTCTTTCCCATGAACAATAAAGTTTGAGTCAGTGTCACAACCCACCAATGCATGCGACAGTGGAAATGCATGTTCCTTCAAAAGGCCAAGCCCTCCTGCAATTTCATTGACTGCTAGGTACGGAAAACTTTTATCTTCTGGGTGTAGACCCTGAGCTACTACCACAGTTAGCACTACAGCATCAGTATCAACTGTTTTAATCATGATTTTCTGATGGCCTTTTCTCTTTGCAATAATTTGTGACAATCGGCTTCCTTGCGCATAAATGCAGCAATTAAAGACAGATTCCGGAAGTTGTGGCTTGCCGAGAACTTCATCTTTGACATAAGCTGTTTTTCCTCCTTCAAAAACCACCTGTGCAGAGCAACTGAGAGTAAGGTAAACAGCCTAGTCTTCTTGATGTCAATCCTGAGAAAGTTTTGCCATTTCCTGGGGATGGCTGTAGAAATTGACGTACATCTCTGCACGCCTTTCACGGGCTTTGCTTTTGTAGCAGCTCTTAAAAATTCAGACAAGTAGTGGTCACGCATCAGATCAAGTCTTGACATACTAATGACTTAGAAAACCTGCCAGGATTTATGTCTGGTTTAAACGCACATATGCTAATTTTCCATGCTTGCCAGCTATGAAATGACTAATGAAGTCTGCAAAGTAGTTCTCATATTCAAGCCAGTCACTCTAACTTCATTTCTATTTCATGCTCATTCTCTTTTGTACATTCTGATAGTTCACAGCGAAAACTTTTTGATGTGATTACATTCCTTTCTAATGAATAGAGCGAATGGACCAGATGCAAGAATTATTCCCAAAGACTTTGTTGGTTGTTTCAAAGCTGGAATTAATTGGTATTTGGAATTGGAAAGAGTTTTTGGTATCTAGCAGTCCATGAAATTGCTGCAGGGCTAGACCTTGAGAAAGCATGTATGCTTTTACTGTTTTAAGCATTTATGGGCTTTGACGTCATGACTTACAACATGGATCCCCAGAGATCACATGAGAAACCAAGGCTGACAGAACACAGGATAGAGAGATGAGCGAGACAAAGTCAAGAAACACTGGCTTCGTGACGCCCATGATAGAGAATTGTGGCGAATCCTGGGGAGGGTCTGTGTTCAACGACGGACGTTAAAAGACTGATGATGATGATGACACTGACTCAAGCTTTGGTGGTCACTGAGAAAGACTGTGAGTTGTATGTATTGTCTTGTGTGCATAAAATTTCAAATCTCTCTTATGAATGGTTAGGGCCAGGCTAAGTCTAAATAGATATGTAGATAGATACATATTAGTGTCAGAACACTTGAATTACTTCAACCTAGTAACAGTGATTGAACCGGTCTGTTGTGGTTTGCGGTGATTAATGGAAATTCAATTCATAACTATTGGAAGTTTTTGAACTCTCAACAGCAATGATGTCAACCCAAGAAATTTGACTCATTTTCATTTTGGGTCTGAAAAGTTATCTTTTTGTATACATATATATATACATAGCTCATTGTAAAATTGTGAGTTTGGTAAGGAAGAGGAGAAAATAAATCCCTCTATAATATACATATTACAACCAGGACCTTAGTGAGAGCAACATGCTCTAATCACAAAGGCTGGATTATTCATAAGCCTTTTTCAGTTTTATTCCAAGCCAAGAAGAGGTGAGACATTTCCTTTTGTATTTTTTGATTTATCTTCTGAAATATCATTAAACTTTTTTACCTTTTCTGGTATTAGGTATTTATTGCTTTGGAGTAATCTTCCACAGTAGAAAGGAATATCAGATAGAGATATGTATATTGGCATGAATATAATAAGATATACAGTGAATGACTGAAAGTTTCAGATCAAAGTTTAGCTAATGAGTATATAACAAGCTGCAGAGGTATAGCTCTATCCTCATACATATATATATATATTATTGAATTATGAATCGCATTATATCATATACAAATTAATTTGAAATGATTTCCCATCGTCATACGGTTAATGTATCTTTCAAATTAGACAACGCAAATAGTATAAACAATTAAAAAAATTGTCTACTGCAGGAATCAAACCTGACACCAATAGTTAGCTGCTTCAACATAGCGATGCACTAACCACAGTGCTAGACAGCCCACTGATATTGCCAAGGCTGGATAACTGCTTTCAAACCAAATTCTCATCTTGTTCATTCTCTGTGTTTTCCATCTCTTTCAGTGCAACAGTATGTATCTAAGAAATGGACATATTTGTTTTGACAGAGTGAATCATAAATTGCGTTATATTATCTAAAAATTTATTTTCTTTAATTGTGTAAAATGAGACACAAGGTTAAGTTTAATGCAGGGACATTCATGTGTTGGAAATTGTTTAGTCCATCTGGTACTTTCCTATTTGGGATGCCTCAGACATCAGGTGATGAATCTGAGCCAATCCATTTCAGTGCAATCAAGAGGTGCAGATTGGAGGGATGGCTCATGGATCTTTGAATTTATTCCTCTGGTTTGGGTCAAAAGACCTGAAACCAGTAGAGGTAATAATGTCAGAGAGATTGCATTTTATGAATTTCTATTCACCTCGCAAATAAATCGGCATTTTAAGCATTATACTAAGAGTATCGTTCAAAGTGCAATAATTCTCAGTGTTAGAAATTTATTTTGATCGAACTTGTAATTGCATTGTAATGTCAGCCATGGTAATATAAGCCGGGGTTATGGCAATATAAAAGATGTTATATCAAGAGTTACTTGCTAACCCCAAAATTGATGGTATAGATAAAATTGTTTAATGCTTTATAATCTTTACTGACCTAGCAATAGCTAAAAGAGATAAACAAAACAAGTTTAAAGAAACCATTTGTTTAAAGTTAATAATTTCAAGTTAAATGATATCAAAAAAGTGTAGAAAATATTGATGGGACATTCAATTTTTTTATTGTACAAAATAGTTTATTTTTTGATTTTGAATTTTCTCTACTATTCCTGATCTTTGAGAAGTATGCAAACGGAACTATTTTCAAATTGTGTAATTTTCATCTTAAACTTTGTATTATGATCTTATTGATGAATCTCTATGGTTTTGCCTTGCTTATTCTTGTTTTATTATAGAGAAGAAGAGTGGTAGTCTCTAAGAAGCATTGATATAAATATATTGCAATATATTGCTATGGGGTACGTTGTCATGAAATAGTGGTTAGCAAGCTAGTTTCAAAGATTTTTGCTAATGTAGCAGGCCTTATCCTTACCCCATACTGTGACCTTGTGCCAAATTAAGCTAAGCTTAGGGCAGAAAATTACTAAATATAGCTATTAATATACATAGGTATGTAAATAACTCTGCGGCCCAATAATGAAAAGAGTAATTATTTTATACAGCAAATATTTACTTTTCAACATATCCACCTTCATAGTCAATTCAGAGCTGAATATAAATCATATAGATAAAACATTATACAGAGGAAATTTCAGATCAAAATTCAGCTATGTGTCTGGATGTGGACTTGATTGACGCACTCTTATACATAGAGAAACTGAATCCTTGTATACATAATATAATAATTATACACACACACACACACACACATACATATATATACATATATATATATATATATATATATATATATATATATATGTATGTATGTATATACACACACATAAGTAGGCACATAAATGAATCAATAGTTTGATACTAAAAAAATTATTTACTTTATATAACAATTTATTTTTTGACATTATCATCTTACTTATCAATGCACTGAATTCAGTGGTGAATAATAATAATATCAATTGAACATTATGCAGTGAGAATTTTAGATCAAAATGAAGGTAATAACTACGTGTCAGGTTACAGTCATTCATCTACCCTTGTAAATAAGAATATATCATTTGGGCATCATATGTATAGGTTAGACATAGGTGATTTTTCATAAGAAGAAAAGTCATCAAATCTCTCTCATGGCTGATGAGTTAAATTGAATCTAGAGCAAAAATCAAAAGGATTTTTAGCTGGGTGAGATCCACACAGAACTATTGATTTTTTATAAATAAATACATGAAGTAAAAAATTTCTAACATCAGAAACAAGAAAGATAAAAGTATGTTATCCATTATTTTTTGCTTACATCAGAGTAGTAGCTTTTTAGCACTAGAATTGACAAAGGATTAAAGTAAAAAAAATCAGAGAAATTCACAACAGAACCATAAATAAAAAATTTAAAAGAATTCAGTAAAAGACATTTTACTAAAATTAAATGGAAAAGAAAATAATGAATTTCTATTTTCAAGGTTAATTTATGATAACTTGGGATTCATTGTTTTTTTATTAACAGAATTTCTCTATTGAGACATTGACATTTTAAAAAAAATGTGCTTTCCCTTACATTTGAGCCTACTTATCTATTACTGGTACACTTAGCTAGAATAACACTTGCTTTGTCTCTGTAACAATGTCTAGAAAGGCCTTATGAATCACATCTTTTTGGCAAAAGGAATCCATACAAAAGTAAGCACTCTTATAAGTAAGAGAAATCAAGTTTTATGAGTCAATACTGCCATCTTGAGAAAGCAAAAATGATTGGTCACAGAGAAACAGGTAAATCAGGTGAAAGTCTGGAGTTGGTTTCCCTCTCTGCCGAAGTGACAAGATACATTGATGTATCATTAGTTAGAAGGGTCGGTCAGAGATGAGACATTACTGAGTTTGAACGCTCTCTCAAGGATCTACTTAGTGGCAGTGGTTGGGGGATAAAAACCAGATATACAAGTTTATACTATAGAATCACTTTATTGTTTCCTTTATGTAGAGAAATGTCAGTTCTATTATAAAAGAAAATGCTTTCGGAAATAAAGAAGTTGTATAATCTTGTGGTGCTGGTTATATGAAATGTTTGGGTTTGATACTGTTTGGAAATATTTAGGTCAATAACACTGCGTAGTATGAGGTGGTTCAGAATTTGGTGTCTTAATGCTTTTGTAGGCTACAAGCTTTCAAAAAGTTTGCTTGTATGTCAGGGTGAGTGTAAATATCGCAAGATGGAATGTGAATGGAAATTACTTTTGGTCCAAAGAAGGTGAACAATGAAAAAGCTTTACAGACTCTTATTTCTCCAGTGTTAATCAGGAGCGGTTTGAAGCAAATATTCACAATACAAAAAAATTATGTCCCAGATAGAATAAAAGATAGGTATGCAAAAATAAGTATGGAGGTAGATTCCTTAATTCCAAGCAATTTATAGAGCCTGTGATATCAGGTGTAAGATTTATTAAACAAATGTATTAAAAAGTTTTATTTATTCATATCACAAGGGTGACTCGTAGGAAAATTGACTTTTTCTTGCAAGCATCTGCAAATCAATATTCTACCAATGTTTTTTCAAATTGATTTCCCTCTTAAAGCCTTCATGAAATCCAATTTAGTTTAAAGCAAGACAACTGAAGATATTTTTGTACCTTTGTTATTTGCCCTTTAATTCCTCCAAAGCTTCATCGGTCACCAGTATCATATCCTGTCAAGAATGCTATTATTCTTCATGTGACTCCAAAAGGAAATTTTAAACTGATTCATGATAGCTGTAAGATTCTCAGAAGGATGAAAAAAATAGTCATTAGAATTCAAGCAGGGCTGCAAATTTAAAGTTTTGCCTAGGGTGCATGAAACTCTCGTGCCAATTTTGTGTCTTGCTTAAACCCTGTTTCTAACCTGTATGTGGCTTCCGATGTTACACATGTGATCTTTTTTTCATCAATGAATCAGCCATAAACTCCACAAAAAGAGGCAATATATTGATGTTTCTGAAAAGCTTATATGGTGTGCATAACTTGCATTGAAAATGTCAAGAAAATCTGAGAAGATAATGTGCAGGATTGCCAATAGTTTTTGGTCCCTTCAGTTGATGCATGGGCATCACCAAGAGATGTTCAAAATTCAAAAAAGCAAAATTTTAATTTAATACTTGGGGTAATAGAATAGTGATTTTTTGTATATATATATATATATAAATATATATATATATATATTAATTAGTAACTTTTTTTACTTCCCAACTCCTTTTTCCTGCACTTATAATCTAAATATTCTAGGTGGTAAAGGAAAAAAAATTATTATTAAGTACTGAATTTTGCAATTTTCTTACTTAAAATTTGTTTGAACAAATTTTAACACTCGATCCAGAAAATGTCCCATGAAATTCAGGAAGAAAGAGATCTGTCAGGGTCAAGAATTAAATCAAAGTAACCATTACTGACAGAATAGAGCTATTATATGTGCAATTCATTTAAGCTGTTCTTTTAACAATGTTGTACACAACCTTTATCAGATTTTTCTCTCAAGGAGTATAAAAAGGAATAGTACTGAATTTGGATTTATGATAGTAATTCTAATCATTTGAACAAAATGGTAAAACTTGGTATTAAAATTTCAAAACAACCAAATGATCAATAAAATATAATAGAATAAATATCTCTTTCAAAATAAATATCTTATTTCAAATAAATATCTCTTTTATTCCTTACATGAAATAAAAAATCTCTCTCATAACAAAATATCTCAACCAGTTTTTCACTCCATGAAAATAAAAATTTTATAATTTCTCATATTGTAGTGTCGTAAAAGTCTCAATAAATAAATGAATAAGTAATAATCACAGGCCATAAATACCCTTATTTTTTAGTAAGTTGCAAAGAATAGTTTATTGAAGTCAGTGAAATTTATGCAACACCGTCTTACTTTGGTATTTCTGCTGTATTCTGTTCTGAGAGTAAATAACTAATGCTGGATATTTTAATCAAACTTTCTTTTTGATTATGTGCCCAAAATGAATAAAAGAACAAAAATTAAAAGGAAATAATTGAAAAAACATCACGTCCAAATTTGTAGTCATATAAAAATTTCCGGCAAAGAATAAAGATGGACAGAATAAATTCTATTCATCTCTGGCGATTTCCATTGGGAAACATCTAAAATAGGGTTAAAACCTCAGGAGAATCCAGATGTTAGTATGAATGCCATCAGAATAAGGCTCCCAAATAGCCAAAAAGCTTTTTTCCCTATGATAAAAGAAAAGCATTTTTAGAGGGACGATCTATTGGAATATTGATGCAAATTTTCAAGTCTGTAGACAAAACGGTATGTCCAGGTGCATTTGAATACACACACAAAAAAATATAGACACACATGCAAGTTATGGTCAGGGGCACTGAAGCATATTAAAAAAGCACACAAACACATTCTGATAAAAAAACACACAAACCGATGCACGTATAAAAAAGAATAGAAACCTTTGCAATCTTTGATGGTTACTGTTGTTCAACAATGAGGTTGTCAGTAGTTGGTATGGAAATACTGTTTTACAAATTGTCAATGATTATTTTCCAGAAAAAAATTCTGAGTAGGTGTAAAAAGCCTCAAGCAAAAAGCCTAGGAAAACTGTTAGATCTGTAGTTTTCCTTGTCATCCATATAATCCCAACATAACCCTGGTTGACCAATCATTATGTATATTTGTATTCTTGTTGTTCTCTGATCTCACAAAGTAACAAAGAACTTCTGGTTACTTGAACAGTAACTCCAGTTCACTGTGTCACATACAAATGACTTGTGTCTGCCCAGTCCTGTTTACAATGGCTTCAAGCTCTGCTTTCAAAATGCAGCTCTCTCACAATCTGACATTGCACAAAAGCAAGATTTAGAGCTCAAAGTTAGACATGGTACTCTACTTAATAAGAATAGTTGATGGCATAACAGTAATTGTGAGAGAACCAAACAAAAAACATTATGTGAAACCTTTTTTAACCTTCCGATAATCAAATGAGTTTTGTCAGAATACTCATTATAGCAGAAGATGGAGAAATACAATACTGTCATAAAGCATATATTGATGATTTGGAAATTTGATGAATACCAAGGTAACTTTCAAAACAAAAATTTGCTGAAAAATCTAATTTTGATTTTCGCTGAGTGCAAAAAAGAAAGTGAAAAATGGGTTATGCATTCTATTAGAGAGCATGCTCAATCTCAAAGAGCAAGGAAATCCCATTAGTCCTAAAGAGAAGAGTATATAACCAATGCATCCTACCGAAACATGGAACATAACCAAGAGACTGACCCCTGAACTGAGAACCCTGTAATGTGCGCATGAGAGAATAATGCTCAACTTCACATGGGGAGATCACAAGACAGAGCAGGGAAAAACAGGAATCCTTGACAAAGTAGAAAATGTTACAAAACTCAAATAGCAATGGGCTGATCATGTTGCAAGAATGGCAGACAATCAATGGACATCACAACTCATGACTCACTACTCACGACATGGATCCTAAGAGATTGCATGCAGAACTGAGAGAGAAAAGAGAAGTTTGGCCAATCGTGGGGAAGGTGTATGTCCAACAATAGACAATGGAAGACTGATGATGATGATGATGATGATGATGATTCACAACACTGGTTTAAATACTGCTGTTGGGCTTTGGCTTTAATCACCTCTAGATTCAACACAGGTTTAAATACTGTTTCTGGGTTTGGGTTATTAATGTATTCTGACATTTATATGAATCTATCTATGTATCTATCTGGACTCCACTTGGTACTAAACATTCATAGTAGAAACATGGAATTTTCCCTCAATGAGTAAATAATTTTTTCAAATAGAAAAGTTTTAGCGAGTGGGTTTAATTTTCTATGTAAGTTTATGGTAAATCGGGTCCTCATTTTGTGTACCATAGAATTCCTGCTTGTTCTTTTTCAAATTTTGACTTTTTAGTGCCCTACAAAAGATGAGAGAAGTAACATATATTGATCAACTCTTTTTCCAATTTTTTACTTGATCACTCCTTACACAACATACTGCCAAGAGAAATTGGTGCTCCGGAGCTTGATGAGAAACATTCCACTCATATATCATCTGTTATACACGTAATTGTTAATCACTGCTACCTATAATAGTTTAGATACTGTTGCTGGGTATAGGTCATTCATATCTATCTATATATCTGGGCTATGCCAAACCCAAACTATTCATAGTAAAAGCTTGAATTTTTGCACATATATTCCCTTTGATGAATGAGGAAAACGTTTTTTGTTTTTTTCAAAAAATCCCCATAAAAATAGGGTTTTGATTGGGGTTTGATTTTTAATGCAAGTTCATGCTGAAATGATCCCTTAGTTTGAGCCCACACCTATTTTTTAAAATTTTGATTCGTTAATGCCAAACAACTTGTAACTTTTACATTGATTACCCCTTTCCTCTATTTTGTGATTGCTCTCCCCCAATACAACTACCAAAAGACATTGGTCACCTTCAGGTTCAGAAAAAAACATGTAATTGTTATTACTGTTGTCACCACTATACATAACAAACTGGTTTTAAAAACTTTGCTGTGTTCTGTTCTTATGTTCTGATATTGTTATATACTAGCTGTATCACTGCAAATTACTTTGTTTTTGACAATTAAGATTATCCATTATCTCATGTATTGGCACTTTTCACAACCTATGCCTGTATCTCCTCATACCCTCTATTATAGCTTCCAATCTATGCGACTGGTCCATGATATCTAAATGATATACAAACACTTATTAAATTTTCATGTAAACATTTTCTTATTCCCTTAGTAAACTACCAAAGTTTTCCTCCTCCCTTTTCCTCCAATGCTCCCATTGAACTAACAAACTTCCCATTCTCCCTTTCTCTCTCCATACCCCTCGAGCAAACTACCTAAATTTCTGTTGCTTCATCCTAAATAAGGAATAAACCAAATGAAGTGAGTAATATTTTGATTAATTTATAGTAATAAAATTTTGATTTACATAAACTATGTTATATTTCCATTTGGTGAATCAAATGAAAGAGAAACCAGCGGAATGTTTAATAGGGTAGAGTTCTGCAACATATCTACTAATTTAGTAGCTCTTTTAACCGGCTACCAAAAGACTATGAGTCCTTCCTGCTTGAAAAAGGAGTAAGATAAAGCAGCACCACCTGACGCAAATTCTTTGCAGCTTGCCTTGAAAAGATCATCTGAAATTTAGACGGGAAAAATAAAGGAACCAGATTTGATGTTAAATACTTAAGTAACCTCAGATTTGCTGAAGACATCATCTTCTTTCCAAAGTACCTTGATGAACTCTAGATTATTTTAGATAAACTGTATGAACAAAGCAAGAAAGTTGGTCTCTGCGTAAACTCCGGTCAGGCCAATGTCATGTGCACCGAATATATTGGGAACAAAGACAAAACAATCAAAATCAGAAATGCAGAGCCTAAGAAAGTAGACCAATACATTTACCTGGGACAGAGAGTCTCCATGAAATCCTCAAAAGAATAAGAAATCAAACAAAGAATCACCCTGGGTTGACAAGCTTTCAGCTGAGCATGCTCATCATTCAAGAACAAAAAGATCCTATCGGTTTTGAAAGGAAGGGTTACAACAAATGATTTCCCCCAATGGTCAAACATAGATTCTTACAAAAAAACTGACTGTCAAACTGAGGGCCATGTCACGTGCACTTGGAAGAATCATGCTCAACATCACACGGAGTGATCAAAAGAAAGTACAGTATATTAGAAGAAAACAGGAGCCATAGATTAAAATAAAATGGCAATAGGTAGGCCATGATGCAAGAAGTTCAGAAAATTGCTGGGCAGCACGACTAATAACCTGGATTGTCAGAGATCATATACGAAATAGGGTAATCATTTAAACAAGTTCAGGATATACTGACATTGCGATGCTGACAATTAAGAGGTCTGGCAGATCTTGGGGAAGATCTATGTCCAACAATGATATCAAAAGGCTGCTGCTGATGATGATGGTTATATCATATCCTATATCTGTGTCAATGCAGTAAGTCCTTGTCATTTTCAGTCCGATGTTAAAACCGCTGGAATATTCCCATGCAGTGATATCTCATCATTTACAGGACAATATCATAACCATTGAGCTATTCCCGCTCAGTAAGACCACATCATTTCAAATCCAATGTAATAGCCCATTCCCATGTAATGAAACCTCATTGTTTTCAATCCAATGTTATTATTTTATTTGAAATATTCATTCACTAAGAAAGAAATGGGGAAGGAAATGGATTTAGGTGGTTTGCTGGAGGTTTAGGAAGAGAGTGGGGTAGGAAGGAAAGTTGAGTCATTTAATTAGAGGGTAGGAAGGGAGTGGGTTCAGAAAAAGTTGTTTAGTTTACTGAAGGTGTAAGACAATCTTCATCTATGAAACTGATCCCAATCAGATAAAAGCCTGTATGGGCAACAAAGATTAGAAGAGATAACGGAGAGAATGAGATGATACAAGCATTTGGTTTTGAAAAGAGGCTGGGGTGCATGATAACGAATAATCTCTCTTGTCAACATCAGTGGAGTTTTCATGATTCCTTCTACTTCCTTGTAATTTCTTTATGTCTCAAAAAAGGACACTGCTCTGGCTTATAATAACATTATGAGTTGAAAATCACGACCACAGTTTTTAAGATATTCAACAGAATGAAAAAAAGTGATTTGATATTTAACTCAATAAGTATAGAATTTGATATGATTACATTTTCCCCCCATCTTTTATAATCAAAGTCTTCTCTCTCGATATTTTGAAGTTTTCATAGGTGAAATATCATACCCAATTTTAGATTAGAGTGTAAAAATATTAAATTCGGTGCATTTCTGGAACGCTTCTGATGAAGCATATAGTTTTCGTTTAAAGGAAAGTTTTATCATTTATTACATGATAACACTGTTTCCCCTTGTAGTTTGGGTCCTCATATATTAAAATGTGAAGATCAAGTTACAAGCAATATCTCGTTGAAATATCAAAGTAACTGAATAGGAAATGTGAAAAAAACATGTTAGTTTTTTTGCTGTAATTTTCTATATCTATCATATAGTTGGGTACATTTACAAAAAAGCAAACTCCTATCCCCCTTTCAAAAATTTTTTGTGATGTTTGATGAGAGTAATAACATGCCTCAGTCTACCACACAGTTTGACCACTGGAAAGGTATAATTTTGAAGACGGCATTTAAGATGGTTGTTAGGTTTTTACAATATCCATTACTCATTCATTATTCACCCAGATTTTCAATGCTTTTCCATAGTATCAAGTATGCTTGATCACATATTGAAAATCTATCAATAGAAAGGAATTTCAAGATGATGTCCAAGATGACCGCCAAATAAGTTGGCTGTATTCATGAAAAAAACACCCTATTCCTGAAAAGTTGCAAAAAATAATTTTTTAGTATCAAATCTGCTCAGTAGCATAATAGAAGTCCATCACAGTATGACCCCTGGAAAGGTATAATTTTCAAGATAGTGTCCAAGATGACTGAAAAATCTATAAAATGCCTATTATTTGTACATTATTCACCCTAAACAAGTTTTTCCAACAGTTTTTTGTAGTATTAAGTGTGCTCAAACACATATTAAAAGTATATCACAGTGTGACAAATGGAAAGATATAATTTCCTAGTCAGCGTCCAAAATAGTTTTCAAATTTTCAAAATGACCATTACTAGTACATTATTCATCCTAGACATATCTTTCCAACGATTTTTTACAATATCATTACTTGTTTTATTATTTGTGTGTGACATAATTGCAGGCATCAGAACTCTTATGTAAGACTTTCATGTCTATAATCTCGTGTTCTTACGATTTGGAAAATTTGACTTGAGTAGTAACATGGTAATAGAAATTGATTGGTGCCATTTTCAACTTGATAATTTTCATTTGGATATTGATTGTAAGGGATGGCACATAGGACGATATCACTTTTTATGAGTTGCACTGAATGAGAAATGGGTATATAATGATTTAGCAGCCATCTGCAACAACCTAGAAAACAATATCTTTTCAGTGGCCAGATTGAAGTAGATTTTTGATATAGTATTAAGTACATCTGATACTACAAAGACCATTGGAAAAAACTTGATTCAGTCCTGTATTTCATACCTTTCCAGTGGTCAAACTGTAGTAGACTTTTGATATAGTATTAAGTACATCTGATACTACGAAGACCATTGTAAAAACTTGTTTTAATCCTGTATTTCATACCTTTCCAGTGGTCAGACTGAGGTAGACTTTTGATATTTTGTTGAGCACTTTTGATGATAAAAAATAACAGTTATGAAAACTTGTTAACGATGAACAATAAATGAGTAATGGGCATCTGAAAAATTTTATTGCTATCTTGAACATCATTTTGAAAATAACACCTTTCCTATGATAAGAGTGTGAAAGACTTTTGATGTATTATTGAGCACATTAGACATTAAAAAATTCATAGGAAAAAAATTATTTAGGATGAATAATAAATGAGTAATGAGCCCTTAAAAAAATTGGTGCCCATCTAGGACATCATCTTGGAAATTATACCTTTTCATTGGTCAGACTCTGACACACTTCGATTTGTAATGAAACACACATGACACCATGGAAGACATGTCTAGAGTGGAGTACAGTTAATAGGAATTTAATGTTCTTAAACTCCCTTGATACAGAAAAAAAACATGGGAAAGAATAGCCTATAATGAATAATATATGAGTAATAGACATTTTATGCATTTCATGGCCATCTTGGATGGCATCTTGAATTTTATACCTTCCCAGTGGTCAGACTGTGATGGGCTTTTATTGTTCCATTGATACATTCATTTGATACTACAAAGAACCTTGAATAAACTTCTAGTTGCAACTTTTTGGGAATAGGGTGAGTTTTTTCATTTGGCAGTCAACTTGGCTACCATCTTGGAATTCACACCTTTCCAGTAACCAGACTGTGATAGACTTTTGATATACTATCAAGGACATTTGATATTACAAAAAGCAGTGGAAAAACTTTTCTACAATGAATTGAAGAAGGAGAAGGCATTTCAATGATTTGATGGCCATCTTGGACAACATCTTGAAAATTGAAAAGACAATTACACTTTTGTTTTTGATTCCTATCGATGAAAAAAAATTTCTTCAATTTTGACTCTTAAAAGTGAAAATAAAAGTCTCCCCTTCATTTTGATCATTAGAACAGAAAAAGAAAAGTGCCATCTTGGTTTTGACGCCTTCAGTATCTCCCATTAAATTTCCATTTTTATCAATTAAACAAAAGAAAGTAACTGCAATACTTGAAAGCCATAGCTCCATACAATGGTAAGTTCAGCAGGTAAGTTATGTTGTAAATAGAACCCCCTCTTCATCAAAAATATTTTGTGATCTGGAAAATGATTGATTAGTATTAATCATAGCATTACAGTGTTTTCATTCGCCAGACAAAATTTGAAGTTCTTATTCAGCATTATAGTCATATACTTGATAGAACCCGCCTCTAAAACCCTTGTAATGTTACAAAACATCCAGAATCTCTAATCCTGTGCATTTTGAGGGTATCTTTGATCATTTCCTCTCGCAGCAATGTAGCATTTACGAAGAGAAGATAAATACAGTTACAAACTTTCATCAATATCTATGCAGATTACACAATATAAAGTTATCCTCATATTTGAAGTTCCTTTCCTACCCATATTTCTTTCTAAATGAAAAGCATAATCTTCGGATAAAATAAATGATATTTTAGTTTATTTATAGTAAAATTCAAAATCAAATATCGTGGCTGTAAAAAATTGCTCTTTTCTTTCTTTCTTTCTTTTTCTTACTATATCTTCTTCCCCTCTTCCTCTCTTTCTTCCTTTCTCTCTGTCTCTCTATCTTCATTCCCTTTCTTTTTCCATTTCATAGAGTGAAAAGTCATTTGTTGGTTCCGGTTTTTTACAGCATTTATTCATTGTTTACTTTCTGAGATTTTTCTTTCACAAAACAAGAGAATAGTTTTCTTGAAAAATGTTTTGAAAAATGTGTGGATTCATGAAAATTAGGCATTAGTATATACATGTGTGTATGTATTCACACGCACACACACACACATATATTTATATATATATATGATTATAAATTGCATTATCAATATCAGTCTGTTAGTGTTGTACATAGACTTTCCCCATGTTTCATCAGACCTCTCTATCATGGGCATCACATATGATCACCCGTTATTACACAGTGAATGTATCATTTGTCCTAGACAATGTAAATAGAATAGAGAATTAAAGAAAATGAGACTGCTACTATTTTTTCTTTGATTGTTTAGTCTATTAATGTTTTCTGGGCCAAATGATCATTTCAAAAAGGTTTCTATATGATATAATGCAATTCATAATAATTCTGTCAGATCATATATCCATTTCTTGATAACGTACATATATATATATATATATATATATATATATATATATATATATATATATATATATATATATATAATTTATTTAGAAGCCTAGTACCCATAAAAAAGGATGAGATTATTTATGCATGAATTGGCACTTCTGTCTCTGTATAGGAGTATCTGTGAGCTCTTCCTGGGATCAAATTTTTGCCCCCTAGCATTTCTGCCAAGGATAATAGTGTAATATCTGTGCACTCCATCAAAATTGTTGTTACCCATTATATATAGATATAGGCTTATATGGATACACATTGTGTTTTATCCATGTGGATGAGTAATATCATAATATAATAAACAATATATATGATAATGGAATTCCACATTGTGTATATTTTTGGATGATCAGTTTATTAACTTAAGACTACTACTGTACTATCGCAAAATCAAAAATACATAAAAATGTAAAACTATGGCTTAGTAGATATAAGCATTGATAAAGCATTGCAGTTTACCTAGTGGTCATGAGTTCAATCCCTGAGTTAGGCAGTTGAATCCAGTGGAATGAGCTGAAGCGGCATCACTATTAATTAACAGAAAAATTAACTATTTCATGGACAGTGAAATGAGAACAGTCTACTTCCATGGATTGAATAAAAGGTTGCGAGAAAAACCCTGAAAATATTACCGAATACGACCGGCACTTGAAGAAGGCTATTCCATAGTGTCTACTACAACCAATATGAGGACAACAATTGAAATTAATCAGTGTTTGATAATCAGAAACTCAGAGAGAAAAAAAAGATACCACATATTTTGGAAAACAGCCAGAAGAGCAAAGACAATTTAGCCATGAGAAATTAAAATAGAGGTATAAAAACTAAGAAAAACACCGGTTGACAACATGGATGTAACGTCTAGCTACAATAGAACATATAGTCAAATAAACAAAGATAATTTAGCCATAAGAAATTAACATGAAGGTATAAAAACTTTAAAAAAAAACATAACAGTTGACATCAGAGATGTAACATCTAGCTACAGTTGGACATATAACTATTATCAATAGTGTATGAAGGGTACAGACTCGAAACTACTTGATCACATATAGTTGCTGACATAACAGTTGGTGATGAGAAAATTGAGATACAATACATGTATATGTATATTTTTGAACTATATATCAATATAAGTAAACCAGTGTAAGTATTTTAGATGTAAAATCTCAATTTCGATGTACTTTTTGAACAATTTAAAAAAAATATTAATGATATCTAATACATCCTACGGTTATATATGTAAGAGGAATGTTATCATTGCTAAAGAAAAGAAAAATAATACCCCAACACAAAATTATCTGAGTAATATATTCTAGAGATCGTAGAGATAGCACTTCAATTTATTATTGCAAAACTGCTGGCAAAGTCACTTATTCATAAAGTTAGTAAATTGTCTGCGTGACAATTTTCCGACTTTATTTTTCTGCATTTCTTATTTTGCTTTCTGCGGCAAAAGATATTTAAGAGGTATTCTGGAATTTGCCTAGAAGATATTTATTGTCACTTTGGCTTCCTTGCTGTGAAAAAGTTGCCTTCCTTGCTGTGAAAGAGTTGAATTGGCATCTCTTGATGGCTTCGTGGAAATACCCACAGGAAAAATTTTAATCAGATCTGAAATGAGGTAAAAGAGTTGGAGACAAAACACTGTGTATGATTAGAATAAGTTTTGACAAGGAAGAGACATCAAGGGAACTTGAGCAGAGAGCGAAAGAACATTTCTAAAGATACATTGAGAGCTAAAATCCATACTTGGGTACGGAACATGCAAATAACATACGGTCTTACATATGTATTTGATTTTGCACTAATTCAGTGATTAATTATCTGAAAATTGATTTTGTCACATGTTTATGCCTAATTTACTTATAGGGGTCAATCAGTCAGGACTTATTTTCTTAGGGAAAATATGGTTAGAATAAAGAAAATCAGATCTCAGTTGCTAAAGATGACAAATATTTATAATTTTGCTTATGTGTATGCATCTTATAAACTCTGAAATGACTGCAAATTTTTCTATAAGGGTAACATAGCAAATTTGCCTATAAGAGAACATAGGATTAACAGTGCTGACCTCCATCATAACTGGCCAATATCAGGACAATTACGTTTCTGGAGATCATCTCAGGTTGTGAAGAATTTAGGTGAGCTGGTATCACCTTACCTTATTCCCTTCTTGGAGCTGAAAGGGCTCTGACTCTCTATGCAGTCTCATAAGAATCAGAATAGATGGCGAATACTCAAGTAATCTCAGATTTGCTGATGACATCATCTTTTTTGCAGAGAACCTCTACAACCTCAAACAAACTAAACAAAGAGGGCAAGAAAGTTGGCCTTCATATGAACTTCAGCAAAACAAAAGTAATGTACAGGTAACATTTTGGAAATAAAGACACAACGATCAAAAATAAAAAGCTGAAGAAAGTAGACCACCACATTTACAACGGACAATGAATTTCCTTGGAATTCTCAAAAAAAAGAACAAGAAATCAAGCAAAGAATCATCCTAGGATGATAAGTCCTTGGTAGAGCAAGCCTTACCTTCAAGAATAAAAAAAAATCCCATTAATCTTAAAAATGAAGTGCACAACCAATGCATCCTTCTGAGTCACCTTTGAAGCTAAAACATGGAACCTAACAAAGAGACAGACCCGCAAACTGAGAACCATGCAACATGTACATGAAAGAATCATGCTCAACCTCACATTGAGAGATCACAAGACAGCACAATATAGTAGGATAGAAACAAGAGTCCAAGACAGTCCGAAACGATTAGGAAACTAAAATTCTAATCGACTGGTCATGTTGCCAGAATTGCACACAACTAACGGACATCACAACTTACAATGTGGATCCCCTGAGATCAAATGCAGTGCTGAGGCCAGCAGAATATGAGATGGCGAGAAAAACTGGACAGGTTCAGAAAATATTGGGTCGACAATGCCCAAGATAGAGAAGTGTGGTGAATCCTGGGTAAGGCCTACGTCCAACAGAAAGCGATAAGAAACAGATGGTGACTTTTTCTGGCCTAAATTTGTAAGCTTCTCTCAAAAATGTATTTATTTCTAAAAAAATCAGTGGAAGTACCCATAGCTAAGCATTAAAATCATGAAAAATAGAATTGGCAAACCAAGTTCGAACTTGAACAGATAAAATCAGAATTTTTTCTTTTAATTTTATCTCTCTAATCTATTAGGCGTTCGATACACCTTTCAGAAATTTGTTTTCAGAACTTTTTAAAAAATGAAGCAGAGAGAAGGGTTCTAATTACAATGTGCCTATGATGCTGAACTAAACCTTTACTTGCAGATGCTAATTTCTTTTCCTCTTAGTTGATCTGCTCATTAGTGTGTTCTGGCCTGATTTAATTTTATGAAATCTCTATAAAATAATTTGCTTTTCTGTGTTTTTAATTTGAAGTTTTTTCTCCCCAGGGAAAACACTGAGAATTCATGCTCGTATATATATGAACTACAACTAGGTATAAAGAAAATAATTATTCAATAAAACCACCCCCTGTGTTGAAGATGTCCTTGATGCAGCCTATATATATATGATAAGTAATGGATACTAGTATCTGACAATGTAAATGAAGAAAGACAGTTTTAAGAACTAAACTTTGCTTGAACCAAATTATTCATGGTTGTGAGCAAAACAACGTTGATGATCAGGAAATAAAGAAATGAGCTCTGGATGGGATTTGAACCCACACTCATTACCATTGGAGTACGGCTTAGATCTGCGCTAACCGATTGTCACATTGACTCTCGCAGTAGACAGCGATCAAAATAACACCCTCAACTCAGTCTTCTTCTCTTCTGATTGCTGGCCAATTTCGTTTATGTGTTCTGTTAGTCTCAGAACTATGGGTATTTACCATATAGGTGACAATGGTTCCTTTTTGGTATCGCTGCAAGAGAAGTTTGTCTCCCCAGGTGCTCAGATCAATTTGGTCTCCTTATGTCTCTCTCATACCTCCCCTACTAAGTTTAGTCATGTGATGTCACTTTAACCATATCCTTGGCTAAGCTATGCCACTGAATATACACTGAATGTACATGATTAATTATGATGATTTTGCCCACCCCTACAACCTATTATGGTGGCAGGAATTAGAAAAAAAACAAATAATTTTTTTTGTAGTCACAATGAAAAAATATTTTAATTTGAAGCCTTGTAGCTCCATTGATGCAGCCTGTCTGCATGATACATGTATACATACAGAGGCAGCCAATCAGCTCAACCAACTTGAAAACTGAAGGAACATATGTTGACAGTTTTGGCGATCTATATATATCGAATATATATGAATATAGATAGATAGATACATGCATAGATGCATAGAAACAGAGATTAAGGTAGGTGCATTCATAGCCTCATGATGAAAAAAGAATTTTTAAACATAATCTCCTTCATAGTTGATGCACTTGACCCAACACTTCTCTATTAATCATACAGATCAAACATTATGCTGCGAAAATTTGAGATCAAAATTCAACTAATTACAATGTTAGACGATGGACCAACTGGTCCCCTCTCACAAATATATATGCACACTAAGACATACACACAGAGACATATTTGTACATATATTCATATACATGTATTCATATATATGTATATGTATATTTACACACACCCACACATATGTGTACATAGATATATCAATTTACGTATACTTACATACATATTTCCATATGTATGTTGATCAATATTTGACCAACTTTTTCTGGCAATAGAAAAATAATCAGGAAATAATTGTACTCTCATTACATGAATAATACTGTTTTGCTTCCAGATAAAAAAAAGTCAGTCAAGGTCTATCAAGATATTTTACTGAATGTTGTTGAAGTTCTAAGATGAAGCCTTTGCATTCTTCCCAAAATTTGTTATTTCCTCTCAGAGTTTTAGCTGATAAAAGCAAGAAAGACAAAGATAGCAGTCCAAATAATACATGGAAGAAATTATTCAATTCGAGAGGAAAAAGCACTAATATCTGTTGAATATCTCAGTTCATTTCTAAGACAATTCTCAACCCAATCACAAATGAATAAAAAAAAAATCATTCGATAGAAACTGAGCAATGTCTTTTAGCTGCATGCTGTGTTGGAGGCGATCAATTACAAAATTGGAAAAAGGGGTGATCAATGAATAAGTTACTTGTCACCTTTCATTGGGCAGTGATCACTAAAAAAGTCTGAATTTTCAAAAAATGAGCATAAATGCTGCCAGACATAAACTAAGAGATCAATTTAGCATGAAATTACATTGTGAATTGAACCCCCTCAAGAACCTATTGGAGATATTTTGACTACTCATTATGACTATTTCATTTTCATTATGCGTTGTTCTTTAACGTACAGAACTATTTCTATTATTCAAAGTCCTTAAGCAGTTCTGTTAAATGAGTAATTAGTAATTTGGATCTGTAATTGCACGGTCTAAAGAGTTTTACCTTTCTATATAAGATATATACATATATATATTATAAATGTTTTGGGTCTTTGTCTTTGTCTTGATTCATCTTCTAAATACAATGTTTCCAACTCTCTGAAAAAAAAAAAAGGAAAGAATCATTGGCCCCTTTCTCATATTCTAAAGATGGCTGACTATTCTCAGCATTTTTTATGGATGTTCAAAAGGACCCTTTTCAAAATATGTTTCTTTGGCAACAACCTCAGAAACCATCATATTAATGACATAGAATATGATCAACAACTTTCGTTCTGATCTTACAACTACTTCTACTCGAAATTAAACAGCTGAATGGGGACATTGCCAAAAGATTGACCCTCAGACTGAGAACCATGCAATGTGTACATGGAAGACCATGCAGTGTGCAAATGAAAGAATCATGCTCAACCTCACATGGAGAGATCATAAAACAGCAATCTATTTGGGAAAAAAAACAGCAGTCCGAGATATCATAAAATCCATTAGGAAAACTCAAGTGTCAAAATGGGTTGGTCATGTTGCAAGAATGGCTGACAATTGTTGGACATCACGACTCACAGCGTGGATCCTCAGAAATCTCATGCAAAACAGTGGCTGACAGAAAATGGGATGACAAAATGATCTAGACAAGTTAAGAAAAGTATTGGCCCACGATTGAGAGGTCAGGGGAAACTTGGAGGAGATCTATGTCTAAAAACAGACACTAAAGGGCTGAATATGATGATGGTAATTATGATGATGGTGAAGCCTAGCTTTGTATGGCAGTTGACTAAATAGGAGAAAATAAAGATGATATGATTGTGTTGTGCTAATCTTACAAGTGGGGATGGTCTTACAACCTTGAAAATAAGCATTTAAAATCCTGTCTTTTTACATATGTTTGAATACTAATCCTTTGTGCCAGAGCGTAGAGTTGCAACTATCTCAGCCATAAGGTAAGTTGGTCCTTTTTTTGTGTGTAATATAAAACCTTTGCGCTGTATTAGATAGTCATGAATAGAATCTTCAAACTTGTTATGTCCATCTTGGGAATAATAAAGAATTTATCCAGTATATAATAGGAAAGAAATGGGAATATATACATATATACACACACACACACACACACACATATATATATATATATATATATATATATATATATATAGAGAGAGAGAGAGAGAGAGAGAGAGAGAGAGAGAGGGAGAGAGAGAGTGAGAGAGAGAGAGAGAAAAGAAAAAAAAGAGGAAGTGGGTGGTTATGGAAATCTGGACTTGATAAAAAACAGAAAGATGAAATTATCATTGAGAATTATTCATTGTTAGGAACCCTACCATAGTAGTTGGCGTATGAACCCCTTTTCCTATGAAAAATGGCTCAAAAGGTAACCGCAATCTCTCTCCAGCCCCACATTGGCCAGAACTTGAAGGGGAATTTGAAAAAAAAAGTAGGTGATAAATGAGAGGAATCCAGGGAAATGCATTTTTTCCTAATGTTCCCTGCTGAAATAGAGTCGTCTTCTATGCTAACAAATACGAGTAGATTGTGAGGCTTGTGTCACATTTTGGCAGCTTCCATCAATACTTATTGTACATTGCATTTGATATTTTGCAAATTATTGATTATTTACAGGCACAGATCCAGGGGGCCAGAGAGCATGATCACAGCTCCCCTGCTTGAGCAAAGCAGAATTAATTGTTTTTTTACATAATGAATGACATTATCAAAATATTTAGATAAGGAAAATTAAAAAAAAAAAATGTAAGTAATCATGAATTAACATCAACGACAAAAGAAAATATTGTATCCACTGTCTAATTAGACATAAAAAAAATTTAGACCCCTTTCCTTACTCAAAATCCTGAATCAGCCCCTGATTCAGTATGTAATTATATTTAGTAAAAATGATTGTAAAAAACATATACATAGTTACATCAATAAGTTTGCAGCCTAATGATGAAAAAAACCCTTAAAAATCTATTTTTAAATAACATAATTTTCTTCCTTTTCTTTTCTCATTCAGGACTTTTTTTTTTAAAAGTTACTAAGCAAGGATAGGAAGGACATAACAGACGGTCTTAATTTTTCTCATTTTCTAAGAAACACTATATGAGTTAATTCTTATGGATTGGAAATGCCATTAGTCCTAAAAAGAGGGGTATATAACCTATGCATCCTCCTGATAGTCACCTATGGAGCAGAAACATAGAACCTAATAGAAGATTGACCCTCAAACCATGCAATATGCACAGGAGAGAATTATTAGAGAAAAAAGAGGAGGCAGAGATATCATAGAAACCATCAGAAAACTCATATGGCTATGGGCTGGTCACGTTGCAAGATGGAACCTCTGAAATCATATGCCAAACTGTGTTTATCAGAAGATAAGATGGCAAGACAAACTAGACAAGTTCAGAAAGTACTGGCCAGAGAGATATGTGGCGAATCTTTTGGAACTTCTAAGTCCAATTGCAGACATTAAAAGGATGATGATGATGATGATGATGATGATGATGATGATGATGATGATGATGATGATGATGATGATGGTGGTGGTGGCGGTGGTGGTGGTGGTGGTGGTGGTGGTAGTGGTAGTGGTAGTGATGATAATGATGATGATAGTGGTGGTGGTGATGATGATGATGGTGGTGGTGGTGGTGGTGATGATGATGCAGCGAAAAAATTTCCAATTAAAATTCAGCTAATAAGCATGTGTCTGGCTACAGACTTATTGATTCAACCATGCATCTATTTCTCTATGATTATGTATATTTGTTGTACTAAACCAGATTTAGTAAGCCTGAAGTCTAAGAAATATGGAAGAGAACTCACATACACATGTAGACATACACACACACACACACACACAAAAGAAAAAAACAATACATTAGCGCATACATACATTGGGGCTGATGCAATTAAAGAAATACCAAGTTCATTGTATTTTCTACAATAAATACTCATTTTATTTTTCAATTTTAATTTCAATACCATGAATGATAAAACAAAACGCATTCTACAGACCCCCAAGAAAACAATAATCACTTACTTTCAGACAAGTAGAGCATATTTTTGACCAGATGGTGTTCTTCCACTACACTGGCAGAGAGCTTTTCAAGTTCTCGACGACAACATTTCAGAATGATGATTCAGTAGAAAAGGTTGGGGAGAATGGCCCCAACCTCCCCCAGATTTTACAGCAATTTTTTTTACATCTGAACGTGTGTGAATTTGTGTTAGTATGTGTGTATGGTGGGCGAGACAATTTGAGAGAAAACATACAAACTAAATCTGAAAAATCAGCTGCAGTTGGCATGTATTATAATATAACAGAGGGGAACATTGAAACATTTTCAAAAAACATGTTCAACAATGCTTGTGTTATTTTTTTCCAAAGATGAAAATGAGGCTAAGACCAAAATGGCATTCATTTTGAACAATTGCAATGGGAATTCTTTTTAATCTATAATAGGTTATTGGTTTTTATTTCAGTATTTCTCTTTGGTGTTATGAAATAAACAGATTATATTATGATATTTTTTATCATTTTGCACACGTATGTATATATGTATGCATATCTATGTCTGTAAAAGTCTTTCTGTCTTTGTATATATGTTAGAGAGAATCATGCTCAACATCACATGGAGAGATCACTAGACAGCACAATGTATTAGGGATAAAACAGGACTCAGAGATATTATAGAGTTCATAACTTGAGAAAACATAAATGGCAATGGGCTGGTCATGTTGTAAGAATGACAGAAAACAGCTGGACATCATAGAAAGCAACATGGATCCCCAGAGATCACATGCAAAGTCAGGGCTGACAAAATATAAGATAGCATGACAAATGATACTGGCTCTGCAACACCTACAATAAAGAGGTCTGGCAAATCTTGAAGAAGATCTATGTCCAAGAACAGACACTAAAAGGCTGATGATGATGATGTATGTATGTATGTATGAATGGATGTATGAATTTTTTCTATCTGTTCATACTATATGGATTACATTCTTATCTATCAATCTATATATTTGAACTTCCTTGGTGGCAGCAGGGCCTCTGAAAGGGGTGTGCAGCCAGTGCTTTGCACCAAAGCACAGAGGACCAAAGGAACCCAAGAGATTTAGAGGGAGAGTTCAACTTTCTAGTCAATACTATATGGCCATTTATGTGATAGTTGGACACTATTGTCTACTGGTGAGTGAATATAATATCATGAACAAAAAGGATTATAGCAGATGAAAACCGGATGGGTAAACAATGAGAGTATTTGTACAGTGTGAGTATGAGTGTGCTGGGGGCCTGAAAATAGCTTTGACCTGCCTTATAAAATTACTCACTGAGTCCCTGGTTGGCTAATTCTCACGACAGTCACACTCTTCCTTCTTAAAAGATGTTGCAGAACAATTTCCTTACTCCTTAGCAGTTTGTACCTTCATGTAATTGCAAAATTAACCTACATAGTATAAATATCTGTCTCTGTATGTATACATGAATTCACATGTATCAGCAAGTGAAAATGCATAAAGTTTTTAATATATAAATGTGTCTGAGTTGGTAAAATGGTCTGAAGATGGGTTTTGAATCCTATTATAATATGATAGCACATGATGCAACAGCGACATCGGAGATAAAAACACTAAGATCAAAATCGAGGACACAGAACTGGAGGAATTAGACCATTGCATCTACCTAGGACAACGAATCTCCATGAGACCCTCAAAAGAAGAAGAAATCAAGTGAAGAATCACACTAGGATGGCAAACCTTTGGTAGAGCTAGCTTAGCCTTCAAAAATAAGAAGATCCCATTAATCCTAAAGAGAAGGGTGTATAACCAATGCATCCTCCCAATAGTCACTTATGAAGCTGAAACATGGAACCTAACCAAGAGACAGACCTGCAAATTGAGAACCATGCAACGTGCACATGAAAGAATTATGCTGGGCCTCACATGGAGAGACCACTAGACAGCACAGAACATCTGAGAAAAGACAAGAGTCAGGGACATCATAGAATCCATTAAAAATCTCAAATGGTGGTGGGCTGGCCATGTTGCAAGAATGGCAGATAACTGATGGACATCATGACTCATGACATGGATCCCCCGAGATCGCATGCATAACCGAGGCCAGCAGAATATTAGATGGAGAGACGAGCTAGACAAGTTCGGAAAGTGCTGTCTCCGTGACGCCCATGATAAAGAAGTGTGGCAAATCCTGGGGAAGGTCTATGTCCAACGACGGACGTTGAAAGACTGATGATGATGATGATGATAATATGATTTATTGGTATTGTTTTATTATATGCATGTTCAGGGACTTATTTTATTTAAAGTTGGATGAAATTATTCATGCAAGTAAAAAGCTATGATTTTGTCTCCATTTCCAAACTACTAATTGAAAACCTGACGTTGAAATTCGGTGATATTTAATTTGTTAATTGTAGTTCTCTGTTTGATCCAGAATCCCTTAAACTATTTTGCAAAACTATTGAAATTCTGTATCTTTAATTCTAATAATACATTCTTTGAGAATCTGTTCAGAACAAAGACTTATATTTGATCAAAGAATTAAAATGTGAATATATAGCTTATTAACATCTAAATAAACTGCAGAAGGCAAAGAATTATATCCTTGTTACTTTTTAAGAAGGAGATTAGTATTAGTCAAAAGGTAATTTGATAAAGATTATCAGTTGGTCATGATTCAGTATTTCATAGATGGAGGGATGTAGTATGACTTGGGATTCTGCTGGATTAGTTTGAACAATGAAATGAAAATATCAATCCACACAATAATGATAACAGGTCTGGTTAGTCACTCAATAGAAATTGTCATGTGATAGATTTGTTTTGGTTGCATGCCATGTTGGGAGTGATCAATTAACGATTGGAACAGTGGTCAAGAAATGTCACCGTTATATTTTGTTGGGCAATGATCATTAAAAAAGTCTGAATTTTCAAAAAAACAAGCATGACTGCTGCCAGACACAAACGAAGGGATCATATTAGCATAAACTTACATAGCAAATCAAACCACCCGACTAAAATCTATCTAGGGGTGGAAGGCAATTTACCAATAGCAAAACAAAAAGATTTCCTAGACATATTAAGGAGTAAATGTTTAAATTTTCAATCCTTGAGCTCCATTGGTGAGGGCTGTACACCTGATACATGCATCTAAAGCCAGCCAGAACAACTTAAAGACTGAAGAAACCTATGTTGACAGTTTTGTTGGGAAAAGATGGAAATGTACTATACCTTACGAGGATCAACTAGAGGAGAGCATTCAACGTATTATGGCCAACATACCATCATACTCCCTGCAAAGGTCTATCAAGTCCATACCAAAATACCTACAGAAATCAGTAGATAATGCCGGTGGTCAAGTTAAATTTCAACTCAGTAGACAAACTCTATTATTACATGGTCCAAAGTAAAGCTAGTTTGACTACAATCGACCTATAAATAATAAAGTTATTACCAATTTCCAATAGGGAGTTCCTTTTCACTCATGCTGTATATCATTCAGATTTGGAAATGTTTGGAAGACTGATTGAAAGTGGAGGCGATTTTAAATTGCCCCTGGACCTACATTGGAGGGAGACCCCTCTTGGGGGGGGGGCAAAAGCTTTGTAAATAGTAGTTTTCCTATTGTATTTCAGATGACATTTTTCTATAACAAATCTAAATGTTGGAGAGGGTCCCCCAAGGAGTCAAGCCCTCCCTCCCCACTGGGTTGGTTTGCTCATAGTTGAGGTGTTTTTTTATGGTGTATAAAAGAAGATATAAGGTCTGAAAGAAGAATATATAAATATATTATCTTGAACTGTGTGAATAGCAAAAATAAATGATGTTAAATAAATGTAAAATGAAATGAAAAAATATAAGTTTGGCACTTTCTAATTGCAATAACAATATCCTGGCTGAAGTTCAAGGCGTTATGTTGACAGAGAGTTAATCCAAATATTGAGAGGGTCCTCCTTCCCTGTGTCCATGAAACATATTGATATATGAGCATATGTGCACACTTAAATACAAATTCACACGAATATACGCACATATATATAAAAATATACGGAAAAATATGAAGACACATACACACAAAACAGTTTGACTGCATCATATTATAGTCCTGTTGAAATAAAGCATTTTTGAGTAGAACCTGGAAAAAAAACAATAGGCTAAGGTTCATTCGTTTAGAATTTGGGGATTTTTCATACGGAAAGACAGTGCATAGCAAATACCTGAATTAGTCAATATTTTTCACCTGCTATCTGAATGTAGAATGTTCCTTTTAAAGCCTTCCATAAGTGAAAATAGCATGAAGTGAAAAAGCAATTACTACTGATTTACATAGGAAAATTTTTCAGCAATCCCAAAACGGCTAATTGTGATGATTGTATATTAGGCTGAGTCATCGGAAGTCAGGACGGCAGGAAGTACAGGAGACTGGAGTGTTAGTAAGATTTTATCGTAGTCATTCAATTGAAACATCTTAAAAATATTTGGTAGATATAGCTATTTTTCACGTGTTCAGAACTTTTTTCCATTATTGGATTTGAGTGGATTTCAGATGGCTACCAACCCTGTCAATGGTGCAGAATTTGCTTGACCGCTTTTTCCGGGTCAAGACCGATTTTTAGTGGATGAAAACCCATTATTGAAAGTGGAAAGATTTGGATTGCGTAAAAATATAAGAATAAAGACAGTTTGAGCAATCTTGATTTTATCAAAGTAGTATACAGTTTTTCTCATTAGTGCGACACATTTTTTCTTCAAACGGTACCAAAAGCTGCTTATAATGGTTAAACCTTGACTCTTTTGAGACTCTTGAGGCATATATATCCTGAGGTTTCTATGATTGCAGGGATAAAAAATGCAGGCATTGGGCATCTTTATAGATTAGTCTTGAGAGGGTTAAGCAATCACATAAATCATTGGGAATGGAGAGCCTTCTTAAGTTCTTTTGACAACTACCATGAGAATCTAATCATAATCAACCGATACCCAGAGCATATTATTTGCCATTTATTCTGATTCATTTATTTTCCCAGTCTAGGTTTCAGAAGATCAACTCAAGTCAGGCCGCAAAATTTTTAAATGAGCTGAAATCTTCAGATGAAAAAAAGATCAAGTGAATAATCACTCTTAGGTTGGCAAGCTTCAAGTACAAGAAAATCCCATCAGTCCAGAAAAGTAGTGTATACAAAGAATGCATCCTCCAGATAGTCACGTGTGGAGCTGAAATATTGAATCTAACCAAAAGATTGACCCTCAAACTGAGAACCATGCAATGTGTAAAGAAGAGAATCATGCTTATATTACATTGAGAGATCACAAAACAGCAGATTGTATTAAAGGAAAAATAGGATTCAGAAACATCATAGAAAGCAATAAAAACTTGAATTGCAATGGGCTGATCATGGCAGACAACTATCTTGAGAAATCGTATCCAAAATCATGGTGGGCAGAAAATATGATGGTACTATGAATTAGACAAGTTCAGAAACTACAAGCTTTGCAATGTCCATGATAGAATGGTCTGATGAAACTTAAGGAAACTCTATGTCCAACGACAGATGCTAAAACGCTGATGATGATGATGTATGTATGAATTTTTTTCAATCTGCTTATACTACATTGATTATATTCTTATCTATCTATTGATCTATTTTAGCCTACTTGGTGGCAGCAGAACCTCTGAGAAGGGTTGCAGCCAGTGCACTGCACTGAGGTCCAGAGGGCCAAGGGAAACACAAGAGATTTAAAAGTGAGCCGAGAGTTAAATTTATAAATGAGTACAATATGCCTGCTAATGTAATAGGTTGACTCTATTGTCTACTGGTGAGCAAATATGATATGAAATGCTTGAGGGATTATAGAAGATGAAAACAGGATGGTTAAATGACAAGTGTGTTTTTGACATGTGTATGAGTTAGGGACCTGAAAATAGTTTTGCACCACTTTATAAAATTCATCGCGGTGTCCCTGGTTGGCACTAGTGGTTGGTGTCTGAGTTGAGGTATAAGCTAAGATTTTGAATGCTAATTCACAAGACAGGCACCCTCTTCCTACCCACAGGATGTTGCAGCACAATTTCCTTACTCCTTAGCAGTTACTACCTTCTTGTAATTGCAAAATTGACCTAAATAGTATTAAATCTGTCTGTATGTATATATGAAGGTGTCCAATGATGGATGCTATGTCACCTCCTGATGATGAGTGATGTGTCCTCCAAGTAGCACTTCTCCACTAAATTTGAGAAAACAGGCTCCTCATCATTTAACAGAAACCAACCATAAAATACGAGTAGACAGCTGCATTTCTCTACACTGTCATTCTTGGACGGATAAGTGACCAGTAATGAAAAAGCTGAGCTAGCTAAAACACAACTTGAATGGACCTCCATCGAAGGAACGTTTTAGCTGTGTTTAGAGGATTTGCATAAGTGTGTCCCACCATGAGTTGCTACCAGTCAATGTTATGATTACAGCAGACATCTCTAGTCAGCAGTTGGAGTAATTAAATACCTGATACAGTATAGATCATACCTGAAAAAATTAAGGACCTTTGCAGGAATTAATTTGCCTTCTTTATTCTGCAGATTATTACTACATCTTGATGGGATAGTTCTTGAAACATATGAAGGAATGGAAACTATCCTTACTAAATTCTTTCCCTCCACACCAAAAAACTCCTAACAAAACGAGTTGGAAGGAGTTTATTGAAAATGAAGTAATCTATTTTAATGAATAAATACTAATCAAAAATTGATTTGGGGGATTCTTTTTTACTTTAAATTTGGACATTACTTATGGGATGACCTGATATACATGTATTTATGTATGAATGGCTTGGCTTCACAAAGATTATCCATGGCAGAAGGACAATAGATAACAAGGTCTGTAAGAGGAACTCTCCTGCCTGAGCAATATAAATGTATATGCTCTTCTCTCTCTCCTTATCTCTCTCTCTCTCTCTCTCACTATATATATATATATATATATATATATATATATATATATGTACAACCAAGTAAACTTTTGTATTTACTTATGTTTTTTTTTAAATTTAGAAGCATAACTTTTATGTTTATGTGAACTTTTTACATCCGCGTACAGTTTTTTTTTCAAATTGCTCCTAGTAAACAATGTTTTCATTTAAGATTGTTAGGAAAATCAAATTTGATTTTATCATGTATATGTATATATGTAAATACATGCATGTGTGTGTGTTTGTGTATTGTACTGTAAGTCTTTGGCTAAATTTCAGCCATCTTGTCGGTAATTATTCTCAGTCTATTCATAAAAATACATTTCACAGATATGTACACACTAATAAACAACCACAAAATACAAAATCAATATTTAGCATGCTGTGGAGTTCAAGCTGTTGTTAACTAGTTTCAATAACACAAAGAATTAATGATGATGAGAAGTTTTGAATAATTCTAAAATATTTGTGAAAAGCCATAAAGAAAGGTACTTAGTAAGAAACTTGAGAGGAAATCTCATATACATCTTCTCCCTGACTTGTGACCAGGTTCCATTTTGAATGGCAGTTTGTAAAAGGTCAAAAGTCAGACAAATGTTATTTCATTGTTTTATTAATTATCTATCATTTGTCTTTTGTAAAATATGATTATTAGTAATAATATTTTTTTATATTTAGAGGGTTAATTTATACATGTACTCACATATGTGCACTTTTATAAATCTCCTATAATCTTATACATATGTACAACCAGAGGTGATATATATGGTATTTATGCAGCACATACTTTTCTAATGTGCAAGTGTAATTTTCATACACTCATACAACCAAGTAAATTTTAGTATTTACTTATATGTTTTTCTAATCTAGGAGAGTAACTTTCATATTTACTAGAACTTTTTACATCCACGTATATATATATATATATATATATATATATATGTATATATATATTTATATATATATATATATATAAATATATATATATATATATATATATATATATATATATATATATATATATATATATATATATATATATTTATATATATATATATATATATATATATATATATATATATATATATATATATATATATATTTATATGTTTCTATAAAGTGCTCCCAGTACATAATGTTTTCTTTTAAGATTGGCAAGGAAATCAAATTTGAGTTCGTCATGTCTATGTTTTTTCAGAGTGATGTACAAAAGCCTTAGGCAACACTTCACTCTCTCATTTCGGCAAATTTAGACAGATGTATAAGTTATTATTTCTTACTCTATTCAGGAAATTATGATTGGTCGATATCTAACAATAATTAAATAAATATCTATTAGTGCATATACACCACAATTACTCAACAAGTGGCAATTGTACAAAGTTTACATTCAACAGATATATTTGTCAGCATACAGGGCATTGCAGTGTTAAGTTTGAAGTATTTTTGATCTGAGATTCTTGAGAAATCTGACGCACTGTGTTGATTCTACAACCAACCATTGCTCAAAAGTTATCATTCTCCAGATAAATCAGTCATCACCTGAGGCCATGCAGTGTTGTGTTTGGAATTTTTTTTGATCAGCTCTCAACAAATTCAAAAGAAATAAATGAAATTTTATTCAAAGAGTATAGATCTTTTTTGCAAAGTTTCTATAAATTATCTCCCCCTACTTCTGCTATTTAGAATCATCTAAATTTAGATGTAAGTTATTTGAATTGGCAGCACCGAAGAGAAATTACTCAAATACTTCAAAGCCGTAGTTTTTCACAGTGAACGGAAAATCCTTTTACGTGGCATTTATGGCAGGCAGCTCCACACACCATAAAATCCGACTAATACCATATAAATGCAGCATGTTTGTAGGTCTGTTGACCGTACTCTATAGTATAACACCACACTTTGCATGTAGATCGGTTTGAACATGATATACCTTCAGGTATATTATTCCAAACTTCCTTCCAAACTTTCTTGACTCTTCTTCAAACCTCTATCCTTTCCTCATATCAGGTGATCTCATATGGCTTCTATTATATTTTCGGTGAGTCAGGATTATGTCGATGGCTTTTTCAATCTAAATGTGATTTCAATTGGGATCACTGTCATTCTGCACAGTCAGTTCTTAATCAGATGCTTTGCAGAAGGAATGGAAAGATGAAGGAGAATCTGCTTGAACTTTTCAGCATTCACAACACTGTCAATCCTGGCAATATCCCTGATGCTACAAGCCAAAATGCAATCCCACATCATCAGAATCTCTCACATACCTCATAGAAGGCCTCAAGCACTCCCTATTGTACTGCTGTCCAGTTCTCAGGTACAGTAAACAATTAGATCAAAACATTTCACACCCTAATTTGTGAATCTAAAAACAAGCTTTTCCATTGATCATTACCTCGGTCTTTCTTAGCATTTGAATATTCCAGGCTCCTCTCTCTATTTCTTTTCCAGGGACAGGGTTCTTCTGTCCCATACCTTTCCACAAAGGCTATTCCTAATCAAATTTCTTTGAACTGTAAAAGAATCTTCTTTAGGTCCTGCTGAATCTGACAGATGCTTAGAAAGGTCTTTGCTAGATTTCTTCCTATCTATGAACAAAGTTATTTTGAGAAACAGCTCATCATACGTCAATAGCATTCTAGATTTTTTACTTTTGTTTGCTCTTCAACTCTCCAGATAGTTAACAACAGCCAGAATCTCACCTCTTGAGAATCCTTTCTGATCGATCCCTCTGCCCCTTTGAATTTGGCCTTGTTGATGCAAAATTATTGCCTATCAAATTATGAAATATTTGGCGTATTTCATGTATAGACTTTCCTGGAGTTCTAATAAGTTACAAGATCTTTTTTTTTTAAGAAATGTTCATTGAATTTTTTCATGTTCAAAAACACTAGAAAAAAAATGTTGATAATCTAAATATGTCCATAGAAAAAATTTAAAAATTAGCCTTGAAAATTGACAAACTGAAAATTAACAAAAACAAGAAAGACAAGAACAACCGAATTACAGGAGTAAAAGTGAACATTCCCTACTATGATTTGAATTCACGACCAGCTAATTAGGAACCGTTACTCTAACTGACTGAGCTAAATTGATAGGTCTTAAAAATCCGCCAAGATTTTTTTCTAGATATTCTCAAGGGCTTGTTTCATTTTGATAAATAAATAAATACATCTATAAAATTAACCTTTCCCTACAGTGATTTGATATCATGACTGAGTGATTGGTAGCCAACTTTCTTACCAACTGACAAGTCTTACACATTACTAAAAATTTACCTCACAGATACAAAAGAGCTCATTTCTTTATGATAGATAAATACATTTATGCTAAAAAAGCATTTTTTTTCATGTATCATGTATGCAAAGTTGCAGTAATCAGCTGCAGTTGGAAGAGAAGTAGGAGTTTGACTTGGCAGCAGTCAGTCGTGTCTTTAATGAAATCTTTATATAACCAGCCAGAAGAGAAATAGAGGAAAATTTCAAATCTGTGTGCGTGAGAGGTCAAGCTGTTCTAGATACAAGTGTTGTCTGTAGCCTAAAGAATTACAAATATCCTATATTTTTGTGGTGTACTTGAGAGTGTATATGTTTCACTAAAAGCATTTTAATGAACAGACTAAGAAATAAATACTTATTGCTTCTTCTTACCATGCAGAAATAAAAAATAAAAATTAAAGGTTGTCTAGAACTTTTGCATTGTGCTGTATGTACAAGGTCAGTTTGCAAAGTATTTGAATATCTTTAGAACTGGTTTTGTGGCCCTCGTGTAACTTTGCGTCTGATCTGGAGGGTGGGGACCTTACTGCACATGCAGTGGGTTTACTGATATCTGAAAATAAGTTCCTTCAAGGGGAATGAAATGCCCTAGATGAGCTATTTTTTCAAACATATCATCATCATCATCATCATCATCATCATCATCATCATCATCATCATCATCATCATCATCATCATCATTATCATCATCATCATTATTATCATTATTATTTGCAATCTTACACCAGTTGCCTGGTGGTTACCGCTGGAGTTTGAGTGACAGCAAGTCTCCTCAAGTCTCCAGCCCTTCTCTCTTAGTTCTCATAGGCCACAGTAATACTGCAATTTATAGTTTAACACTGGTTGCCCAGTGGTCATTGCTGAAGTCTTCAGCCAACATGTCTTCTCTCTTTCGCCTATCATGCCAGTGCCATGGTTTACATTTCCGCTTTCATTCCCTTCCTCTGTTAGGTCGCTGTCAACAATCATTGTTGTTGTTATCATAATAATAATAATAATGATAATAATAATAATAATAATGATAATATATTGAATGGCTGGATACTTTCAGGACAGAACATAGAAAATGAATAACCAAATGATTTAAATAAAAATTCTTAATCAAACTTACAAATAAATCTAGAGTCCAGTGTTAGCTCATTTTCAGAGTCCAGTGTTAGCTCATTTCAGCATAGTGTATTAATTCAAAGGAAGTCACATTGAATAAGTATGTCAGCAATCCTGGGTGGTACTTAGATAAACAGTTTTTAGTAAATACCACAGTTACAGTCATGAGCTTGCTCTGCAACGTTCGGTAACTTTTTAATCTATCTAAACAACTCAGATATTTGTTGTAAAGTCTAAAAGAAAAGGACTAGAATGTTGGAACAAAAGTAAAAAAAATAATTTTTTTGTTGCTACTTAATGACAGAAAATGAAAGATTAAGAAAAAAAAAAACTTTACGATGCACAAAGACATCTTGAAGGAAGAAACAGAATATAAAAAAGCTTGTATGTTTGAATCCTTTACAATAAATAAAATATATCACAAATATTATACTTTAAAAAGTTCAATTATTCAAATAGAATTTTACATCTTAGGCACAACTATTTACTCCTTCAAAGTCACCATCTATTTTTGGCACTCGACAGGTAAAGTAGCAAAAACGTTATTTATGTCCTTTGGTGCTGAGAGTGTTTGATTCCAAAATGAGAGTGAACTATTTTGATACAACAGAATTTAATGTGGAAAAGAAAACAAGGTACTCTTCAGAAATTCAGAAATTTGAAATAGCCCAAGAACTAACAAGCTTATACTAAAAGATTATATCTAAAAACAGTTTTTTGTTATAAAGATTATGTTTTTCTTCTTATTTTTAAAATTTTTCCCTGGTAGATTCTATTTTACGTTGAGTATGTTGTCAATATAGAGACAATTTTTTTGATTAGGGATTCTTGAATAAAATCCATTTTTCTTTGACAGGGACTAACATGTATAAAAAGAATATGGGAAGTGTTAAAACAATGAACAATATTCCTTTCCATGAGTTTATGTGGAACCCATTTCCATAGTTTCAGAATTTTTCTAAAAGATGGAGCTGGAAACATTTGCATCAACCTTTATATGATTTACAATCCCAAATTCTATGGAATTTGAAAAGAGTATCCAAAAAGAATGTAGTATTGACTTTTGTTGCTACCCTTTGTGAGCAGCACTCTTAGAAAGGCAGAAACTGAAAACCATGCAATGTGCACATGAGAGAATGATGCTCAACATCACATGGAGAGATCACAAAACAGTGCAGTATATTGGAGGAAAAAAAAAAGGAGTCATGGATATCATAAAGTTCATGAGAAAACTATAATGGCGATGGGCTGATCACATTGCAAGAATTTCAGACAACCGCTGGACAACATGACTCACAACATGGATTCCCAGAGATCATATGCAAAACTGTGGCCGGCAAAATATAAGATGGACAATATCAGAAAGTAGGGGCTCTGCAATGCCCATGATAGCGGGGTCTGGCAAATCCTGGGAAAGGTCTATGTCCAATGATGATATCGTACATGCCCAATAAAACTATTTTGGGAGAGATGATGATAATTAGGTAAGTAATATTTTTTCTTGGTCAATATCTGGATATATTTACACACATGAAAATATGTATACATAGATGATATATAAATATAGAGAAGGGCAGATAGAAAAATGTATGGATAGATATAATGATTACAAACCTATGGTATGCATGTTTCTCAATAGTTTTCTTCTTTTTTTTACTTCTCTATCTCAAAATGAAAATATTTCAAGTAAAAATAATAATCATTTTTATGAAATGTCCTTTTTAGGGAAACATTTACCCAGTGTGTTGCTTGAATATTTAGATGGAATTATAATGCTAAAAATTGAAATCTATCTTGTACAGATGAAATTGATTTATGCTTGAGTACATGCTCAGAATTTATGTCAAGTTACTGCCAACTGAGAGCAGAACATCATTTCATCCTAAAGTAAATTTTGTTTATTGTTAGTGCTTTGATTTTTTTTTTCTTTCGAAAAGATTTTATGTTAATTGACTCAATTTATGGTGTTGAATTATCTGTGAAATATGGATGCTTCCTATCAAAATAAATTCCAATATAAAAGTATACAAAGAACAACATTTTTTTTCAATCTAGGTAATTAGTTTATTTAAAACCAACTCAAGGGAAAAGAGGAAGAACATATTTACCCTCATTGATCTTGCTGCTTTTAAATGAACAAAAAACAAGATTCAAAACATGTGTTCAATTCCTAATTTGCTGTTGGGAATATATCCATGCAGATATATATATATATATATATATATATATATATATATATATATATATATATATATATATATATATATATATATATATATATGTTTTCACCTACATATTAATGTATATACAGTAAACCATTGATTTGACTGGCCCTAGTGTAATGAATTTAGGATTTAATGGACCTTTTTAATTTCATTTCTGTGTATGAATTACTAATAAAATATTGTAAATTATCTTTCAATTTTCTTTTATGATAACCAATATTTTTTAAAATTATTCCTAAAATAAATCTTGTTCATGAGAACATGAATCTCCATGATTGACTTAAGCCATGACTTTGGGTCACTGTTCAGAAAGGTCAGGAAACATTAAGGTTCCCCGTAAAAAGCTGTGTAAATATCACATATCGTCTTTATTATGATTTTGTATAGTTACATTGTACTGTACAGTGTATTGTATTAGAGCTTTTTTTACATGTAAAAAATGCCCTCTTAGATAACACTCTGATTTAACAAACTTTCAGATTTAACAGACCCCCAATTAGTCCATCGAATTGAGAATTTACTGCATATAAAGATTTACTCAGCTTCAGATGTAGGACAAAAAATGAGAGGAAGATTGTGTTGGGCTAATCTTCCTGACGAAAAGGGACAATTCATAAAAATCTGTGTTTAGAATTTTAGCTTTCAGCTGGGTACAACCACAGACAACTAGTGCTATGGGGAAATATACGACTTTCTCAACCACTACTCAGGCCGACACATATGTGTCTGTAGAATGAATTCTTAGGGAAGATAAAACTAATCAAAAACTTATGAATATTTTAAAAGAAAGCCTAGAGAAAATGTCTATAGTTTTGGTGAAATATCTGTAAACAATGAACACTTAGTCAGATTGATAACTGATGGAGATTCGATCTACATTTCACCAACAGACATTTGACGAAAAATATATTCATCAAACAGACATTCCATCATCAGCCTTTTAGTGTCCATTTTTCGACATAGACCATCCCTAAGATTTGCCAGGCCTCTCTATAATAGGTGTTGCAGAGCTGATACTTTTTGAACTTGTTTAGTTTGTCATGCCATCTCATATTCTGCTGGCCTCATTTTTCATATGATCTCTGGGGATCCACATTGTGAGTCGTGATGTTTAGCGTTTGTCTGGCATTCTTACAACATTTGCCACTTGAGTTTTCTAATGAACTCTATATCTCTGACTCCTGTTTTTCTCTTATAAGCATGTCGTGATCTCTACTCAAGATGAGGAGCATGAATCTGCTTTGTGCATATTGCATAGTTCTCAGTCAATTTTTTGGTTAGGTTCAATGTTTCAGCTCCATAGGTGACTCTCAGAAGGATTTACTGGTTGTTTTCACTGACTGACAATTAGTTGTTTTTTATTTCCTCTTTTCAATGTTACTGCTTTATAAAACAAACAATAAAAACTATACACGGATGACGAATCGCACGAGAAAAACATTTTGTATTGCTATAAAGTATATTAATTACAATGTAACTGCTTCATGAAATATCTTAGTATAAAAAAAGTGTTCATAAATATTTAACTATCGCTCTCAAGAAGTCAATTCTGGGATACTCCTCAAATTTCTCAGGCTTGTGTTGTTGTCTCTTTTATTACAATGTGTTTGGCTGATATGCTTTTCAGCTTTCTAATTAAATTGCCGAATTTCGGCCATGATAATAGACAAGGATTCATCAGTAAGTTCATAGCCTGACATTTAGTAGCCAAATTTGCATCTGGAATTTCCTTTGTATAACGTTCAATCTACATGATTGATAGAGAGCATTGGATTAAGTTCATGGACAGAGATTATGTTGAAAACTAAATATTGGTTGTGTAGAATAAACTGCATTTTCAATCCTTAGTATAAGGACTTATCAATGTACCTTCGTAGATAGTACAGACTCTATGATATAGGAAATTCCTGTGGTAAGGGGTGTGAATCTGAGACTCATGCTGAACTACATCTTTGATTAGAAGTCCTGCAATTTAATTTAAAGGCTGAAGAAAATATTAACTGTATACATTGTCATGAAAATCATGACAGTAAAGACAAAGATACATGTTGGAGAAAATATGAAAAATAATTCCATAATTATACTCAGAAACTTGGACAATTTAAATCTTAATTTTTTATTAGTTTTTTCCTGTTAAAATTGTGAATGTCTAGTGGTTGAAGGAGCAAAAACCTTGGAGCGGTCTCTGTAAAGTATGAGAGGTAATTCGAAAAGGCTTTCATACATTGGTTTATAGTCAGTAATTGATTCAGGGTTGCGGCTAGGGACAGTGGTAGGGTTAGGGTTATTAATTGATAAGAGTTATTTTTTCTGGTTATAAAAGACATATTTGCTTTGCTTCTAATTGCTTCTCTTTGCTTATTGTAATGAGAGGTAGACCAAAGGGAAAGTAATTTAAAAAGGCTTTCATACAGATGTTTATGGTGATTGAATAATTTGGAGTGAAGGATAGGGTTAAGGGTTGGGATGTGGTTTTTCATTGATTACAGAAACTATTATTGATCATAAAGGATATCATTGCTTTGCTTCTCATTGCTTCCTAACTATTTCTTGTATTTTGCCATGGCTCAATAAAAAGCACTCGCAAAAATTTCCTTCATTCACAGTAAGAATACTATCATTTTCACTGTTATATTATTGACAATACATGACTTGACACTATCAACCGAAGCTGTGACCAAAACAGTCAACATAGGTTTCTCTCAGTTTCAAAGTTGGTCTGGCTGACTATGTATGTATATGCATATCGCACACCAATGTAGCTAGAGGGCTGAAATTTTATGCAGTTACGCTTTATTATCTCTAGAATTTTTTAAAATTTGTTTATTGAAAATCACCCCCCAGAACGGTTTTTCATGAGGGGTTTCAACTTTATAGTAAATTGATCCCTGAGTTTGTGTCCAGTATCATTCAAGCTTCTTTTTTAAAAATTCAGACTTTTTAGTGATCACTGCCCAACAGAATGCAAGAGAGGTAACTGATTCATAGATCACTCCTTTTTCCAATTCTTTAATTGATCACTCTGAACATGGCATGCGGCCAAAAGATGTTGACCATGTGGTAGTTTCTATTAAGTGACTAACCAGACCACTCTGAAAGGCAATGGTAATTTTTTTAGTATTGAAGTCTGAATTAAAATCAGAAATATTTTCACTCTGCTCTCATCTCAAATTCATGATCTGTGGAATTTTTTCTGCATTAAAAAAGGATTTTGAGTGTTTCTTTATGAACCTGGAGATGTCAGATCTGATATGAGGTTAAATTTAATCTTCTAGTCTGAAGATATAAAAAACAGAATTGTATGAAAGGAAAAAGTTATTCTTTCTAAACTTTGGAAAGATCAAGAAATTCAACTGATAAAAATAAATTGCATTGTTTTCCCAGTTATTTCGAATTTACATCTTCCTTTGTGCTGAAAAATATCACACAATCACATATGACTTTAGATAAATATGCAACCTTAATAAGATTTAACTTTTCCTCCCAAGATTGACTCAACATAGAGTGAGCAGTATATTAAATTTAGTTCCTGGCATAAGTTTACAAAGAAAATGGTGCTCCAACTTGAAACTAAAGAAGGTTTTAAAAAAAAAATGACTTCACTAGAAAATAACACAAAAAAAAGGAATAAAATAGCTATATACAAGGCCTATCTTTCTTGAGAGCCAGTTGAGTGCCATGTATATATATATATATATATATATATATATATATATATATATATATATATATATATATGTATATATATATGTATATATATATATATATGTATATGTATATATATATATACATATAACTATATATATTGTGTAATACTTTCAATAAATATATTCCAAAGCTTATGGCCATGTAGCAACACTTTGATCCTAGGCAGGGTGCGTAGATACTCTGATCTTTGATAGAAGTGCTAATCCATATACAAATAATCACATAATTTTTTATGGGTATGCTGCCTTGAGATGATCTTCCAAAACCCAGACTGGGAAAATGAAGGAATCAGAATTGACAGCGGATGCATAAGTAACCCAAGATTTGCCAATAGCATCGTCCTTTTTGCTAAAAACCTTCATGATCTCTAAATAATGCTGAATTGAGAAAGCAGGGTAGTTGCTCTTCACATTGACAAAACAAATGTCATGTACAATGAACATGTTGAGGACAAAGACATAACAATCAAAATAAAAAGCTCAGACCCTAAAAAAAGTAGACCACAATGTCTATCTTGGAGAATGAATCTCCATGAATTCCTCAAAAGAAGAATGAAATCGAGCAAAGAATCACTCGTAGGTTGACGAGCATTCGGTAGAGCAAGCTCAACCTTCAAGAACAAGAAAATCCCATTAGACCTAAAAAGAAGGGTCTACCACATATGCTTCCTCCCATAAGTCACTTATGGAGCTAAAACATGGTCCCTAACCAAAAGATTGGCCCTCAAACTGAGAACCATGCAACGTACACATGAGAGATCACAAAAGAGCACATTGTATTAGAGAAAAAACAAGCGTTCAGAAAATATTGGCTTTGTGACGCCCATGATAGAGAGGTCTGGTGAATCTTGTAGAAGGTGTATCTCCAATGACAGATGCTAGCAGGCTGCTACTTCTGATGATGATAATGATGCAATAATTCTCTTTATCTGAAAATGATGTATACATGAAAAATAAGTAAACAGTTTATCATCTCATGAATTTGAGATGATCTTATTTTTTAGCACTTTCAATGCTTGAAAAACATCATATAAACATACATTTTTGAGGCACTTCTTTATAAACTTTATTATAACATTGGCTCTTCATCTTAAAACTGTTCAGTTAACTTTCAGATGATAACCATAGTTGCACTCAGCAAAAAAAATTGTCTAAATTTTTGTGGAAATACCCAATAATTATTTGAAGATATTGTCCATGAAAGAATGAATTAAGCAATTTACCTGAATCATTGTAAATTCTGCAAATGGTTAGTCTTCCTCTTTCGGGTCTATCTATCTATATTTGTAATTGTGGAAATAGTTTTTTAATCTCTCCATTTATCAAGCAAGCACATTGTTGGCAAGAGAGACATTTGCGACCTGAAACTGAAATAAACACCTACAATAATCTCAGTTAACTAACACAGAATGCTGAAATGTCAGCCGAATAAGAGAAGATGAGCAAAATTTCAAAAGCAGACTATTTCTCTCCGCTAGTGAAGCTAATATCAATTACTTGGTTAATCTTACAGCATTAAATCTCTAATAGAGGTTTCCACTGTTATCCGAAAGTAGAATATTCTTGTAAAAATCTTTTGTAACTCAAAATGGTGATAAGCAAAGAAGCAGTTACTATCGATTTATACATGAAAAAATTTTTGAGCAGCCGAGACGCAAGAAAGGAAGATGATGGTATCTTGAGCTAAGTTGGGAAGTACAGGAGATTGGAATGTTGGATAAGAAGGAAGAGGGTGCACACTGACTCTATAATTGATCACTGCAAAACAAATGCTGAATGCTATTTTTGCTTTTGTGCTTTTTATGAAAAAGCGAAAAGTGGTGTAAAGTGAATTTTCAAAAAAGCTGAGGATACCTGTATGTGAATTTGGTTTATGAGTTTCTGGAACATATCTCACTTTTTAATGGTGGAAAATGATAGAATAATCTAGAAATTATGAATTATTCTGTCTTAAAAGCAAAACACATGGCCTTTGGATACAATAGCATTTTTCCGAAGATTAGGTTACTGACCTATATGGAGAGAGAGAGAGTTGTGACAGAGATAGAGAGAAACAGAGAGCGAGAAAGAGAGAAAGAGAGACAGTAAATAATTTAGATAAGATGGAATGATTAGAGATTCAAAGAGATATTCAAACAAAGAAAAATAGAAATTGTATTTGTTGACATCCGAATGAAAATACCAATACATTAGGAACTGGGAGACAGTGAGATAATACTATAGAGAGAGACAGAGGCAGAGAGAGATGTGTATGTATGTGTGCATGATTGTGAAAGAGGGAGAGTGCATATTTGTGTGTGTGTGTATGTGTGTGTGAAAGAGAGAGAGAGATTGCAAATGTGTGTATGAGTAAGTGGATGTGAAACAGAGGGAAAGATAGAGAGAGAGTGTGTGTGTGTGTGTGTGTGTGTGTGTGTGTGAATGTTTTCATGTGGGAGAGAGAGAGAAAGAGAAAGATGGAGAGAGTGCATGCATTAATGATAACAAACATGCAGGAATTTAAAACAGTATTAGGTTTTATTTCAATTTTGCAATCAATGAATTTTCCAATCATCATCATCAAACAGAATTGGATTTAATCATGCCAGCTTTTATTCAATGTATAGTCACATTACATGTCCTGCATTTGTTTAGAAAATACTCATATTAAAGCATTTTGAATTTAAAACTATCCTTAATCGAATGAAATAAACAAATAAATTAAAACTATTAGCAATTACTCAAAAGTATGACTGACGAATAACATATAGTCATATTAAGAAAAGAAAGATGAGAATAAAGCTTCTTGGACTTCATCTTGAAAAATTTCATAAAATAAGGTTCTATGGTGATAAATTGGATTAAGTTAATTTAAACTTTCATTATGTTATTTGTCTCTGTAAAAACTGATATTGCAATAACCAGTTGAATTTGTGTTTTGATAAATGGATTCACTGATTACTTGGATATGGATATTCAAAGATCCTTCCACGGGGATGCAGTGTGGTACATGGCCTTTTTTAGAGCGGGACCCCACGACAAATGTGCGTGGAAAAGTACAAAAATTACAAAATCCCATCAACATAATGCTGGGAGCATTGGCAAATAACTATAACCCTATCCTTTTTTGTGCAACGGTGAGGTATAACATGGGAGATGGATCTTTCACTTGATGGATCAGTCTTTTAATGTCCGTCATTGGACATAGACCTTCTCCAGGATTTGCCAGTTCCTCTCTATCATGGGCGTTGTGGAGCCAATACTTAAAAAAAAATCTGTTTAGGGAGAATTTGAAAACAAAAACAAAAAAGAGGTTATTTTGTTGATATGATAAGGAGTGAATGTCCAAATATTCATGCCTCTAGCTTCACTGATGTGGCCTGTCTGCGTGATAGTTACATACATATATAGCCAGCTAGACCAACTGGAAACTGTAGAAACATGTTGATAGTTCAGGTGACAGTTTTGGTTTATGGTTTTTAATAAAAGTAGGGATTTATGAAAAGATCCATGCTTTTTGTTATATTGCTGGAGTAAAAACAAAAAAATCAACAGAATTTGTTAAGAAAAAAAATTGTCTAAGCTTTGACTTTGGAAGTTTTCCGTCTGGTATTATTCCTTTCCAGGTATTTGTGTTCTGAATGATAGAAAAAGGAACAAATGGAAAGTTTATTAACATACCTTACATGCCAGCAACTAAGTTAAGCCAAAACTAAGGTTTAATTCCAGTTTAGTTCAATATTTGCTGGAATAGTCAACTCTCCTAAGTAAAGCAGCACTTCATCCAATAGACTTTCAAGTTCATAGCGTCTAAAAATTCTTAGTACTTAGAAGGTTGACATATGCCAGCATATATGGTAAGTAACAGAGCCATGTAAATTAATGAGAAAGGTTAGCTTATTAGTGGGATTCGTTAGTGGTTAACCAGTTTGATCCTAAGTGCATATGCCAGACCAAGATAATCCTACTAAATAGATAAATAAGGTTATTGTAAAATAGATTCATTTCTTTCTACACTTTTTTCAGGCACTTAATGAAAGAAACTCTATTCCTCATGCACAGATATCTGAATTAAGGTTTGGGGCTCAGAAATTTTCAACTAATTGGAAATGAATGTTTTTTCTATGTTTTGCAGCACTAGAGAAAAATTCACGAGCGGAATGTGGAAAAGTAGACCAGTACAAAAAAGCTCAAGGCTCTTTGCTGCGTCATGGGAATTGGCTGAAGTGAAAAGACGTTTGGGAAGGACAGATGTGGGTCATTGATTGAAATCTAAAAATGTGAAATTATGAAAAAGATGAAATGAACACTATATATCTGACGATTCATATCAATGCTTTCCATCTTTGGTTGCAGATATTTGAAAATACATCATAAAATAACTATAATGAACCTATTCATGAGGTTAAGGAATGCGTGTGTATGCATTTAATGTATTTTGTTCATACCAGCTGAAAAAAGGGATTTCAGAGGAAAAGTCAATGCCTGAACGTAAAATCATTGCTGGAGGGATAGGAAAAAAAACTTTCTTAGGTACCATGCATACCGATATATAAGACCAACCTGTAACTTGAAAAAAGAAAAGAAAATGTTACAAATATTGCACAGCATCCAATGTGCTGGTATCATAACTGGAGGGCCATCCACTAAAGACTGACATAGATGATTATAGGGCTTCGCTGAGTTGCTGTGAGCTGTAGCCCTCTTCATCCCCTTCTAAACTATTTGTCTTATAGACTAGCATCATCATCAGTCTTTCAACATCCGTTGTTGGACATAGACCTCACCCAGGATCCACAACACTTCTCTATCATGGGCGTCGCAGAGCCAGTACTTTCTGAATTTGTCTTGCTCATTTCTCAATCTGATATTCAGCCGGCCTCGGTTGCGCATGTGATCTTGATGGATCCATGTCATGAGTCACAATGTCCATCGGTTGTCCGTCATTCTTACAACATGGCCAGCCCACTGCCATTTGAGATTTTTAATGGATTCTATGATGTCCCAGACCCTTGTCTTTTCTCAGATGTCCTGTGCTGTCTTGTGGTCTCTCCATGTGCAGCTCAGCATAATTTTTTCATGTGCATGTTGCATGGTTCTCAATTTGTCTCTTAGTTAGGTTCCATGTTTTAGCTCCAGTGAATACTGGGAGGATGCATTGGTTATACTCCCTTCTCTTTAAGATTAATGGGATCTTCTTATTTTTGAAGGTTGAGCTAGCTCTGCCAAAGGCTTGCCATCCTAATGTGATTCTTCTTGATTTCTTCTTCTTTTGAGGGTCTCATGGAGATACGTTGTCCTAGGTAGATGATTGTATATATTTCAATTCAATTCCATTGATCTATAGTTATTTTTGATTTCTGGCTAATTTTTCTGTCATCTAATTTTTTTTGCTTTTCATTGCAATGTTGAGGTTATTTTGAATTCTATGACCCTTGATTAAGCAGCATGTATCAGAAGTAAAGAGTAAGCTTCTTATAAGATTTGACTTGACATCCATTATTTTGGTGGGGTCATCTAACAGTGATAGTGTCGTACTGTTAATGCTATAAAAGCTAACCAGCGGATGTCATTCAATTTTAGTTACATAGCTAGATTGTTCCTTATCAGATTCCACACCATATTATTTGATTACACACATCGGTAGTGGACATGATTGTATTCAGTTGTCTAAATTCTTCTGATGAAGCAGTATTATTAATTTTTGAGTTGTTTTCCTTTCACCTTATGTTTATAGATTTTTCTTTTTAGATCAGGTCATTTTACATTCCACAACTCTGGAGTAAGCTGCGGAGATTAAGAATGAGCTGCTGACGAAATTTGAACTCACATCCCCTATCTTTGGGAGCTTGGTTGAAATAGACAGTGCTGCTTGTTTGATAGTTGTGGAATTTGGAATAACCTGTGTCGTGATTAAAAGCAACAAAAATAAGATGAAAAAAAAATAGCTTAAAGTCAGTAATGATGACTATAATTCATTGAAGAAATTCAAACAACTTCGATTTATTACTAATACTATGTGTGAATAAGCAACTAAATAAGATGAATGAAAAGCTAGTAAAGGTTAATTGACAATCCCTCATCCGAGAAGTTTGGACAACTCAAGTGTATTGCAATTATTTGTTGTTTTAAACATTTGACATGAATTAAGATTCATTACTATCTCTAGCAAAGTAAACTTTGTATTGTTTTAGAGAACAACAAAAAATAAAGTAGGAATAGCTCCCATGACTAATTTTGAAAATGAAGAGAAGATATACAACCTAATTTAATAAATTGAATAGGATATTGCCCTTGTTGTTTCTTTGTGTCTAATTGTCTACATTTTTCTATCTTTTCATTACTGATACTTCACTACAAACTCACAGGAAGTAAGATTCATAGAAACAGTCTATTATCTATTATTTGCACTTTCATTATACATAGCAAAGCAATTATTATTTTAATGCATTTGCCATAGCTGAGCGAAGGGTATATTTGTAAGAATCAAGTCAGAAGGCATTCCAGATTAGGCATCTCCATTTTATATTTACTGCAATGTTTTTCTGGAAGACGGGAAAGATACGAGAAAATGGAAGAAAAAGAAAAGTTGATTGTATTCATAAGAGTACCATTTTCAATTTTGTTATCAATTCCTAAAGTCATAAATAAGGAAAAATGCCATGAACTTCTCATGAAAATAGAACACCTTTATTTTGCATATCTGGACATTGTATATATATATATCAGTACATCATGCATGTATAGGTACAAGTATATGGTAACTAAATTGATTGATAATGGACTCATGCATGCACACATGTGTGCACACACAAACACACATGCATCATAGACTAAGGTATGCATCAGCACGTTTTATATATATATATATATATATATATATATATATATGTGTGTGTGTGTGTGTGTGTGTGTGTGTGTGTGTTTCTCTCTTCCCAAATTAACTAACATACATGGATGAACATGATATTTCATAGCATATAAATAGGAAGCTATGTTCAAAGAAAGCACATATCATTAGTTTCTGCTTGATCACACAGGTCAAGTCGTGTTGTGTCTATCAAGGTTGATTAAGGGAATGATTTATGGATATATGTAAATAAAAACCTGTATATCTTTAGAAGATGATATAGATATAAAGATAGATCGTTTACAGTCACAGTTATTCCCACTAGACTTCACTATCAACGAAGAGCTTAATCACAGGGTCTTAAAAGGCTATCTTTGGTAATACTCACACAGATACCCTTAACAGCTTAATGTGATCTGAAGGAACTCAGTTCCTTAGTGGAAAGAGGATAAACAAGATGTGGGACAACAAAGATACTCTTGCCTTTAATTTATTGAAGCAACATACACTCTAGGAGGCATATCTCATCAGAAATATTTATCTAGAGATATGTATAATCATATATATAATAAGTTATCTATCACATTTATAGCATCAGTATTAGCCATTAGGTCCTCACCCTTCTTAACCTCTTTAATCTACCTAACTCTCTTTTCTACCTTCTCCTTTCCTGTCCTTTTATTGACAAACTAACATTATTTTCTCCAATCCTACTCTCTTAAAAAGTTGCATTCCTCTTCTTCCCTCCTTCTCAAACATGACTGTCACACATAGTATCAGTGGCAGCCATCAGCCAAGCCTATTTGAGTACACATGACTTGATACACTTTTCGTGGACTGGTCAAAAATAAAAAAAGACAGAAATTGATTGGTATATAAACTTAGAGCTGATGTTGCTAACTCGAAATGATCGACCTGCTTTATGTAAAGCGATTATCAGCTCTGACTCGTGGATGCAAAAAGGAAATTAGAAAAACGGAATGAGAACCAACTTAGAGAGCCTTGGAAAGAGCAATGCTAAGGATAACTAGATAGAAAAAGCTCTGCATGAATCAAAGGGAGGACAAAAGTGAAAGACATCAAATAAATGATAAAGCAAAAAATGGAGATGGACTGGACACTTAGCAAAGAAAGATGATAACAGATGAAGCAAAAGACTAACCGATTGGTGCCCATGGGACAGTGAGGGTAGTAGGAAAACACCAGATGCAAGATAGAGGGATGGGATAGAGGGGTTGCTGGTAGGGAATAGCAAAGGTTAGCAGAATCACGTTCGTCATGAAAAGAGATTGGAAAGGCCTCTGTCCAAAGGCTGCTGCTGCTGCTGATGATGATATCCCCACACTTGTGTTTTGCCTGTGGGTCAATTGACTGATCACCTAATGAAGACATAACATAGAAATAATCATCAACTCTGCTGTTGGCCATATGATGAATCAGTGATAATGATTGCATAATCAATAAAAGTCGAAGTCAGTGTGTGAAGCTTGGGAACGATGTCAGACAGTAAGCATGCAGTTGACTATGACGACACTGACCTACTTACTTGCTGTCATTGGTAGCAGCAGCTACAGCTGACAGAAGAGCGATGAAAATCTGCATAACTCTTGCTTCCATTGATGAAGCTCTTTCATTCCTTCATAATAATTGAACGGTGCCATCATGGCATTATACCAATGCCATTCTGCTTCAGTGAATTTTCGGCTTCCATTTTTCATTCATCTTCATCAACTTTTAACCTCGGTATTTCAATGAGCCTCTCTTTGAGAGATCTGGATTTGAATATGTTTCTTGAAACAAAATGAAGTATCTTACTTTGAAGCATAATATGAAAACTACTGCATTCCAATAGAATAAATTATATAAATGATAGCCCTAGTGGTTCTGTAAAGAATGCTTACATTCATTCCTGACCGCTGAAGATCACTTTTTCTCTTTACAATGTATTTCTGTAGTAAATTCTTTTACTATGTTTTTCTATAGTAAAATCAATGATTATATATTTACATTATGCATATGATAGCTCTATTCTGTCAGCAATTGCATTAATTCCTAGCAATTCTTTTTTTCTTCTCATTCGTATTGAATTTCTATTATAACATCTTTTGCAATGATTTTTTGTAGTAAAATCATAGCATTATATATATAGTATCTCTATTCAGCAATTCTTGTATTGATTCTTGACCAACTATTTATCATAATTTTCAATATACAAGAACAAAACAGCAAAATTTGCTCAAACAAAGTTTAGGCAAAAGAACTGTAATATTTTATCAACTAATGTTTCTGCAGTAACTGATAAATTTATAACTCTATTAACAACCTTCATACATTAGTTTGATTAGATTAAGTAATTATTTCATTATCAAATCAAATCGATCTAATGTGCTATTACAAATTATCCTTTTGAGGTGAAGGCAATATGTACCTTTCTACCTTCTAGGGAAGTCTCTGAAATGAATATTTTGCAGAAGATTTCAAGAAAAAGATATGTTAGCATCAAATTATCAACATTTTGAATTATTAATGATGATATCTTCCATGCAGTAACTTCTCTTCGAAATAAAATGCTCAATTATATCATAACAGCAAGTCATTTTGCATTAAAGAAACAAAGGCAATGAATTGTAAGTGATTCAGAAAAATCTTTTTTATGTTTGAGAAATTTTTTCAAACAACAGATATACACAGCTGTGAACAAATTTTCCAATCAGTACACCAAGAACGCCATTCAGAAAACGAGCATTCCTGCTGAGCCAGAGGTTTTTAAAAGGCCCAGCCACCATACCTACTTTGGTTGGGGGTGATGTGCCCCAAGTGCAACTACCCAAACACAACCCTTAGAACATCACCAAGAGAACAACAATGTACATTGAGACCTATAATGTTGGATCTAGAAAATTAAATCAAAAACAAAATGGGACATTATCGGTATCAGTGAAATGAGAAGACCCGGTGAGGAACTTATTGAGCTGAAGAGCAAATATCTTTTATACAACAATGGAAAAGAAAAAGGAAAACAAAGTAGATTTAAAGCCATCTCAGACCCAGTAGCCAGTGTCACTGTACAGCTCTCAAAGAGGTATAAACTAAACCTCATTCAAGTCTTCACTCTCACTTCACAGTCAACCGACAGGGAGATAAATAACTTCTATGATGACCTGAATTTTATACTCCAAGAAACCAAAAAATACTTCAACATCATTTTAGGAGACTCCACCACCTAAATAGGACAAAGTAATGAAAAATGTGTCGGCAAGTACAGATACAAAATATGGAACAAGAGGGGTGACGATCTTACAAATTTTACAACAGTAAACAGGTTCAAGATCCTGAACAGTTTCTTTAAAAAGAAAACCAATAGAAAGTGAATTTGGAAGAACCCCAATCATAAAACCATGAATGAAATAGACTGCATCCTAACAGACAAGAGCGACACTATCAAAGATATTCAGGTTCTAAATCATTTCAATGTAGGGAGCGGTCACAGAATAATATCATGCAGAATTCAAATCAGCAGCAAAATGGAATGCAGGAAAATGTTCCGTACGAAACTGCAATTACTCAGTGTTCAAAAAAGAACTCACTCAATCATTCAAGCTGGAACTGAAAAGCAGATATGATCTCCCCACCAAACCAGAAGAGAACATCAATGAGTTTAGCAATAGTATAACAACTTCCCTAATTGAAGTTACCAGTATTTTTGAGCTAGAGAGCTCATAAACCATAACCAAACTCTCAGAAGAGACCAGGATTCTCATGAAAGAAGATAGAAACCTCAAGCCACCAACAACAACAATAGAAAAGATTGAAGCAAGAGAGCTGAGCAAAATGATGGATGCTAAAAGGCGTATAATGATGAGGTTTAATTCAAATTCTGCATCTCCAGACATCTCAAATGTAATACGTAATCTATTTCTAAAAAACATACCTATTTCAAAAAGCAGATCATTGAATCATTGATATTTTTTGGTGTTTAATCTCTTAATTTTTGATCTTATAAAGAATTGAAATTTGATATTTCCTAATTTTAAAAGATACTAATCCATGATATTTTTTGAGATTTAAAGCAAATTCAATTCTTTATTTCTCCTCAACATTCATTAGTTTCTCTGGAGCTCTAAATTCCAGTTACGAGGAATAATTTGCTTCACCAACTTTTGGAATCCATTATCCGATCTCAGAATAATAACTGGTTAATGAATATTGCTTCTATACTTGTGCTTGATTGACCCCACCGAAAGACTGGCCCTTAGGAATCTTCCAATCTAAGGGACAATAAAGTTGTATTGATTTTGGTTATTACATGGAATTAATAGTTCTCAAGTGAGACCTTCTGCGGTTATGGAAGTCATCTCAGTCTTGGCTGCATTGGATTATCAGTATAAATTTAGGTAAGCTGTGTGCATTCCAGAAAGGTGGGATGCAGTAATGGTAATCAACAGAGAAAACTGAATCTGTGAACCAAGCTTGAGTATTGGCTTGAGGCTGTTTGCATTCACTGTGTTTTAATAGCCTTTTGAACAGTATGAATCCACTTCTACACCCAGTTATGGGTATATCATAGGGCAGTTAGAGCCATTTAGCCCTGTAAGACAGTCCAACTTGAGTCTAGGCGAAAGGTTGAAGGTTAGGTGTGGGATTAGGAACTCCACCCTATAAAACCTACTTACCACTGAAACTGGAACATCCACTGAGGGGGTGTCCCTATGCTCCCCAAGGGGTCTACAGAAATGAGCATTCCATTATTTAAAAATACTTAGAGATACAATATTTAATTCTAAAGCAACAACTGCTTTTTGAATGAATTTAATTCTACTTCTCTTATATATTTATTTTTTTATATCTAAAATATTGTTTTGGAGGAATTTGAGAAACATTTTTCCTTGCTAGAATTTCCAGACAGATTTCCGATTATTTGTATAGTAGTTGCTCTCTCATGGCAGTTCATTTCAAGAAAATTCTGAAAATCATCATTTTTAATAGACTTAAATTTAGTCATGCAATTTGGTCATAATACAAATTTTATCTTTTATAGAAGTGAATTTTTTTTTAGAATTCTTTTTTGTTGGATCATTGAGTCTGATTTTTATTGCTGTAATGAATCTCTTTTATGTCACTAATCAACAGCATTGAGCAATGGCCGAAAGTACTTTATTGGATTTGGCTATGCGATTGTTATTAAAGCTTCTTCTCATTTAGAATCCATTACAAATTTGAATTCCAGTTTTTTAAAAGTTCGTATTTCGAAGCTGATGACTATAGATGTTGAGGCCAATTCATTTTCGTTTAGATAAAAAATCAATATTTTTAATAAAAATATTTGGAACAGATCAGAAAAATTCAGGTTTCAAAGAAGGAATAATTGAGTCTATGGATTTCAAAATGTCTGCCTAGTTAAGATTGTAAACTAAAGCTATTTAAAACGTCCATCTACTTCATTTTATGAATTGCAAATTTAGAGAAAAATGTAAAATTTAAAAAGATTTCTTTTTAAAGATGTATTACATGGGGAAAATGTGACATTTAATAAAGAAAAAGATTTGTCCAACTTAATTCAATGGTGGAATTAGACTTTTTATTTTTGGCAACTTTTTTCCAAAAAAGTCTATTTTGTAAAATATGTGAATATGTATGATCAGTAAGTTGAAGAGAGGGATTTCTTCTTTTACTGAAATAGATGATGAAAAGAAAATGGTGGCTAATATATCAACTTGCTTGATTCATTCCAGTGTATGCCACACAGATGATACTATTCTCTGCAACTCATGCAGAACAGGTAATTCTAATTTATACATGGAGATGCTCTACAATTCTCTGCCTGCTAATAAAAAAGAAAAAACACCTTGCTTAGAAATCCACACTTGTCTGACTTGCATCTGTTCGACAAGCTGACGTATGATTAAAATAATGCTTTCAAAGGTTTGGTACTGTTTCAGAGGTTACCCTTTCAATAAGATAAGGTACATTCAGGTACATATCCTTTAATGCAAGAAAATTCATATTTGTTTTTACAAATATATTTTGAATAAAAAGCCAATTGCAACTATTTATATAAAAGAATCAGAAACAATTGCAGCTATTGTCACTGAAGTTTTGCTGTAATCATTCTCTGATTTACACGAAAAATCTTGAAGAAATGTTCAAAACATCTGCTTTGTTCCAGGTTTGATAGAATGGAGGTCAAACTTTCTCCAAGCAAAAGTTCATCTGGTTGCTGGAAATGTAAAGGTTAGCTTAAAGTAACCTTTACCTGAAAAATGCAAAACCGTGTCAGACTGAATGAGAACAAAAGAAAGGTTGATTACATTTCTGACCTTTATTTTGGCAAGTTAGCCTGATATTTCAATTGTTTATGCTAAGCTCCCTTTAGTACTTCATGATGGCAAGTTGGTGTCTCTAAGAGAAAAGAATGTTTCAACAGGTGGTTACATGTCTCATAGATGTATGCCTAGCTGCTTGCTTACCTATCACACTCAAAATATTCAAGTGGTCAGAAAAGAGAATGTTTGAATGGTTGGAAGGTGCTAAAATCAAGATTGGTTTCAAGAAGATGGTTTTTCACTTTTCTTAGAAGTATAAGTTTTTATTTGTTGAGAAAAATTTCAAGACCACCTCTTATCTATCAGACAATGAAGTTTGGAATACAACTGCTTGGCCTTTCAGCTATTGATGATTACATTATCTTTGAAAAATTCTGTTCAGAACTGAATGGTCAAATCATTTAACCAGTACTTCATGACTCAGAGGTGTGAAGTGGCCTAACTGCTGGAGGCATTTAAAATGGACTCAGTTGACCAAATTCAAATTCCAGCTGGAGTAGTTTTATAGTGTAGCTGCAAACTATATTCACATATAACTTAAGAACTGAGGAAAAGCCATTGTGATTTTAACAGCTTTTTAAAGTCGCAAGAGCAGCTTCCAAAAGACAAAGGCAAAAGTAACATTTACAACAACAACTGGATAAAGATTTGGAGAAAGAAAATGAGGAGTTCAAATGAGGCATGGAAATCTTGACACGAATATTTTCTTCAACAAAACACAAGGCTACTTCCTCAAGCGCTCCCCTCACACTTATCTGCAGAAGGGAGATGTATTTGCTTCAAGTGTCTTCCTACAACTGTTGTACTACAATTGAATTTTGCATCCTGCTGATGCTCTCATCATGGCATCTTTGTTTGAAGAGTCATCAATGAGAAGAGAGAGCTACTTTAGAGCTGTGCTCTTATCGGAAAGGTGGATCAAAACTCTCCAAAAGGGAATGTGATAAGCCAACTGATTCCACAACATCATCATCATCATCCTTCTAGCATCCATTGCTGGACATAGACCTTCCTGACCTCTTTATTGTGGGTGTCGCAGAGCCAGTTCTTTTTCAACCTGTTTAGTTTGTCGGGCCATCTCATTTTCTACTGGCCACAGTTTTGCAAATGATTTTTGAGGATCCATGTTGTTAGTTGTGTTGTTCATCAATTGTCTGACATTCTTGCAGTATGACCAACACGTTGCCATTTCAATTTTCTATGGTTTTCTTTCCTTTGATTGGTATGCAAACACATGTCTCACAATAGTTTGTGCTCACTTTACATTAATGTCCTTTGAGAAGGCATGAATCCACTGCTTGGCTTTCAGTTATGGATTAAATATTTTGGCAAATGGAGCAGTCAATCTAATAGAACGCTTCATGGACAAAGGACCAACAGCTTGGCTATTTCAAGCTGCCAAGCTACCATGGAAGGTCCAAATCTTGAGGAGTGGGCTGGAAAGAAAAGCGTGAAGCAAAAATCATTCATCATCATTCCAAGACTTATTCTGACAAATGAATTCATTCTTTGTGTTATTTATGTTGTTCTTACAATGTTTCAGATGATCCATTCTATGGCCATCTTCAGGTATACTCTCTGTACAGAAAGAGGGTCTCTTTTTCAAACAGGGCAAAGCAGTTTGTTATCCTTTTCTCCTCTTTGCACTACTGGAAAATGAGAGATCACTAAATCAAAACACTCTTGGAATGACACTGACTCGTCTTAACATTACGGAAGTTAATTCTGGTATATTTCCTGTTATATAAAGCACAACAAAGTCCACGTGAAAAATCATCTCATAGACTGTACCATAAAGGTCACAATTTGAGTAGGTTTATAGGTTGAAGTACCAGGTACTCATACAAAGACACTTTTATTTGCCAGAATGATCCCTAAATGACACCAGAATGGAGCATGCCTATAATATTCTCTCATTTGAATAACTGGAATGAGATGTAGTTACATAACATAAACAAATTAATTTCAAATAGATTTGAATGAGGGACTGGTCTGAATAAAGCAATATGTAAAGTGGAATATTTGGTGCTAGGACAATTCGTTGCTCGGACATTTTTTGGCTGGTAAATTTGTTGCAAGCAAATTGGTAGCTGCTTAATGTGCAGCAAGGTAAATTAGTTAATGAGACAATTTATCTCTGGTGTCTACAATAATTTGTTTATGTTTGTTGGTTTGACTAATAGTCATTGGAGAAATGATCTCATACCAATTTAGCACATCTGAATTTAGTCCCCAAACATTATATTCATTTGAGAATCCTACCAATCAACAAGGCTACCTGCTAAATTCCAAATTGCAAAATTTGTTTAGGGAGAAAAAACCATCCAGAAGAGAAAATACAGAGGTATGAACCAGCATATAAAAAATATGATAAAACATATGATTTGAAACAAAATTCATGTCTTAAAAGCAGTTGCACATAATTCCATCAGTGTCTAATATGCACACACACATACAAATACACACTTTCACACTTTCACACACACACACACACATACACACACATATACACACACACTCACTCTGGTAGGCACACACATCATCATCAGTCTTTTAACGTCCATCATTAGACATAAAGCTTCCCCAGGATCCACCACATTTCTCTATCTTGAATGTCGCAAAGCCAGTATTTTGTGAATTTGTCTTGTTTATCTCTCCATCTTGTATTCTGTCAGCCTCAGTTTTGCATGTGATCTCTGGGGATCCATGTTGCAAGTCATGAAGTCCAACGGTTGTCTGTCATTCTTGCAACATGACCAGCCCATTGCCATTAGAGTTTTCAAATAGATTCTCCGAACCACGATTTCCTCCTGATATATTGTGCTGTCTTGTGATCTCTCCATGTGAGGTTGAGCATGATTCTCTCATGCACATACTGCATGGTTCGCATTTTGTGGGTCTGTCTCTTGGTTAGGTTCCATGTTTCAGCTCCATAAGTGACTATCGGGAGGATACATTGGTTATATAATCTTCCTTTTAGGATTATTAAGATTATCTTGTTTTTAAAGGTTGTGCTTGCTCTGCTGAAGGCTTGACAACCTAGGGTGATTCTCCGTCTGATTTCTTCTTCCTTTGTGGGTTTCATAGAGATCTGTTGTCTTAGGTAGATGTAATGGTTTACTTCCCTCAGGTTTGCATCTTCAATTTTGACAGTTGTGTTCTTATTCATGATGTGGTTGTTGCACATGACGTTAGTTTTATTGAAGTTCATGTGTAGGCCAACTTTCTTGCTTTCTTTGTTTACTTCATCTAGCATTAGTTTGAAGTCACGTAGGTTCTCTGCGAAAAAGACTATGTTGTCCGCAAATCTGAGGTTGCTCAGATATTTGCCATCTATTTTGATTCCTCTATTCTCCCAGTCCAGGTTTTGTGAGATCATCTTGGGGCAGGCTGTGAAGAGTTTGGGTGAGCTAATATCACCTTGTCTTACTTGTTTTTGGAGTTGGAAGGGTTCATCGTCTTTCTGTAGCCTGATAGTGGAGCTGCTGTGATTGTATATATGTTGCAATACTTTGACGTATACAGGGTCTACACCTTGGAGAGTGATAGCCTTCATGACCATGGGAATTTCTACAGAGTCAAACGCCTTCTTGAAGTCTATAAATGCTACAGTGAGTGGCATTTTGTATTCTGCTGCTTTCTCTTTCGGCTGATTTATCAAATGGAAATGGTCCATGGTCGAGTAACTTACAAACTTACGAACTGAGAAAGAGATTGACACAACCAATCTGCATTCTATGAGATATTCTGGTTTTGCATATCAAGCTTTGTAACAAAATTTGCACGTTATCTCATTTTACATATGTTTATTGATTTGAAGAAAGAAATTAAACCGTAATATAGTATTTGGTTTCCCAATCTTGCTATTCAAACATTTTCTAGATATCAATTTGAATGTCAGAACTTTGGCTTTATGGAATCACTGGCCAAACTAGTCTAACATGTTATCCTCAGTAAAGTCACAGACTTGCAAATGTGGTTTGCCAAATCAAGGAATTTCGGTTGCTTTTGGAAATCACTTTTTTTCCTTATAAAACTTGCTATTTTAACTTTGTGATAATCAATTTGTTAGATTCAAATACTTAATTATACATGCAAGTATATGTATATATATATATACATATATATAAAACACAATATATATCTCTCTATATATAGAGGTGCAATTGGTGTAGCAGTAACAGCATGGAATATGGAATCGATAACCTGAGTTTGAACTTGGTCAATGCTGTTTATGTTCATTTTGCACTGATACCCCTGAGAGAGGTATGAATGTTCCTGTTTCCCCCCCCCCAGCTATGGGTAAAATTGCATGATTTTCTCTAGCTTTAGGAAGGTAGCAGGACTAGAAGAAGGAGAACTTTTTCAAAACCAGGGATTATAGTCTCCTTAACGTGGTTTGATGTCCTTCTGACAAATGAGGATTTTCAGTGCTTTCCGAAGAAGGGAGTAACCAGAGTCATCACATTGTCTGTAGAGACAAAACAGACGCCATTCATTCATGTAAATATATATATATATATATATATATATATATATATATATATATATATATTGTGTAACACTCTTCAGTGAGCACACAAATACTATAATCTCATTGTAGGCAGAAGTGCCAGGGAACAACACTTTGATCTTAGGATAATACACAGATATGATACTGACCTTTGTCAGCGGATGGGGGAGTAACACTTTGATCCTAGGTCAAGGGCACAAATACTCTGATCCTAGACAAAGGTGTTGATCCATACATAAATAATGAATATACTAATATATCTATATCTACACACACACACACACACACACACACACACACATATATATATATATATATATATATACTATGCTGATATATATACACGGAATGTTCACATCCTTTGTTTTTACCACTGGTCAACTAGACTGTTGGAGCACTCCCTCAAAAGGATTGCATACCCCTATTGTTAGCTTGCATCTGCAAGGAGAAGGACCCTCCTGTCAAACCTATGACCTTAGGGGTCTACTTCAATTCATGCCACCTTAGCGAACCTTAGGTTTAAAGTGTGTGGTCAGCCATGTGCACATCGTACTTCCATTGAAACTTGATTGCACAGACGGGAGGGTTAATTTGTGAATGGCTCTGCTTCCCAAAGATCCCTTAATCTTGGAGAACCATCCCAAATCTCTGTCTGTGATGCCAAGCCATTCTATCATATATATAATACATGCAAACAAGATAATTGTTTCTGTTGTTTTATATTCAAAATATCTATTTTTGCATACATCTTTATCATCAATTAGATATTGTAATTGTAGAAATACGTTTTATGATGCTGACTAACATTTAGGTCACAGAAAGATTTTTTTTAGTTATTTCAAGTTCTAATCTTGGTTAGAGATTTTATGCATTAATAATTGCCAGTGAACTGAAACACATTCTCCATTGGAATGAACCAATCTCAGAGACCTTTATTTGAAAAAATATATACTTGGATCGAATATAACATTTCTACCTTGTGAATGCAAAGCCAAGCTAAATATTTGGTACACTCTGGAAATTCTGTAGCAATCTCTATCCAATGCCCGGGGCTTTCTTTAAAATCCAAAGCTATAAAAAGAAATTTTTCTTGTATACTAGTAGCAATGACTCAATTCCTAAATTGCATTTTCTTGCAAATATTTTTCACACTCAAATGAAGATGAACATGCTCTCATAGATTCGGATCTATAACTTTATCAGGATATAAACCAAAAGAGGTTCATTTTGGTTAACTTAATTTATTTTCCTTCTTAAGCTCTCTTTTTTTTCCCTCAGAGCAATATAGAAGATATTGAGTATCCCATTTCTGGGTTTATATGCAAGTTATTTTGGGAAAATTTGTACTGAAGAGAAAAAAAATCAATTTTCTTCTATGTTCAAACAAAAATAGAGATAAAAAACCTCCGAATAGAAATGTAAAATATTTTTTACAAGGTAAGTAATTGTCAACATGCTAGCAGTTTGTATGTACCTACTCCTCGAGATTTAGTGATGAAAATTGAATTTTATGATGAATTAATAATTCTTCATTTCAATAAGAACCTTTCATACATCCTGTAAAATATCAAATTGAAAAGGTAATATCAAGAGAGATCTTCGTACTCAGAATAGATTTCTTTAAAGTTTAGAAGATTCTATTATTTCATAAATCTCTAATCATGTGAGTTAGAATTCTTCTTCATTCTTATACGATTAATGTGTAATCATATACAGGAATACCTTGATTAGTGTGATTGTTCTATTCCAAAATTTTATGTACTGTTTAAAACCACACTTATTATCTTATTATAATTCAATGTTTTTTTTCTTTTCAGCCTAGACTCAGTTTCATCTATTTGTAAAGCAATACCTTAACTGTACTATATAAGAACTTGCACTGATCAGAATGCACTCTTCAAGGTATTTCTGCATATAAATATTCATATTCTACTCGGAAACTTTTGCTCTATGAAAAGAAAGAATTTTTCTTCCTAAATAGAGTGTTTTTATATTTCCCGATATAAAGGTACAATGTTTTAGTGATACAAATAGATTTGTTATTAGCAAATTGCTCTTGGCTTTTGCACACAGCTGACAGATCAAAGAGAAAACCCGCGACATACATAAATTTTTATTGTGAAAATTGTTTTATATATGATATAACTGAGTAAGTTTACAAAATCAATTGTTGAAAACTTATCTCGTATTTAGATATTGGATATCTTTAAGCAGATGAAAAAAATGTCAAAATAGTATGACACAATGTACTGCACATGCTAGACTATAAAAAAATGATTTGTAAAGGTATTTGGAGGGCTGCCACCCTCAATAACTCATCTAAGCTTCACAAGTGTCAATATCCAGCTTTGATTGACAATCCTATGGTCATGATATAGTTGAATTGGATGTCGTATGATATTTGCCTAGTCTGTAAAAAAAGTTAAATTAAATGTCTGTCTAAAATACTGTCATACATAGTACATTTCCATAAATAGCAATCTCTGCATGGTTGGTGATGACGGTGATGAAATTCACAATTAAAAAACACAGACATGAAATCCTTTTAACAATATCTTACGACATCCATTTGAAAGTCTGTTGAAAAATATTGAGAAAATTTCATTTCCGGCTATTCCTTATATAAGAAATACATGTTCCAGTTTTATTTGCCAGACAGATCTGCTGAACTTCCTTAACATATTACATATCTCTGTGTGTATATTAGCATGTTAAACCTTTGGTTTTATAGTACCTTACTCATTTATAGGAAGAAAGACATATTAAGCATTGAATTCAGAAACTATCATTTGATGAGCCCCCTGAATCTTTACTCAACTAAGAACTATTTTGATATGTTCCTATAAAAGTTTGATAACATAACTGCACTCAGATTTTCTCAACCCACTCTAATGACTGACTCTTTGTACCAATGTACCAGCTGAAATAAATGATCATTTTTATTAAATATTAAAATCTGTCTTCTTTCATTTCCTGACTTAGTCCTAAACATTGAATAATCTCACCAGGAATTGTGGTTCAATGCACCATACCGTATTGAATAGGATTTATTTTTGTACTATGGTTGCAGACGCAGATTTAAGGGTGATCCAGGGAATCTGGACCATCCCCTTGCTTGAGCAAATCACTAAATAAAAATTATTTCAGTCATGTAGATGAAGGAATTTTATAAATAAAAACCAAAATAATCTCAAGTCATCATAAATTAACCTCAAAAACATTTATTTACTTTCAGTTTTTTGTCTGATATGAGTAAAATGTCTTCCATTTTATTCTTTGTGATATTTCATTTATTGGTTCTGAGGAAAATTTCTTTGATTAATTTTTTCACGTTACTCTTCTTTCAATTCTAACTCAAAGTCTACAACTGGAATATGAATAAAAAATGCCTGATCACATACTACTTTCTTGTTTTTGCTGTTTGTAATATGTTTTCATTTTCATGTATTGATTTATAAAAATGAATATTTTCATTTGGACCTAAACCTGCTTGAAGTCCTGGATCCAACCCCAGAAGATTTTCTTTCATTTCAAATGTAACCAATGCATTTCTTATCACGAATATTGTACTTATGCAATGAAATGAAAAGATATTTAAAGTGATTGAAGTCAAATGCTGATTCAGCTCTGGGGAAATTTAGAAAAGATGACACTTTGGCATATAGTAGAAGGAATCTATGCTGACTATTAAAAAAAGATAAAAAGACAATCAGTTTAACTGGCAAGGGTTGGTGAGATGGCAGATAATAATGTCAAGTGTCGAGAAATGATGACTGACAGCTGCTCCTTGAAAATGGCAAAATTCTGGGTGGTACTCTGTCCTGAAAAAAGAAGTGATCCAGCAGAATGTAAACAAGGAGCAATTAAAATGCTGCAGAGTCTTATCATTCTGCAAAGAAAAAAGAAGTCATGTTTTGTATACCAAAAGAATAGACATAAAAAAAGGGAAAGAATCTGAACTGCAGCTCTTTCTCTCATTTTTGACCAACTGATACTTTTAACCCATGAGAACAAAGAAGCTAATATCTGACCGAATTTCTGAAATCAAGTATCATTACTATTCAATTTGATCTTTCAGAGGAGCATCTGCATCTTTGTTGTTTTGATGACTATGTCTCAATCAACGTATTCTCCATCCTAGGATTTCTGCGTTTTCACTATTTAATGATTCTTCTAAATCAGCATCTCCATCTTTGTTGTTTTGATTATAACATTTCAGCTGATTAGATGTGCAGACTTTCTCTTGTGTACAAATTCCTGCTTGGAAAGTATCCAAGCCATTTAATGTTAACAAACTAGAAAGTATTCATAAAGTGCATACCTCTGCCAATGCATTTGTCAAGGGAAATAATTGTGCATGGATCAACCCAAAAGTTTATTGATCTCTTTCACAGTCTGTTGTCTACCCTTTCATAGAATTTCATTGAAATTCCTCGATGTATCGAGGACAGCCAGACAGATAGAAAAAACAATATGACCAAATACATGTACCGCTCCAACTTTGTTGGTAGAGGTAATACAAGTCACTTAGGGAAATGGCACTTAATGCTGTTCAAAGTGCTTGGAACTTCACACATATCCCAGCATCCCTTTATACTTTCTAAAACAGTCAGCAAAGTCCTTTGTTAGGATTGATATCAGCTGCATCGTCGCTTTCTCTTCAATCTAATCCATGGTCTGAAATCTCATTGGTGAAAGCCAGAAGTCGCAAGGAACCAAATCTGGAATGTACAAGTTGGGGTTGCTCACAGGCATGGTTGATGCAATGTTATACGAAACAAACCTGCATGAGACTTAATGAATGGGCATGTTCAGTTATTGCAACTGAGGAATCCCCCAGAAAAATGTCTGTTCCCATACGTGCAGTGAAGATATATCAGATAATTTGCCAAATTATGAGGTCAAAGCCACCCAACAAGGTCTTGAGACATTCAAAATGGCCGGATTTTTTCTGGACAGACCTTGTATATTGCATCTGGTGAGCTAAGTATTTTGAAAAGAACCCTTTATTCTGTACCAACATCTGTCTTTATCAGTGTCTATCACTGGTACCTACAATGTCCTTTATTGGGTATTAAGACAATGTAACTGTTAATTTTTCCTTTCTATGGTTCAGCAATACTCCTTTGCTGACATAACTTGGCAGGTAGAGATGCTGGTTCCTGCTGTTAAGTTTGTTTTGTTCCCAGGAGTTTGGAGTTCAATCTTTGGGCTTGACAGGGTGGGAATATAGTGGCTGTTTTGAAGAGTATTGTGGCTCTATAAGGAGAGAAAAAAACAACAGTTGTTAGTTCAGATTGCCAGCACAGATTTTGGACATAGCAAAAAAAAAAAATCAAGAGAAAAATATATTCCTCTGGACAAAACAAAGAGTTCTATACAAAATTCCTTGAATACTAGATATGACACACACTTGAGGGAGCCTGGAGAATATACTGAGTGAAACACTATGATAGAAGCAACAATGATGAGAATGCTAATCCAGAAGAATTATGGAATGGAGGTAAGTTTATCTAAGCTGTCACACTATAGAGGTGTTAAAATACAAGAAGCAATGGGAAGCAGCAAGGGTCAATAGAAAATATGTTAAAAGGCTTCCATACAGAGGTTTAATTTGAAGATAGGATTAGGGTTATTCATCAATCAGCTCAGTTGCTACTGTTGATAAATATCATCTTTGCTTTTTATTGCATCCTGATATTTCTCAAATTTTACCATGACCTGTGTCGGTCTCTCAGGAAATTTTGGAAATTCTTATTAGGAACATTCCAGTGAAATCACTGCAAGATAACATTGGTTCATCTATAAATAAGTCTGAGGACCAAGGGGATTTGAGTGAAAATATAAGTAATCTTTAACCTGTATTGGTGAAGAGATACAATAGATTAACGTTATATATATTTGTAGCATTTTAACCCAGTTTATGATTGAAATAGTCATGTATTTTCTCACTGGTACCAGAAGTCAGGATTTTGAATGCTGATTTCAAAAGCATGTAAGCCCTAAATGCTTGGAAGATTGATGTAACACAATCTTCCTACCCACTTTCCTTTGGCTTTGTGTTGTACTAAGTTGAGCAACAATCATTTTAATGTTCTGTCTAAAATATTTAATTCTTTAGATCTCATTAGTACTATAATAAAAATACATTTAAAATGCACCGTAACAAAAAATATCAGTTAAAAGAAAAACCAGGAACAAAAAATTCAGTATAGTTATTGTTTAAAAAAAAATAATTCTGTTCATGATATTTTATCATATTGCTAAGCATAACACATCTGTTCGTTGATAGCCAAAGTCCAAATAAAAAATGAAACAAAACGGGTCTGGTCAGTCACCCAATAGAAATTGTTTTCTTTTGGCTGAATGCTTGTTGTTGGTGATCAATTGAAAAATTGGAAAAGGAAGTAATTGATTATTGAGTTACTTTTCTTGCCCTTTGCTAAAAGTCTGAATTTTAAAAATCTAGGGATCAATATAGCATGGATTTACTTTACAAATTTTATTCCCTATTCAACTAGAAATGTATTTAGAGGAAATTCTCAAAAAATGTCTTTTCTAAACATGATAAGCTCCATTGGTAAGGCCTGTACTCATGATATATACATTCATACATGACCAACCGATCAGCCAGCCATACCAACTAAAAAACTGAAGGAACCTATGCACACAGTTCTGGTTTATAGTTTCTAAAACTCTATGACAATGTCTTGTTCGATTGCATGTTGTATGATTACAAAGGTGTCCACTGTTATTGTAACATTTGAAAATTATCTATCAATCAATATATCTATCTATTCGAGTCTGTCAGTATGTATGTATGTATGTATGTATTCATCTATCAATTCAAGTGTTCATATCTATCTATTTATCTATTTCAATCTGTCTATTTCTGCATCTATCTAGTTTGTTATTTTTTAGATAGATTATTGAATAATCTTTGGATATATATGTAAATATTGTTTTTTTGTTTCTTTATGAACAGACCAGCTTCTCAGAATGTTTTATATAGCTAACCCGAGTAGATATTTAATACTAAACTCACCATTACTCAACATTTTTTCCATAAAGAATATTATTCATAATATTCGAAAGTCTGTTGTTGGCTATCCTTTGATGTCAAGAATATGGTTGACATTCTGCAATGGACTCTCTGGTGACTTATGAGTGAAATCTTGGCTTTGAGAGTTCTCCTGCGTTCAGGCAAGGGAGTTTCAATTCGCAGATGGAGTTTTGTTTTTCATTGCTTCCATTTCTAGAAACTGTCAACAAAAACTGTCAATGTCACCATTTGTTTCTTTAGTTTTCAAGATGGTCTGGCTAGCTGGATGGTTAGCTGGCTATCTATGTATGTATCTTATATACTGACCGCACCAACGAAGCTAGTAAGCTGAAAATTTCAACATTTATTCCTTATTATGTTTAGTAGAAATGTTCTTTTGTTTTTAGAAAATTCTGCCTGCATTAATAGATTTTTCCTGAATGTTCAATTTGCAATGTAACTTAATGTTAAATCCATCCTTTAGTTTGTGTCCAGAAATATCCATGCTTATTTTTGGGAAATTCAGCCTTTTTTTTAGTGATCACTGCTTTTTCAACTATTTAATTGATCACCCCAAACAGAAAATGCTGTGGAAAGAAGTTGGTCTTGTGATGGTCTCTATTGAGTGACTAACCAGACCTGTCCTCTCTTTTGTTCTAATACTTCTTATCTGTTGACTTCGGAAGTTGTAATTCCTTCTTGGATAATGGTTCACCAGAATTTCCCCATCCATGGCAATGGTTTCCCTGCTGTTGATGTTGACATTGTATAACCTTCAATGTTTAAAAGCTCGTAGGTAAAAATCATATAAATAATTTTTGTGTGCTTGTCAAAAAGAAACTCAGAGAAAAAAATATGTTATAGACCTGCAGTCACCAGCACTTCTCAAACTTTTCTTATTATGACACTTTTACTTTTAGATTCAAGATGTTTATTCGATTCAGATATTTCCATTATTCTTCATTTAAAAACTAATTATGACCAAATTAGTTGTCTTGATAAAATTGTTTAAAGAAAGAGTAATTTTCCTTTCACGTTACTATATTGTTAATGTTGTTTTGCAGTGAGAATTGATATGTACTTATAACAACAAACTGATTTCCACTTCTTGAATGAGATGACCAATAAGCAATCTTCTTCTCAAAACAATTTCATTTTCAATTTTGACATTTATGGCATTCAAGTTGAGAATTGGTGTAAATGAGTCTCAAGTTGCCCATTTATGGTCAGCATTTTAATGTGTTCTCAACATGGACTGAAGTGCAGGTTACAGTGTAAACTTGGGGGGAAAAAAAGTTACTTGAAAAAATTTAGAATTATTATCTCTCTAGCTACAGAGATTTTTAAATTCATTATTTGAGTTTTACTTGTTTTCTATAGAGTGAAAATATTATGAAAAGATCCTCTAGAAATTATTTTCATTGGACTTTTTCAATGCAGAAGAAAATAAATGGAAAAATTTCCCCAAAAATCGATGAAATAAATGGAAGTTGAAACTTCACCAAAAATCCTATTTATTATGCTTGTCTCTTTAGTTTAACTCAGTGTTTATTTCATGTTTGTGACATTCTGAGCTTTTATAAAATATTTGAACCGGGGTAGCCATATCTAAATATCAAAAAATGAGAACGCTCTAGGTTATCGTCATGGTTGTCAACACATAAAAACTGATCAGCAACATTGACTTGATATTCATTGAAAATAAGTAAAATACCTAATATGCTAGCAGACAACATCATCCTTTTCACAGAGAGCCTATATGACCTCCAACTAATGCTGGATGAACTAAACAATGAAAGCAAAAAAATCAGCCAACACATGAACTTCAATAAAACAAAAGTCATGTGCAACAATCACATCAAGAATAAGGATATAACTGTCAAAATTGAAAATGCAAAACTGAGGAAAGTAAACCACTACATCTACCTAGGACAACGGATCTCTATGAGACCCACTCAAGAAGAAGAAATTAAGCAAAGAATCACCCTAGGATGGCAAGCCTTCTGCAGAGCAAGCTGAACCTTCAAAAACAAGATGATCCCAATAATCCTAAAAGGAAGAAACACGACCAACGCATCTTCCTAATTGTCACTTATGGAGCTGAAACATGGAACCTAACCAAGAGACAGACCCGTCAACTGAGAAGCATGCAACGTGTGCATGAAAGAATCATGCTCAATTCCACATAGAGAGATCACAAGACAGAACAGTATATCAGGAAGAAAACATCATGGAATTTATAAGAAAACTTAAATGGCAATGGGCTGGCCATGTTGCAAGAATGGCAGGCAACTGATGGACATCACGACTCACAACATAGATCCCCAGAGACCACATGCAAAACCGAGGCCAATAAAATACAAGATGGAGAGATGAACTAGACAAAATCAGGAAATGCATAGCTCCGCGATGCCTATGATAGAGAATTGTGGTCAATCCTGCGGAAAGTCTATGTCCAATGACTGGCATTAAAAGACTGATGATGATGATGATAGACAAATGCTGTAGTGTGAAAACTAATGAGAAAAAAATGATATACTTTCAATGTTTCATTTATAGATGTAATAGAAATAGATAAAATTAATGTACATGACAAAAGAACAAAAATATCAGTACATGGCACTACATGCCAGCCCTAAACTTGCCAAGTTGACAACAGTGCAGGTGTCCTCCCATCTCTCTCAGCCTCTCTCTCTTTCTTTTGTCATTAGTTTTTTTTTCCTTTGAGAAAATGATGATACCTGGAATTCTGAACTTTTAGAGGATTTGAAAAAAATTCCTTCTTGAGGGTAATTTTGAAACCTAAAAGTAGGACATGTCCGAGAAAATATAGATATTCTGCGAATCTGATTTTAACTTTCAACAACGAAACTTTGGTTGCTGCATGCTTGTTTTTTTTTGTCTTTTATGACATTAAAAACGCAAAAAAGAGAAATTAAAAATAAATTCTTTTTCATACAATGAAAATGGAAGAATCATCATCATCATCATCATCAGTTTTTTTATCACATAGATTTTTCCCAGGATTCGTCTGACCTCTTTAACATGAGTGTCGCAGAGCCAATACTTTCTGAACTTGTCTAATTCATCTCACAATCTTATATCTTACCCCTGTTTAGCATATGATCTTTGGGGATCCACGTTGTGAGTCATGATGTCCAGCGGTTGTCTGCCATTCTTGTAACATGACTAGCCCATTGCCATTTGAGTTTTCTAATGGATTTTATGATGGTTTGGACTCCTGTTTTTCCCCAAATATATTATATTGCCTTGCAATCTCTCGATATAATGTTTCAGCTGATGAAAGAATAAAAAAATCCAAATTACCCACAGATTCATCAACAGATACCATTAAGATCACCTTTGATAATAAGCTGTTCCTTCACCTTATTATTAAGAGACCTGATTCAATCAATGGTTGACAAGTTGTATAAAGCGTATGCTAGTCATAATTCATGATAATGTTTGGAACAAGAGTACATGGTAATTTATGTAGAGTTCAAAGGAAAAGAAATTCTAAGACCAAATTTCCATCAACTCAACGTATCCCCACATGGAATTAGCTAAATACTTTAAGTGTGTGATTAATTGCAAATGAGATGAAATTTCTATCGGAGTGGCCAAATAGCATTCATTTCATATCGTATTCACACCTACTTGCTGTTCTCCAAATGCTAATTTAGCTTTGGTAACGATAATTACATTAATCTAACCACAACGAAAATTACATGATCAACAAATTTTCAGTAATTTTCTCTGCTAATTTTCACCTTCCGTAGCATTTTGGAAAGAATATCATGGAAAGTTTCCCGAATTACCGAGGAGGAAGTGAAATATTTTGAAACAGCTTCGTACAGAGGAAGTCGCTTTTTGTAATCACAATGCAACAGGAACTTTTAGATGACAATAACCGTTTGATAACATTAAACAGGATTGAACTTGACTTACAGCTTACTTTTCTGTTACCTACTTGGCCTGACGATCTAGTACAAGGCCAGAGTTGTGAGACACTTTCTGAAGATCAAAAAATGTACTACCAGACTTGCTTACCAACGAGTACTCCATGGTACTCTTTCTTTACTTTTCTGCTGTTAATATTCTCTATATAAAATGTTAAAAATGGAAAATATTTTTCCTAACTCTCTAAGTTGTTTCAATTATGACATAAAATATTTTCATTATTAAATCTCAACTAATTTTCTTTTTGCTATCATTGCTTTTTTCCCAAACCTTTTAGGTTGCATAGCTCTAAGTAAGGACTGTTAAATTGGAATAAACAAGCAGTTTTCAGTTGTAAATCACCCTTACTGTTAGTGGATTCAGCTTAGAAGCTATAAGAAGCAGTGAGTATCCAACTTTATTAATAGACATATTAAGCAAGTGAAATCTTCTAGTGATTGACCACTCAACCTTTCTTTAAGACAAAGCAAGTTATTGCTTTTCAAACCTTGACTAATAGATCCAGGTTCAATCTTGGGTATACAGCCACAACAATATCCTATCAATGAGTCTGAATATTCAAAGCAGAGTACTAGAATGGAGTGACTAACAGAGATTGTACGTTTTCCTGAAAATAAGTTGCTTCTTCATTATTTGGCCATTGTTTGTTCCTCAACTCAGTTCATAACATTTTCAATGAGATATGAAGTTGCATTCCATATCCTGTGAACTTATTGTACACGACCAACATGTTAATTCATTTGATAATGGAAACCTACTGTGTAGGCAGAGTTCAAATCTGTAGTCATATAGTTACTTCCCGTCAATTCAATATGCAAAATTGTTTGTTTACCACCTAAAAACAGTATCAGTAGTCAATGGTTGTTTAAATTCCAAGAATTAGTATTTTTATTAATCATTTTGAACTTGTTCTCTTCATTTTATTGTTACTTTATATTGGTGGAATAGTCTCTAACTTCATAAGACTTCAAACGATTAAATGAAATTTTGAATTATTAATTAAATATGATTATAGAAAGGCTAAACATGAAGCTGTTGAACATGCATTTATGAAATATATTTTATGAAATATCATTGATATCAAGTAATTCTTTTTATGAAATTCTGCTGTCACTGGATTTTCTCTCTCTTGGTTGGTATTATCATCAAAGTATTTGTTGAAAATTGCTTTATTTTTCACCACACTTTGCCTGTCCCTGTAGGGGTTGGTTAATTCAAATTGTTAATTAAATTATCTCACTGTTACTTGCACTAATGAGGTTACAAGAAAGTCTTATTTAAAGCCAATAGATATGCAGAATCTACACTTGTGAGATTACAGAAAGTTAGATAATATAAAGACGAAAGCCAGTCATGAAGCTAATTAATCAGAAAAAAATATGAATATTTCTTCTGAGATACAGGTGCTTGTCCAAATTACAAACTTTCTGAGATAAAAACAAATATGTTTGGAACTTTCCTGATTTGGAAGTTCAACCATCATCATCATCAGACTCTTAACGTTCATCGTTTGACATAGACCTTCCCCAGGATTTGTCATACTTCTCTATTGTGGGGCCAGTACTTTCTGAATTTTTCTAGCTCGTCTCTCCAATTAATATTCTGCTGGCCTTGGTTGCACATGTGATCTGGGGGGATCCATGTTGTGAGTTGTAATGTCCATCGGTTGTCCATCATTCTTGCAACATGGCCAGCCCCCTGCCATTTGAGATTTTTAATGGATTATATAATGTCCCTGACTCTTGTCTTTTCTTGGATGTATTGTGCTGTCTTGTGGTCTCTCCAAGTGAGGTTGAGAATAATTCTTTCATGAGCGCATTGCACGGTTCCCAATTTGCGGATCTGTCCCTTGGTTAGGTTCCATGTTACAGCTCCATAAATGACTATTGGGAAGATGCATTGGTTATACATCCTTCTTTTTAGGATTAATGGGATCTTCTTATTTTTGAAGGTTGTGCTTGCTCTGCCAAAGGCTTGCCGTCCTAGTGTAGTATTCAGTATTTAAAAGAATAATATTGGATTTCTGCACATTTAGACTCATAAACAAACCCCAGGAGTCTATACTCTTTATGAGTAGCGGACCCAAACATATTTTCTTTCTGCAAGTTTAATAAAAAATAAATGGGTAACCTGAGGAAATCATCAAACCTTCAATAGCAGCAGAGAGTGAGGGAAAATAAAGCAATAAGTCTGGTTATTCACTCAATACAAGCCGTCATGTAACCAACATCATTTGGTAGCATGCTGAGTACAGGGTGATCGAAAAAAAAAAAAAATTGAAAAAAAGGGATGATCTATGAATAAGTTACTTCACTTGCCTTTTGTTGGGCAGTGATCACTAAAACGTCTGAAATTTCTTAAAACAAGTATGAATGCAGCTGGACACAAATTAAGTTCAGCATAAACCTACTTCGTAAATTGAACCCCACAAATAACAAAGAAGCACACAAACCATTAGCAAAATCTCAGACAAAACCAGGAAACTCTTTGGAAAGAGCAGAAAACTCAAACCACCCACAAAAACAAAGGAAAAAATAGAGGAGACAGAACTAAACAAATCGATCAAAAAGGAACAAAGAGAAGACAAAAGAAAGTATACGACAGCAATCATGGAAACCTCTCAAAAAACGTTGGCGCTTTAAAGCAATAATCAAAATTCTCAGTATAGGACATAAACAGATAACTAGCATACACAAAGAAAATGGAGACATAACCACAGACAAAGACGGAATCGTCAAACCCGCCAAAGAATTTTACCAAGAACTCTTCTCTTCAAGACAAGAGCAACAAAACAACGACCAGAATATGCAAAATTCTGTTAATCAGTTTGAGGACTTCCCAGAAGTTACACTTTGGGAGGTAAAACAAGCCATCAAACAAACAAAAAAAAGGAAAAGCCTCTGGACCAGATAACATCACCATCAATCTACTCAAAAAAGCTGGTAAGATTGGCAAGAAAAAAATGATCTATTCTATTCAACTTATGTCTCAGACAGAGTAAAGTCCCAAAAGACTGGAACATGGCAATCATAATGCTTCTACATAAGAAAGGAAACCCCAAAGATCTCAGCAACTACAGGCCTATAAGCTTACTCAACTGCATCTATAAACTTTTCACAAAAATCATCAGCGACCACTAAAACACTTGATGAAAACCAACCATGGGAACAGGCTGGATTTAGAAGAAGTTACTCGACCATCGACCATCTCCATACAATAAATCAGCTGAAAGAGAAAGCAGTAGAATGCAGTAGCATTTATGGACTTCAAGATGGCATTCGACTCTGTAGAATTTTCCATGGTCAAGAAGGCCATCAATCTACAAGGTGTAGACCCTACATACGTCAGAGTACTGCAACATATATATAGTCATAGCAACTCCTTTATCAGGTTACATAAAGACTCTGAACCCTTTCAGCTCCAAAAAGGAGTAAGACAAGGTGATACCAACTCACCCAAACTCTTTACAGCCTGCCTTGAGATGATCTTCTATAATCTTGACTGGGAGAATAGAGGCAAATAGATGGCAAGTATCTGAGCAACCTTATATTTACAGATGACATCGTCCTTTTTGCAGAGAACCTATATTATATCCGACTAATGGTAGATAAACTAAGTGAAGAAAGCAAAAAGTTGGCCAACACATGAATTTAAGTACAACAAAAGTCATGTGCATCAACCACATCAAGAATAACTGCCAAAATCAAAGATGCAAAACTGGGAAAGGTAGACCACTTCATAAACATAAAACAACAATTCTCCATGAAACCCACAAAAGATGAAGAAATCAAGCAAAGATGGCGACTCTCTGGCAGAGCAAGCTCAACCTTCAGAAACCCAATTATCCTAAAAGGAAGAGTATACAACCAATGCATCCTCCTGATAGTCACTTATGGAGCTGGAACATGGAACCTAACCAAGAGACAGACCTGCAAACTGTGAAGAATGTAACACGTGCATGAGGGAATCATGCTCAACCTCACATGAAGAGATCACAAGACAATACAGTATATCAGCAAGAGAATAGGAGTCCAAGACATCATAGAATCTACTAAAAAAACTTAAATAGCCATGGGCTGGTCATGTTGCAAGAATGGCAGACAACTGATGGACATCATGACTGAGAACATGTATCCCCAGAGATGACATGTGAAATCGAGGCTGACAAAATACTAGACGGAGAGATGATTTAGACGAGTTCAGAAAATACTGTCTCGGCAACACCCCTGATAGAGAGGTCAGGCAAATCCTGGGGAAGGTCTATGTCCAACGACGAATGATAAAAGACTGATAATGATTGATATCCTATTTAAATGTTTTTTTTAGATATGTGTCGTAAATGTTTGAATTTTCTGCCATCTTGCTCCATTGGTACAGTCTGTATGCATGATATATACATACATACTTACATAGCAATCTAGCCAGATGAATTAAAAAAACTATGTATACAGTTTTGGTGACAGTTCTGGTTGATAGTGTCAATTATTAAAATATTTGATGATAGGAAGAAGCATGATGACAATTAACTCAAATGGAATCATCAAACTGAGTTTCATCGGGACTGCAAAACATACTTTGAAGTCCCTGTATATTCTGACCTATCATCAGTAATCTTAACAATGGTCTTGTCAATGACATGTCATAAAAGTAGATAGTAATAAGAACAGATAGTTTTGAAATGGGTCATGTTTTATTATTTATAATTCTGCTGGTATCTCAAGAGGAAGTACCGTTCATTGCAGAATACTCAGAGAGAAGATGGCCTCTGCAGGAGAAATCCTCCTTGCCCCCACTGAAATATTACGAAGGGCACAATGTCAGGCCGTGACAATCGATCAAGCTTGGTATCCAAAATGATCTCTGGTTATGGGTTGAATAAACCAAACAACCAACCAATTAAATTTGGGTCAGAGGAGGAAATTGCTGAAATAGAATGGATTTTGTAGCAAAAATACATTGAAGAACATCTCAATATCTAAAAAGGTACAAAATGACATGAATCAATAAATCTTCTGTGGCCTTATCATGTGTCAATGTCAGTTATTGTAATGGGGAGAAACAGGCATAAAATATGCTGGCAAGCACATCTCTCTTCTGTTCCAACATTTATATATTAGCTAAGAGCAAAACCTCTTTAAAAAAAAGACATTTGTGGAGAATTTTTTAAACTATGTTGTGTTTTTCTGAAATCATTCAACCCTAAAATGTAGCAATTTCTTCCTGTATTTTTTATAAATTATATGTTGTATCCTAAATATATTTGGAATATTTGTATAGTTATTCTTTTCTGTCATGGAAGGATATTCTTTTATTGGAAGGAATGAAGTCTGAATGTTAGAAAAAAGAATAAGAATGCTTGCAAACTCTCTCTTCTTCAAGGAAACATACCATATTTCTTTTCTGGATAGTATTCTTCAGCTATTTTTCAACTTCATTCTAACTAGAAAAATAGTTCTCAAAAATTTCCTAATTTTATATGCAAGTCCGAAAGAATCATTGTATAATAACAACTGTTTTGTTCATCCTTCCCTGAAGGTTATTAAATATAACTGGGGACACCGTGACTGGAACATTATAACAAAAAACAACATCCTCATCTGAAAGAATCATTGTGTAATTAGTTTTGTGCTACTTTCCCTGAAGTGTGTTAGATACAACAGACACCTGGAGACGCAGTGATTGAAACGTTGTAATAAAAAGAAAAGCATGATTGAGATTCAAGTCTGAAATGATCATTGTACGAACGTTTCTGCTTTGTTCAACTCTTCCTGAAGGTAACTATATACGACAGGCATCTGGGGACATATTGACAGAAACGTTATGACAAAAATGACCAAGATGAGGATGTAAATAACTACTGTTTTGTTCAACTTTTGCTGAAGATTACTCATTGCAGAAAACTTCTGGGGACACTCTTGGGGACAAAGTGGTGTAACGATGTGATAAAAGCAATCAAAATAAAGTTACAAGGCACCATTGTATTATAGTCTGAACAATGCATAGATTAATGATAATGGCCCATCTCAAAATTTCAGACGGTAATATGAATGGTTTGAAACTATACTTGTGTAGATAGCTCGCTTTTTATTGTTTCCTTTGGGAACAAGCTACTAAAAATGTCTGAAAGAAGAATTTCCAAAACTCTACAGATTGAAATATAATAATTACTTCATCTTGCCAAGGGGCAATTAGTTTTTCAGGACCTGAAGAGGGAAATCTGCAGAAAAAAAAATTCCAAATAGATAGAAATGTAAAAATTAGAAATAAAACAAAAAGAAAAAAAAATGATCTTCAAGTGTGCTGATGATGGCCAGTGTATTGTACAAGTGCTTATTGGAACTGGAATCAGATCACAAATGAGCTAATTATGAAGATAAAACTTTGAAACAGCTGATTCCCCCTTGACAGGTCAAGTACTAATCAGTCTGTAGGTTTGACGTTGTTTGTTATAATTTTTATTCCTTAGCCAAATGAGACTGTTGTCAGTTATTGATGTACATGTGATTATAGAATATATGATACCTGGAGCAACCTTGTTTTCTGATGAACTTGATCACCATTAAAAGAAATCCTTATTATATGCTTTGTGTATAAATCTGATCCAATTTCTGAAGTATTAATGGGGGAAATGTGTGATGAAACATTATTTAATACAATACTACGTACATTATTCAATTTGGAAGATACAATCAAATTAATTATAAATTTGAAAGCTTAGTTTTTACTGATTCTTTTTCATGTTCAAACCTTTACAGATTTCTGTACTGCCAAAAAAACATTATTGCTGTAGAGATGTATCAATATTTCGGCAAAATCTGTACTAATAGAGCCTTCTGTTTGTTTATTTGTGTCTGTTTTCTGCTAAAATTATGAGGCATATCGATCTAATATTCTGCATGAGAAGAGATCGTTTTACCACAGAGCCTACTTGAGGTTGACCTTGGAGGTCATGTGAGGTCATTTGCCAATTTTCAGACTTATGGGCTACAATTTTGCACTAAAGTAGTTTAGCATATAGGTATATCAGATGAAGATTGCAATCTGTTAAATTGATTTCTAAGGTCATCTAAGGTCAACAGAGGTCATTTCTGGGCATTTCAAATCAATTTCCCATGTTTTATCACCTATGAAACTGAAATTGGGCATAGGGGTACATCTTTTCAGGCCAAAGTCATATGCAATATGGAGTTGTCCCCTAAAGTCATTTGAGGACATCAAAATTCATTTCTGATTATTTCTAGCCAATTTTCAGAGTTGTAGGCCACAATCTTGCATTAAAGATGCTGAAATAGAGCATAGGAGTATGGGTACATCTTCTCACACTGAAAGTCATAGGTTAAGCAAAGTTGACCTTGGATGTTATTTTAAGTCACCAGAGGTAATTTCCGGTCATTTTTAGACAATTATCTAGTTTGGAATAAAAATTTTGCAATAATTTGTTGTAGCTTTTGAGTGGAAAAATTTGTAAATCTTCAGGTAAATTTGCTACTGGCTTTGGCAGTTTGATTTCATTTCAGTCCAGGTATCCCCCACTTATCAATGGTCTGCTTTACACCATTTTGCTTTTATGAAAGACCTACATTAGTGCAGATTTCTCTGCTATCTGAAATGACATTAAGCAAAGAAGCAATGACCATCAATTCATATGAGAAAAATTATAAGCGATCACAGAACTATAAAATAACTTTCTTCTACATCTCCCTGCCTAAATGTCAAAGGATGTGTTTTGTCGTCTACTGTGGATGATGTGGAACGCTTGAAATATGGCAGCGTGCATATAGTTCTTAGTGGGTTCTAAAAACATCCGGCAAATTTGTCCTTAAATATGTGCCCTTTCAAAATCAAAGTCCTAAAATCTTATAATTATTGCAATACTGTCAGTTGTAGCAAAAATCTCACACCATGTTCAAAAATTTTCCTAATGTGAATCAGTGTTTATTACTTCCTTGGTTCGATGGGAACACTCAACTTTTGAATAGCAGGGGCTACCTGCATTTAAACTATTGGAGTTTATAGAAAAAGTGTCAGTAATGACAGAGCTGGCCCATCCATTAGGCGAACCTAGGCAGTTTCCTGGGGTCCAGAAGACCTAAGGATTCACCAAGTCTCACCAAGGGTGCATCTAATCTCAGCGCGAAATTCATGTTTCATCGGCCCTGAGTAATGACATAAGAATAGGAGATGCAATAACAATAAAAGCTTTATAGAAGAGATGTAATATGTTTAAAGTTTATTTTCTGCCAAATTTTTAAAACCCTGATGAATGATAGGAAATCAATACTGAAATAAAGGTCAGCTATTTCACAATATAGTTTTATCATTAATCACTGTTTAACCTCTTTGCCAATGTTTGCTTTGAGTGTATGTGCATAATCGATATTCTCTAAGTAGGCATGTCAAAGTTTGGTTATGTTGCAAGATAATGGTTGTGCGTCCTGGATTAGTGATAATGATGTTGTAGCCCTGAAACCATAGTTGACTCATGGGTCATCATCTCATAAATACTTTGAGCACAACTACAGATGTATTTCAATAACGTGTTCGAATAAATATGAAATGGAAACGCAAGAGTCAACAGTTGAACAAGATAGTATGGTTGTCCTTTGACTCATCCAGGCCGGGGTTTTTTGAGGGTTACAAACTGGGGAAGTAATGGATGGATTCAAGTTTCCTAATGTTCTAAAAAGCCCTGAGAAGTCATATATCGTTCAGACGGTTATAAGATATGGATTTCATTTATGACAAAATTATACAAATATAATGGTCATGTCACCTTATTATGTATTCAAAATGGCTGCCATGTTCAGAGTGACCACAAAATCTGAATTGTGCATATGTAGTCCCAGCCTGAGTGAATTAGTCTTTTTTAATTAAAGGAGATATTTTTAATATCATTTTTACGTACAAATCATATCATAGCAAATTGAAAGTATTTGTATGCTCATGCTTTTTAATTAGTTGTATTAAAATGATTTGTAAGATTCAGAAAGAGTTAATGAATGCATGTCTAATTTTATGCTAAAATAAACATCAGAACTGGTTGAATTTAGATTTTTTCAATTTGGTTTTTACAAATTTAATTCATAAATAGCTATGGTTCAAACAGGGATTTGAAACTGATTCAAGGAATTTTAGTTACAGATCAGCAAACTAATGGTGGCAGATTCAAAACGTGATTGTCCATGGGAGTTTCATGACCATGGGTTTGGTGGAACGAAGACCACCAGATTAGGAAGGTACAACTTATATTATCATTGATCTCAGAGCTAAACTTTTTAATTCAATATTTTTGTTGATTATAATTTCTATTCTATATAGGTTAGCATCTTCATTTTACTCACTTGTGGGATGTTTCTAAATCATTAAACAAGTATCAAAGCTCTAACAATTTCCATTCCCTGTTGCTACTCCGATATCACCATCATCGTTTCTACTTGTTGTTGAAGTTGACTGGAAAACTGAACAACAGTAGCCATCAAAGATGGCCAAGGGTTTTATCATCTTTTTTTATATGTGCAAGTGTTTGTGTGTTTGTTTGCTTGCTTGTTTATTTGTTTGTTCCAGCCCATACTGTTTTGTCTACAGACTTGATTATTGGCATTAGTACTTCATTAGACTCCATTGAAAAATTTCTTTTTGATTGTTGGAAATTTTCTTCCAACATTTTTAGGGCCTTATTCTGACAGTTTATTAATTTGTTTGTTTGTTCCAGCACTCATGACCATTGCACTCTGTCTACAGACTTGATGATTGGCATCAGTACTCCACTAGAGCTCTTCTAAAAAATTTTCATCTTTGAATAAATGACTTCTTTGACCTTTTTCTGGGCCTTAGTCTAATCAGTTTATTAATAACATTTAGATTCTCTGGAATCTTGATGTTTTCAGATGTATTTTGGGTCTATTTTAGATGTTTTCCATTCGAAAACGCAGGTGTTGTCAGAAGTGGAAATTATGCTGACCATATCTATTTTTCACAGGAATTTTTTCCCTTCCCGGCAGAGATGGCCATGAAAGCCAAAAAAAAAAAAACCAGATCACTGGCACATCGTTTAACAGATAAGGATCTGGGGATACCTAATAAAACTAGTAAGGTTCCAAATTTAACAAAATACTAAATTGTTTAATTCTTCAAAACTATCAAAGTTAAAAATCATCCTTTTAACCAAAAGAAGTCCCAGTCTGATTCAGATGAGTGAGGCTTCCTTTTTTTTCTCCCTTAGATTTTACTCTAAATTTGATGCTACAGTTTAGATTGTGATGACGAGTGATTTTAAATTTTGAAATCATAATAATTTGATTAACAGTATAAAGAAACTTCATTTATCTATATTATCCGCACCAGACCAATTTAATTATTTATCAAGCATATGATTGCTGGGGATCCATGTTGTGAGTCCTGATGTCCAAGAGTTGTCTGCTATTCTTGCAACAGGCCATTGCTGTTTGAATTTTCCAATGTTTTCCATGATATTTCAGACTTCTGACTTTTCGCTAATACACTGTGCTGTCTTATGACCTCTCCAGGTGAGATTGAGCATGATTCTTTCGTGTACACATTGGATTAATCTCAGTTTGAGGGTCAATTTTTTGGTTAGGTTCCATGTCTCTGCTCCATAGGTGACTATTGGGAGAATGCATTGGTTGTGTATCCTTCTTCTGAGGACTTGTGAGATGTTCTTTTCTAGAAAGTCGAGCTTTTTTTACCAAAAGCTCACCAACCTAGCGTGACTCTTCACTTGATTCCTTCTTCTTTGGAGGGTTTCATGGAGATTTGTTGTTCTTGGTAGTGTAGAGGTATACTTTCTTATTGTAACAAAGAAGAGAAATGTCATTTCGAATAAATGTTAGATATGAGTTTAAATGAAGAAATGCTGAATGTGGCTGTTGCTACTACAACCACTACTACTACTACAACTATTACTACTACTAGTGCGGCACGTCAATTGTTGTATTTGTTGTTTATGACTTTTGTCATCCTTATATCAGTTCATTTCTTCTGTCATTCTGATGTTCATTTCAGTGCTCAGCCTGGTGTCCCATTTTCTGCTCAGGTTCACATAATCTTTGAACATGGATCTGAAATCTCATGTATTGTAGAATGCACTGAAGTAGAGAAACATTTGTTGTTGCATCAGCTTTCAAAACTATGTATCAGTTCTATGTTGCATTTCTGATCTGCGACTTCTAACATAAGTAACTTCTATCATTAAGCAGAGGATAGAAAAATGAAGCTATTTACATTCATTCTTACAAATTCATATTAATTGTTATGAATTCATTGTTATAAACAGATTTACATTATAAAAAATCATCAAAGAATTAACATGAAATCTATATGGAATTTCTGATTAAAATAAAGTTTGAGACTAACTGATTTTGATGATGATATCCGTTTGTAACATTATCTTCAATTATGATGAACCTCTTCCTTTGTATTACCAAAGATATAAACAAGTTCACGAATCTTGACACTTGCACAGGGATACAAAAGTATTTATTGAATAACTTATGTTATCGTTGATATTATTTGATCTGACTTGGTTACAAAGAAAAATTTGAGTTTATTTCTATCTGGCTTTAAAAAGTGAAAATATCTTCACACTTCAGTCCTTGAATTTTTATTAAAAAGCAAAATAATATATCTGAATATGCAGTGCAGCCGAGAGCAGCAGTGGGCCTTGGGACTAGGGCTGCTTAGGGCCCCAAAGCAGGATCCAGGAGCAGAGCTCCGGGGTTTCAAAGTGCACAGCATCAGATAGCTCTAGACCTTTTGCAAAAATACTCTAATATTATTTGGAAAAAAAAATCCAATTAGCTAAAAAAAATTAGGGTTGTGAACAGTTAAGATATTGTTCTTCCAAGAAGGTTGGACTTTTCTTTTGTCAACTTTGTTCTCCTTTTTTGAAATGCCGTAACGTGGATCTTAATGTCACTTAATACATCGATTTTATATCAATTTTTCATGGGTTATTTGGTGTGCACAGGCCATAAGGCACTGGCCCCTTGCTGACTCCCACCTCATAGTGAACCTGTGCTCTTTGCTGATATAGATATATCTCAGATTATCCTACTTTTTAATTACTGAATTTGTAAGAAGATATGGTTCTTAGGAAAAAAAAGCCTTTACATTCATCAAATTGAAATAAAGTAATAACATTTTTGTGATTTTTGACTAGAGTTTTTTCATCTTTTGCAACTACTCACACCATCATTACACAGCCACTAATAATTACCATGGATTGGAAATAGAGAATGAGCACTATATTAGTATATTAGACTTGAACATACATTCCTTTTAGATCAGGAAGCCGGTCAATGTTTGACATCTACTCTCCTATTTACAAAGTGGTTGTTGAATGATAGTCTGAATGGTTGTGATGATAAAAAACTGAAATCAAGATAAAAGAATAACCAGTCAAAATTTTAATATGGTCCACAATTCTTCATCGAAAAAAATTGAAGATGATATCACAACTACTGGATCAATTATTGTATGTAAAAAAAAAAGTTAAAAGTATGAAGGTTCCTTGCAGAAAATGGTTGAAATAATGAGAAAGAGAGTGGCATTTAGTTGTTTATAAAGAATGTTAATTCTGAGATAACCTTTTTTTGCTTACGACATGTCAATATCTTTGAGATGCTTGGTTTTTGCTTATAAGATGTAAACAAACAATCGGATTGTCCATAACTTATCATCCCTCTTGTAGAATCCTCCCACAGGTCTACAGACAAAATTTCATACAAATATATAGAGGAATGACTGAGAAAAAGGTGATGATAGCAATGACAACGGACACACATTGTGGATGTGTTTGGTAGCTTCTTTCCATGGGTGACAACAAAAACGAAAACATCAAATATGATATCAACAAGTGATCAGAAGAAAATAAGGAATAGGTTTATATGATTGGATTTGATCTTCTTCAACATTTTCTGAAGAAATAGTTTTTTTTTTTCCTCAATTCATATGGATTATACAAAGGGTAAAAAATGTATCTTCCAAAATATTGAGGGAACAACATCAAGATCACAAAAAAGGGAGTTCATTTGTTTGGAGAAACCTTTGAAAATTAGAATCAATATTAGTTATTTCTATATTGGTGGTGGTCATGGGAGAGTTTTTATTTCAAGAATACAGAGAAGGAATTCATTGATTTACTTATACAATGAAAAGTGTGACTTTTTCTGTTTCTCTATCTGCAACAATAGACTCCCCCACTTGAAGGTAACAACTTGGTTGATAAAAATCTCCTACCCACTATTTGATACAATGAACATTTTCAACCATACAAGTTCATTAGTTTCTTTCCTTTGAAAAAATAATTTCATACATCCATGAAATTCTCCATTGCACTGTTCTCTACCTTCTTCCTCTCTCCATCTGTTTCCTGTCAACATGGACAACAAGTCTACTCTCATAGCATTTGGCAATTAAATTATGAAGGTAAGCAGCTCATTAAGAATTTCTGCAGAGGTTTGTGCATAAAAGAAAAAAATAAAGTGAAAGGAGCAAAAACCGATCTACCCGAGAATAATCTCATTAACCTATGAAACATTTGAACCAAAGTTCAATTAGTCATCATGCGAGAAAGTAGTCGAACATTAAGAAAGACAGCTAAATACAATTATGCAATAGAATCTAACCATGCCATACATAACAAATTAATTAAAGCCTTTGCATAAATTTGATTGTACTAAACATGTCTTTTGTTGAGATGAAGAGATGTAGTAGTATAACACCATGTACTTATATAGACACTAAGAAGCATTCAGAGAACACATACCTCTGCTATCACTATTGTTACTAAAAACTGAACAAAAATCAATTCGTAAATATTGCTATGATAAAGGGAAGGTTATCATTAGGGAGATTCCCTGATCTGCCTCCAAATTTAATCAGACTTTCCTTGGCCCATGGCCTGAACTTTTATAAGATATTGTCGGAATTCTTTGAGAACTTTTGAAGGTATTGCATGAACAAATATTAGTGATCATATAAATGTTTGAAAGAAATATTGAAAGAATATCCCTCAGTCGAAAAAAATCCTGGATCTGCCCCCAAATTTAGCCGAATTCTTCGTAGCTCAAGGGTTTACTCAATCACAAAATTTCATTGAAATTCATGAAGAACCTTTGAAGATATTGTGTGGGCATACTGCTTCAATGCAGATGAAGTAACATAAACAAATTCAACAGATCCTTTCTTAGCCCATGGCCAAACATACCAGAAAATGTCATTAAAATTCATGTGAACTTTTGGAGATATTGTGCAGATAGACAGACAAAGAGATGGTCGGACAGACAAATACAAATAGCTCTTCCAACTTCATCGGCTGAAGTAAATTGAGTATGGTCTGCAGTTTGTCATAATTCAGACAGACATTGTAACCGACACCTGTAGTAAAAATATTGTCTTAGCATATCACATTTTAACAACATGGATCTGGATTTACTCACTGGATTCTTGTTTGGAGGCAATAACAGCTGTTGTGTATATCTGCACTTTGAACAGGCAATATCTTTCTCTCTCTTTCAGTACATTTCTTGATGATTGTGTTCTTGGCCAGTGATGAAAATTAGTTTTTTGGTACATGATGAGGCTCGGTTTTGAATACTAGGTATCCAAGTGATATCACCATTGATAGACATTAGACATAGAAAAGTCCTGGAAATTGAGAAGTAGGTATATGCCAAAACCCTGTATACCCAGTCCTCTATTTCTATCCCTGTTCTTGGCATGATACTGAAAACTAATCTAAAGTCACTGGTATTCCATGATAATTGAGAGAGAAAAATGCAGTCTCAAGTAAGGCACTACCTGTTATCATCATTATCAGCAGCAGCGTTTTAGTATCTGTCATTGGACATAGACCTTCCCCGATGTTCGCCAAACCTTTCTAGCATATGATCTCTGGGGATCCACATTATGAGTTGGGGAAATCCATGTTGTGAGTCGAGATATCCAGGGGTTGTCTGCCATTTTTGCAACATGGCTAACCCATTGCTATTTGACTTCCCTTATATGATATCTTTGACTTTTGTCTTTTCTCAAATATTCTGTGCTGTCTTTTGGTCTCTCCATGTGAGGTTGAGCATGATTCTCTCTTGTATGCATTGCATTGTTCTCAGCTTGAGGATCAATCTTTTAGTTAGGTTTTGTCTTTCAGCTTGATAGGTGACTATCGGAAGGATGCACTAGTTGTAGACCCTTATTTGAGGGTTTATGGAATTTAATTGTTCTTGAAGGTTGAGCTGGCTCAACCAAAATCTTGTCAACCTGTGTGATCCACTCAATTTCTTCTTTTTTTGAGTAATTTCATAGAAATTTCTTCTCTCAGGTAGATGTCTACTTTCTCCAGCTCCACATTTTCTATTCTGATTGTTGTGTCTTTGTTCACTGTATGTATGTTGTCCAAAGTATTTGTTTTACTGAAGTTCATGTGAAGGCCTACTTTTTCATTTTCTTCATTCAGTTCATCTGGGATTCTCTGGAGATTATGAAGGTTCTCAGGAAAAGGGGTGATATCATCAGCAAATCTGAGGTTACTTAAGATGCCATGAAGGGCATAGTATATCACCTACTCATTTAAGATCATGGTACTAACTATCTAATCAATATAAAGATGAGACAAGGATTGGCAAGATACATGAGACATTAAAAAATGTCTTTTTCAGCAAATATTTTTGCTTCTATTTGTGCACTGGCAATGACATGACTTGGTGCACAACTTCTATCATCAAATGAAACCAATCCCTGTTTTATAAGAAAAAAATCTATTTCCTTTGAGTTGAGAAAGATTAAAAATTCTTGAAAATACAAATTAAAAAAAAAGATTTAAAAATAATTCATCTTTCCAAAGTTTTAAAATCACTCTCAAATAAGAAAGAAATGGGTTCTCAAACTTATTTAAAATTTTAAAAACAAACAAATTAATAATGGGAATCCAAATATTTCCTAAATTTATATATACAACAGTTCCTCATCACTTTTTAATGTCTCATAGCTCAGTCTACAATTAGTGGGTAAATAAGATGTGGAGACAATTGCAATCCACAAGAATTAAAGTATGATATCTCACAGCGATAGAATTTAAAGTCCCCAAACAGTGGTACAACAAAAATGTCAATCCTTTAATAGATGCATTCTTTTGAGATTTGGTCCCCATTGTGAGCATTGATTGTTATTGTTGGCTTCTGATCATACCACAGGAGTATAACTCTTGCCTATTAACAATGATTTATAAACATATATATGTATATATATACTTAAGGCTGGCTTAAGGTACCAGTTACATGAGCAGTTGTTTTGGACACTAAGTTCTAGGGGATGCCTGACATGTGTCTGAGACATTAGCACTACATGAATACAAATTGAAAATTGGAAAAAGGAATGAATTAAACAATAAATACAGTCAGAATGAGAAAATTCCCAGATGTGATGTCAGAGTTCTCAGGAATATCTGACAGCAATATAATTTCTATTGAAGTGAAACTCAGAGAAACAATTGGAAAAGGAAATGCTGATGACAAACAATAAGCTCTGATTATAAATGCTATCTAATTTAAATCAATGATTTTTAGTATCAATCAGTGTTGTATAGAACCAAGATATATATTCTTATATATTTATCTTTTTCACTTTAAAGTATTATAAATGAAATAATACTATATTTTGAAGAACATTGAAGTTTAGCCTACTCAGGCACCATGAATCCTAGTGCTGACCCAATATATCCCTCTCTCTATATATATGTTGGATTCTCTCATTGCAAATGACAGATCCTGTAGCCCTGTATGTGAACTTTCAAACCAAATGGAGACTTGAATAGTTTATTACACAAAGGACATTTGCAACTTTCATTACCAGTTGTTGGATACTTCAAAGCCTGACAATCAAGCCCTGCTTTACTCCACACTGAAAAGACCACAATGGCTGAGTAAGTCCGCAACAACATAAAATGAGCAGTACCTTCTTTCTTCTTCACTGCACAGGTCACTAATGTGTAGAAGAAGTTTGTGTTTGAAGGAGCTAGCTTTAGTAATATGGAATGTTCTCCAAGTCAGCCAATCCATGTCTAGACGCTTCCAATTAGAGTGCTTGAGATCAAGGCATTTGGCAGTCATCCTTCAGTTTATCTTTATAATAAGAATTGTGTTTCTATCCAGAGAAGAAATGCTGAGAGAGTTGCACATAATTTATTCTTATAAGATGTCCTGACCATCTCAACTGAACCCAAAGATGCAGAACCTCCATCCCAAGAATGTCACATCTTGGAAGAAAGTCACTATCCCTAATCTTATCATTGCACATATTTTCCTCAGACACATGGAAGGAATCAAGTCGGTTTATTTGTTTCTGATACAATTCCTAACATTCAAAAGCATAAAGAATAATTGTAAAGACGGCTTCCTTATAGATGTTAGTGTTTAGAGACATGACGTGAATATCCTAAAGTCATTCATATAAGCTGCCAAAATCAACACTTGATTCGATCGCCCTATCCAGTTATGCATCGCTACTCACATCGATTGCAAGGTATGTAAATATATCAAAAACATTCAGTGACTTCCCATCAACAAAAACTGAAGGTTTTTTGGATGGATGGTTTGCTACATATGCGTTGATGGATAAGCTTTTTTTTTTTGTCAAACTGATTGCCAAGTCAAAGTCTTAAGCTGCATTTGAAAAAGCATCAATAATGTCCTTGAGTAAATGTGCCATAGATGATATCATGCAGCACGGTCATGCTTGATGTTGCATTCCAAAATGTTTCAGGAGGTAAATTTGGAATTTTGCACAAACGTTGTTTATACAATCAAGAATGTTTCAAAGCCAAGCCTTGCAAAGTGATGCAGTTGGTGCATGACTAATAACAAGCTCAGATAATTAATGCAGTTTAATTTGAATTAATTATATTTATTATTAATCAGCATTGTATAATACCAATATATAATCCTATTTATTTGTATTGGGAAATGAGAGACAAAAAAAAAATTTTGAAATTTTTTCCTAATGTTTAGTGTTCAAAGCTGTAAAGCTTTCTAGACTATATATATATATATATATATATATATATATATATGCACATGTACATATACATACTGAGACATCATGAAAGTAACAGGCCACCTTTATTTCCAAGTAGGAGCCATCATCCAGTAACTTGAATGCAAGTATATTTTATCATGTAAATTAGTATTTGATTGACTGCTATTAGTAGATTTCCAAACTCTTACTCTTTCAGGCATCAAATTCAGATGAGATCTTCTCTGAGACATCCACCCAAGCTGAATTGGACGCATAAGCCAATTTTTTTTCTGTACATTGTTTTCTGGACATTTTCTCTGTTTATTGAGTTCTAATGGCTCAACCATGTTTCATCCAATCCATTCCAGGACACTGTCTTGATGAGATTTGTTCAATACATTTTTGAACTTGCCATTTATGTATGATGTTTGCCATGGAGCTCTGAACTGAAAACAGTATTTTGTTTAAAAAAAAATAAAAAATCAGTGAATACTGATAGAAGCCCTCCAGCTGAACTGATAAGTATTTTTTAGAATTGTTCATGTACTTCAGAAGCTTTCTGTAATCAGAGTTCCCAATTATTCCACACACCATATCTGAATATCCAGAATATTTGATAGTGGGCTATGGTTAGCTCAAATAAAATTCTTGGCAAGGCAATTTGCAAACCCATCCTTCTCCAATGTTCAAGTTATGAGTGAAAAAAAAAACAACCTCTCCTAGAAAGATAACGATGAGCCAAAACTCAAAACCTCTGTCTATGATTTCAGAAATAAATTAAAACAGCAAAACCATATTAATTTCTAGGATATTGAACATGCATTATTACTAATTTTCAGATGTACAGGAAAGCTCAGACATAAGATGAGATTCATTGTGATAAAAATAAGTGTCTTTGCACTGACTCACTAAGATATCATGTGGAAGATATCATTTGTATGTATGAAATATGCCAGAATCTCAGCTGTAGTCTGGGGGTGCAGAGAGTCCCCTTGGGAGTTTTGATTTTTGATTTTTGGCCCTTGTAAACGCTTGGAAATAGCATTTTCAGCTGTGAATTTTGGTACAAAACATATGCTATCTGTAGCATATGTTTTGTACCAAAATTCATCATTCATCAGAATTATTTCTTTAAAGTAAAGTTAGCATAAATTGAAGTGGAAATGAAAGTATCAGATACCCTTCCCCAAATCTCCTTAGAAGAGATGATTCTCTCTCACACAACAGAAAAATCAAGAGAGAAGAAATCAGTTAAATTATACATTTTGTTCAATAAAATATAAATGCCCATGAAAATCCATCTTTAAAAATGAGCTCTACAACCAATGCATCCTCCCAATAGCTGTCTACGGAGCTGAAACATGGAACCAAACCAAACTGAACCTTCAAACGGAGAACTATGCAATGTGCTCATGAGGGAATCATGCTCAACATCACATGGAGATATCACAAGACAGCACTGTATATTAGGGGAGAAACAGGAGTTAGAGATAATACAGAATCCATTAGAAAAACTCAAATGGCATTGGGCTGGTCATATTGCAAGAGTCGCAGACGACCGATGGACCTCATGACTCACAACAACTCCAGATATCATATGCAAAACTATGGCTGGCAAAATATAAGATGGCGTAACAAAACTAAACAAGTTCAGAAAGTATTGGCTCTATGACCCTCACGATAGAGAGGTCTGGTGAATCCTGGGGAAGGTCTATGCCCAACAATGGATGCTAAAAGGCTGCTGCTGCTGCTAATGATGATGATTATGCGATTTTCCTTGAGTGAATTTCCCCTTAAATGGAAATCTGGGCAATAACAGATTTCAATAGAGATCATGGGGAGAGCTGGAGGCAAAGACTATTGTGGAAGAACTATACAAAATGTGGAAGACTTAGCAGGTCTGCTTGCAGTATATCGATAGGTTGAGAACAAATTCTAATCACGAAATATTGTCTTGAGATATGCTTAAAGGTTATGAAAGTTTCTTTTTAAATAAGTGAATGGACACTGTCAGAATGCCACAAGATGAAGATTTACCAGGGAAACATTCCAAATGGACCCTCTTGAGACCCTTTCTCAATCCAGCCAAGCAAATGGAATAGGTTATTTAAAATAGAAATTCACCAGAAGCCAATTAGTGGAAGCTATGAAAAGCAAGAGTTGACATGGACTGACATCTCTGTTACCAGCTTTTAACACCTTGTTTATGGGGCTTAATGGATGCATAAGTGAAAGAAACAGTGGATATTTATATATGTATATATAGTTACATATGTGTGTATATTAGGTGTGTGTGTATATATGTGTGTGATTTTGTATATGTATTTGCGTGTATGTATAGGTATGGAAAAGTGACGAAGATTATGTGTAATTTCTGTAGCCTGCTTCAATTTTCACTTACACTGATAACTTGACACTTCTTTGGGTGTGTCTCCTCATTCAATAAGTATTGGTTGACCTAGAGTCTATTTATATCTACAAGGGACATTCATGTTTTTCTCTCTGATCAAAAATGAACCAAAAAATGAACCATGAGAAATAGAATGTGCCATTTATGAGCACTTTAGGACCAAATAAAAAGAGGATTAAATATTAGGTGTGGCTTATGTAAGTGGAAAATCACAAAGTAACTTTTGAATGGAAAGAACCAGAAGATGAAATAAGTATGAAAGTTTAGATGACCAGCTTCTGAAGATTTCAATCCTGAAAGTTTCAGAAAAGTGATCAACCATTTTCAACTTATAGTATCTGTAATTCATCATTTCCAGGTTTTTAGGCCTGTACAGTTTTGAGTTTTGTAATGGATTTTATGATATCTTGGACTCCTGTTTTTTCTTTGATACACTGTGCTGTCTTGTGATCTCACCATGTGATGCTGAGCAAGCATGATTCTCCCATGAACATATTTCATGGTTCTCCATTTGAGAGTCAATCTTATGGTTAGGTTCCATTTTTCAGCTCCATAGGTGACCTTTGAGAGAATGCATTGGCTGCAGACCCTTCTTTTTATCACTAGTTGGATTTTTTTTGAAGTTCAAGCTCTTCTTTTGAGGATTTCATATGAGCAATCAGTTTGAAGATTTCCCTGATGTCTGCTTGTTCTCAAGTGTCACAAAACTTTAGATTTCTCGTTTCATTCACATTGAACAGAATGTTCTAAGCTTAAATGGTTTTATGCGGTCATAGAATTTTTCCTTGAAATCATCATATTCTTTCTCTCCAACTCCATGTGCATTCGATAAGTTTTCAGAACCTACCATTCCTGTAGAGATGATTACTTATTCATATTCATTCACAAAAGGTTTGATCCAGTTTTCAATAATATTTATCACTGATAATACTGGATGTTCCTTATTTTACAGGTCCGAAAAGAGTTTGAACCATCTGGGTCCACAAATTTCCACATGTGATGTAAGAATGTACTGCTATTTACTTTCGTTGAGTAATATCTTTTCGCTGCTCCCGGTTTGAGACTAAGTCATAAAGTATCTCTCCAAGTCTGACATTATATTTAAAGATATCGAATCATTCAACAAATACAGCTTTCCACATTGTTTAGCCTTCTACCATTGAATGAATGTCAAAAAATTGCTAAAAAATGGAAATTACTCTCTCTAATACTATTTAGTAATTTCATTTTTTTTTCCTGATTGTTTTTTCAAAGCTGAAAAAGACCTATTTGGCACATATTTATGCAAGACTGTCGAATATTTTTCTAATTCTACATCATCATCATCATCATCATCATCATCATCATCATCATCACCATCACCATCATCATCATCATCGTCAGTCTTTTAATGTCCGTCGTTGGACATAGACCTTCCGCAGGATTTGCCACAATTCCCTATCATGGGCATTGTGGAGCCAGTATTTCCTGAATTTGTCAAGTTCATCTCTCCATCTTGTGTTCTGTCGGCCTCTTATGTGATCTCTGGGGATCCATGTTGTGAGACGTGATGTCCATCAGTTGTCTTTCATTCCTGCAACATGGTCTGCCCATTGTCATTTGAGTTTTTTAATAGTTTCTATGATGTCATGAACACCTATTTTCTTCCTTATATACTGTGCTGTCTTGTGATCTCTCCATGTAAGGTTGGGCATGTTTCTCACATTACATAATTCTCAGTTTGCAGGCCTGTCTCTTGGTTAGGTTCCATGTTTCAGCTCCATAAGTGACTATCGAGAGAATGCATTTGTTGTATACTGTTCTTTTTAAGATTATTGGGATCATCTGGTTCTTGAAATTTGAGCTTGCTCTGTCAAAGGCTTGCCATCCCAAAGTGATTCTTTGCTTGATTTCCTCCTTTTTTGAGGGTCTCATGTCCTAGGTAGATGTAGTGGTCTACCTTGCCGAGTTTTGCATTTTCTATCTTGACAGTTATGTTTTTATTCTCAACAGGATTATTGCACATGATTTTCATTTTACTGAAGTTCACATGTAGGCCAACTCTTTTGCTTTCTTAGTTCAGATCGTCTAGCATTAGTTGTAGGTTGTGTAGGTTCTCTGTGAAAAGGATAATGTTGTCTGCAAATCTAAGGTTGCTCAAGTATTTGCCGTCTATTTTGATTCCTCTATTCTCCCAGTCCATGTTCTGGAAGATCATCTCAAGGCAGGCTGTAAATAGTTTGAGTGAACTGGTATCACCTTGTCTTATTCCTTTTTGGAGCTGAAACGGTTCAGAGTCCTTATTTAGCCTAATGAATGAGTTGCTGTGGTTGTATATGTGTTGAAGTACTTTAACATATCCAGGGTGTACACCTTGTAGGGTGATGGCCTTCATGACCATGGGGATTTCTACAGAGTTGAATGCCTTTTTGAAGTCTATAAATGCTACCGCGAGTGGCATTTTGTATTCTGCTGCCTTCTCTTTCAGCTGATTTATTGAATGAAGTACCTTGCAGCTATCTGGAAAATTATTGAGACTTTGCCTCCAACTGGATACCAATATTGGAAATTTTCAGGTCTGGCTCATAGACTAAAATGCATTTCTTTTTATGATCAGAAATCATTAAAGTTTCAACTATTTAGCAATTTTAATACATGTGTATCATATATATATATATCCTATACCAAGTATTAAATACTTCTTTGTTATTTTCTAACCTTACAAATAGCAAAAATAGAGCTGAGAGAATAAGATCCCATATAAATCAATTTTTGCTTTAATCTTTACTAATCTTTGAGCTTTTTGTTTGTTTGTTTTCTTGTCTATTCATGCCTCTTCTCCACCAGAACTACAAGGTCTATTGACATAATATTGTGCATGTAGACTTATTGGAGGTCAACTTAAACGCAGGCTATGTGAGACTGACCTTGAAGATCACCAGGTCATCTCTTGATCATTTTAGCCAATTTTCTTAATAATAGGCCACAATCTTGTATCAAGGATGCAGAAATTCAGCATATGGGTATTCCTTCTCACAGTAAAGTTTGTGATCCATGATATTGACTTCTTAAGCCATTCAATTTCAACAGTGGTAATTTCTGATCATTTTAAAGTGATTTTGCCAGTTTGGGGCAACAATGAGACTGAAATTTGCCATTGAGGTACCTCATTCTAAGGCAGAAGTCATGTGCAATGCAGAGTTGACCTCTTAGGTCATTTGAGGTCACCACTGATCATTTCTAGCCTATTTTCAGAGTTGTGGACTACAATTTTGTATCAAGTTGGCTGAAATTTAGCATATAGGTACATCTTTTCAAATCAGAGGTAACAGGCTAAGTGAGGTTGACTTTGAAGGTCATCCAAGGTGATCAGTGATCAACTCATATAATTTCTACCTAATTTTAAAACTTTTTGGCAATAATCTTGCACCAATATGATGGAAATTTGGCATGGGGGTGGATCTCTTCTTGATGAAGGTCAAAGGTAATTCAATATTGATCTCAGAATTCATTTGATGTCACCTGAGGTCATTTCTGGTCATTTCTAGCTAATTTTCCAAGTTGTTAGATACAATTCTTTTCATTTCACAGCCAAAGTATTGTGTACAAATGTGATTTTAATATAAGGAGTCATTTGAGGTCACCATATGTCATCTCTAAGAAATTTTCCAAGTTGCTAGACGTAATATTGCACTTATGATGTAAAAGTTTTGTATAGGGGCACATCTTTACGTGGCGAAAGTTATAGGCAAGGCATGTTTGATGCTGGAGGTCACCTGAGGTCATGTCTAGGAATTGTAACAAGGCGGACGGACAATTCTCAAGATCACTGGTCTTTACCTGAATATCCATGGCTTTCCCTCGGATAGGTTTATATTGGTCGTTCTAGGGTTGGAGCCAGACATTTAATGGGAGAAACACATTATGTAGGATATCCAGGTACCCTATCAAACTAAGCGACAACATTATTTCTTTTTCATCGTGGATCAGAATATTTGTTCCATTAGAGATACTTTTTCATGTATCCATGGAGTGAATAATTGTTTTTTTCATTGATTTTATTATGTACGAAAAAAATTACCAAAGAAGGTATTTCTCCTCTTCGGTTATATTTTGATTTATTTTCCCCTCTGGGCAATGCTGGATATCCCTGTCAGTATTTGATTATATTTTATATTTTTCTCTGTATTTGTCATATCAATAAGTAAAAACTATGGTAATTTGTAGTTTCTAGTCTAAAAAATAAACTTCATACAAAGGTTATAAACCAAAATTTGATTACTTGGAAAAATGCTCATTTTGTCTAGAAGGGACAAAAACGTCAATAAAACATAACAACTCAAAGTTAAACAAGTCCATAATTTATTTTTTATGTCTAATGTTCAGCTAAATACCAAAAATCAAAGTCATCCTTTGCCCCTAATTTGGTACTGATATCGGAAATTTGGGGATCTGGCTCTCAGACTGAAATAAATCAACCTGCTTTTAACTCATTGTATTTATACAGTCAATATTCTTAGAAATCATCAATTGTCAATGTAGGTTTCTTGAGTTTTTAAGCTGGTCTGGCTTGCTGGCTATGTATGTTTGTATCATGTATTGGTCACATGATAGTTTCAGTTCAGTAAGTGATCAATTGTTTTTTCTCCATTATGAGTTTCTTTACAGTTTCTTGTTCGGATGTAAATGGATGAGCATTTTCAGGATATCCATTGCGGAAATCGTTGATCTTGATAAATAGCCTTTTTAAATCCTAGGAAAAGAGTTGGGATAGCACTTGCATTTTATTTTGATCAATAAATATCTGAGCAATGAAGAAATAACAAAACTAATACAAGGAAAATAATATTTGAAAAAAAAAACTTATAAAACACATGTGTGAAATAAATCCAGACGGAAATTTTATTCAAAGAAATGATGACATTTATTTTCAGACAGTTAAGCTTCTTGGCTTAAGATGATATCAGATGTTATATGAAGCTCTTTAAAAAGGATTAAGGGACATGGAAGTCCTTGGATGCCATGAAATAAAAATAGAATTGAAGCAGAAGCATAGATTAGGTGGGGTAAGAATGGGGCTATTTGGAAATAGCCCCATAGCCCCCCCCCTCCAGCCTTATAAATCATTGTTCAACCTTCAACATTCAGTGAGTTTTGTTATTGTATAATGTTAGTTTGGTGAACTACTATCCATTAGGCTTTTGGGGAGATCCTTCCTCATCGGGCCCTGGGTTGAGGCAGTGACATAGATGAGGGGTGCAAGAATGGAACTATTTAAAAACAGCCTCCCAGGCTCCGAAAAGCTTTTTAAATCATTGTTCAACCTCCAACATTCAGTGAGTTTTATTAATGTGTAATATTAGTTTTGTGAACTACTATTCATGAGGCTTTTTGGGGGCTTTTTCCATTGGGGGCCGGGGGTGGGTGTTAGAAGTTCAAATTCACAAGTATCCCCTTGTTATGAGTTTTTTTTACCATAATTAACTGTTTTGAAAATTAGTAGATGTCTCTGAATATTAACTTTTATGGAAAGCAATAAGAATTTCTCAATATAAGATTACCTTTTACTCCTTTGCTTCATCTTGATGCTGAAATCCTAGTGAATAAAAGGATTCACATGAATTAAAGGATGTTCTCGAATAGGCAGAGAGCACAAAAAGAACTCATTTTTTCCACTATTCTTGTCTTTTATTTAATTCATTCTATAAAGAAATCAAAATTAATAACCTGTCCACACATCAGAATCTTTCTTTGCTCCACATTCATTTTTTTTTCTTTTTCAGTCTATTCATATTTCAGTAAAGTCATTTTATCAAAAAAATTTAAACAGCTGAACCTTTCTATTTCCTTTCATAACTTAGGTACAGTTTTGTTTGAATAGAGTCCTATTGATTTTTAATAATAATGAATGTTTCATTACAATTTTAGAATGAGATATTATGAAGCTAGTAAGTTAGTAATGAAAAAATGGTCTACCCAGGTACTCACTTTATCCACTCTCTTCTCCATTACCCATCATGCTAGCTAGAGTCAAGACATTTTTGTCAAGATATCTGGCAATGAGACAAAATACAGGGATGTAGATTCATACCTTTCCCAAGGGAATTAGTATCGAGCAAACATGAACAGCCTCTTCTAGAATTTGGACCTAGCTAATTGATTCCATTTTCCATGCTGATAATCATATGCTACCTTGCACTTTTACACAAGGAAACAAGACAATAAATGAAAGTAAAACTGTTGAGAATTTTATCTCAATTTCCGGTCATGAGTGACCTCCCTTACCAAAAGTCCAAATTGCAAACACTATATAAATGTTCATATATTACCATGTCAACATATGGGGAACTCAATAGACACAAAACATGTTCGACCATTTTTTGGTCGGCAGTTCTGAGTTATAGTGGTTTGCCATTGGCTTTGCCTTGTCTTTGGATGAGACAAGCACTATTCACTATTCTTAGTATCTGAGAATCAGTTTTCTAAGCCACATGATCCCATTGCACTAAAAGAGGTTGAATTGAGGCTATTTCCTGATGCCTGCTCTAATATGCTCCCGGAATTATGCAATTTCAATACTTATCCACACACATTTGTGTGTAAAGTTCTACACTAAAAATGGCCACGTGCTGTATTACATCTCTATGAGGCAATACATGTACGGAACTCCAGCTCAAACATGAAGAATGGTCATTTTATAATTTATACTCTTTGATTGAAGCCCTGTTGATTTCCATTAGTGTTTCATTACAATTTTATGCAACCTATTTGAATGTGACATGGTGGGAATAATCTTTGAAAGACAAAATACTACAATACATACCAAAATCTTATTTACTCAAACTTATCGTCTAATACACAATACTTAAAAGTATCAGAGAACATCTTTTTTCTTCCCGATGACTCACTATGTAAACATAGCCTTTGTTGCTCTGCCCCACATTGGGCAGAAAACGGGATATTTTTTTTTATAAAAACTGAGTGATAAATGAGAGAAATTCAGGGAAATCAGTTCTTTTCTTGGTATTGCCTGCTGATTTATAAAGGGGTTGTATTGTTGCTGATTTACTTACTGGTTCAAGCAATAAAACTTAACATTTTCCGTCAGTCATATTATCTTACATACACCTTTTTAAGTGCTTTTTTTCTGGGGTATAAATAAAGAATCTGCTAGCGTCTTGACATTGTTATAGAGCCCCATTTTTGCATTCTTGAAAAAGCAGGAATTACTGTTGAAATTCTTCGATGAATTTTGAGTGGCAGCTTTATTGCCACAATTTTCCAGTATTTTTTCATGTTCTACTGTATCTTAAATCACAAATATATCCTAAAAAATAATATTTATAATCTCAAGACTCTTTACAAGACTGTAAAAAATAAGTAGCAAAAACAAGTTGTCATTACATCTGTATTTTAGTATATTACAAGAAAAAAAAAATCTCAGGAAAAAATATTATAAGACTAAATACAGGAAGTGCATCCTATTGACCACTTTAACAAGAGATATAGTAGAAAAGCATGAAAAATATTAACACATAAAGTTACATCAATAAGTTCATAGCCTAATGATGAAAAAGCATTTATTTTACACAACAAATATTTATCTTTTTACCTGATCTTCTTGGTCAATGCTTCTCCATAATAACATAGATCAACATTATACAATGGAAATTTCAGATCAAATTTCAACTAATAACTGTATCAGGCTAAGAACTGATGAGACCATACTGGTATCATAAAATTTCCCATTAAAACTCAATAATTTTTTTTGCAATATTTCTTTCGGTAATCTCTCCAAAGATATTAATGCCAGCAAATAGCATTTGATAATCTTTCCAAATAAATGATAGTTGTTTATTGTTTTTAAAGTTATATTGATTATTCTTTTTCTAACTAAAAGATAGTTTTGAAGAAGATGTACTGTATTTGATAAAAAGGATACAAAATCATGGGAAAATATGGAACTGTTATGATTTTGTTCAGCTATTTATGACAATTCCAAGACAAGTAAAGATCCTTGAAATGGTGAAAAATTCAGAATGTGGGCAAACAACGTATTTCAAGGAAGCCGTGTGGCAACAGTCTTTAAGGAGGTAAGGCATAATCCCAAAATAAACATGTTGATTTATTCATTGTTTTGGCATTCTTATTCTATGTCACTAGAGTGACACAGTGGCCATTATTTGTCTGCATCAACAACAATTTGCCCCTGCAATTTCTAGTCTATTTTCCTTTCCCATAGGTTTGAGCTACTTTAGTGAAAAAAGAATTTATTACACCATCTTTCAAGAGAATGTTTGACAATGCAAATACAGCCTGTCCCACTCTAATAAAAAAGGGATAATTCTTTCTTTCAAGATGACATATTTATCATCGGTAAAAGGCTAACTGTGCCTTCATATAAATCAAATCAGACTCGTAGAAATTCACTCTGTCGGTATAATATTGAATATATACATATAAGTGTATCAATGCATTCATCTTCACATAAACACTCACACATATGTATACACTCATATGCAAACGATAACATATATATATATATATATATATATATATATATATATATATATGTTTCATTAAACAATATTGACATTTCTTGTTGATTCAACCCTCTAGTAAGCTTTTCGAATGTACCTGGTTTAAAGGAGTGTATGAGTTTCCCAAAATTCATGTTGTGTATGTCTTTGTTAGTTATCGTGGTACTTATGCCAATTGCTGGTATTTCTCAAGGTTTGTTTAATAGTCGCAGAGCTGTTAGTCCTAGTTTTCAAATTTTGACTGTATTTATCATGTAGTGATATGTATGTCACTGCCACCTGTATTGAAACATGGTTGTAATTAGTTTATCAATGAAAATCATGTTTGAACTGTGATTGATATATATGCTGTTATGTTGCTGTTTATTGGCATTTGAAGAGATTTTGTTTGTTTGGGATTGTTTGGATTTAATTAGAATTGCTTCATTTGGCAGTTCCTTATATTGTGAGAGCTTTCAAGGATTGTTTTAAGTATTTTGTAGATATTAGAAGAAGGGAAATTGTGTTCTTGTTTCAAATGTTGGCAAATGAAGGTAGTGTCTGATGGATGGCATTTGTCATTTTTCCACATGTGCATATGTGTTTGTGTATTTATGTGTAAATGTATTCTAGAGCTCCTGGCCTTACCTTTTTGTATACAGACTAGAATATTGGTAATTTTAGGGGCTTTATTTTACAGATTTAATGATCAGATTTATTTGATGTTTCTTAATGTTTTTTTTATTACTCTATTTTAGATGTTTTCCAGTGGAAAATGCAAGTGATGTCATGAATAGAATTTATTCTGATCATATTTATTCTTTGATAGAAGTTTTTTTACATGACTTCAAATTTTGATGCAACAGTTGTTCAATTATTGACTCTGATGGGAAGTATATGCATATCTTTATACATACATACATATCTGCATACATATATAGAGATTTATGACTGTATATCTATCTCTCTCTCTCTTTTTCTCTCTCTCTTTCCCTCTCTCTCTATATATATATATATAAGCAAATTCGTATATATTATATATATATATATATATATATATATATATATATATATATGTGCTTGTTACATATTTCTGTGAAAGCGTGTGCATATTTGCATATATATTGATGGTAGGATACGTATGTGTATAAATATATTTAGCTGTATGTGTATTACATATGTTCAGTTTTGTCCATGTTAGATATATGCATATATACACACCACACATATCTATATGTACACACTTGCATATTGAGACGCACAGATAGATACACACACTAAACTAATGATCACAATGGAGATGATCAAAGAGAACTAGCAGAGAAAATACAGAAAACCGTCTTTCAAAGGATAAACTAGCCGAGTCATCTTGCCAGCAGCTGTCCACTTCTGTCCACTTGTTTGCAAGGACACCAACTTTGAATGGACATTACAAGGTATTAAAAGCTGTAAATGCAGACAATAGAATCCTGACCAACTATGGAAGTCAAAGAAACTCTCTCATCACAAGCTGCATTGCAGTCTTGGAGATGACCTGATTTGAGACAACAGGTGGACACTAGTGCCTGAGTATCAGTTCCATCAACGATTGCGTGGGAGTCTGGTAATATTATTTTCATTGGAATGTTCAGTACATTTATGTGTGCATGTGAAGCCTTACAAAAGGCATTCAGCTCAATTGCAGTCAATAGTCACAAACACTCTTCTGCATACTATTCAGATGAGATTGTTTTGGCCTACACCTCTCAAAGCTAATAAAGGATATAACAGATGTATACAATTTAGAGTTTCAGTTCTGGTTGTGCTGTGAACATCAATCACTGGTCATAGCTAACAAGGGATTTTAAACAGTCTTTTATGCTGTAAGTATCTGCCAAGGTTAAGTGATTAAAGGGAAACGATTGGCTTTATACTTACACCTGTTTTTTTTTTCTGTCTATCAATGTGGCATATCTGTTACAAGACATGCTCAAAATGAACGGCCATGATTCAGTGTGTTTGGAGAGTCTCCCCTAAGAACATTTGTGTAAAAGTGATGTAACTAGTCACAATAATTTGAATTCAGTTTGGCAAATCTGTCTTCTAACCACATACTCTACCTCATTCTTCAATTAGAACAACAAAAGTTGAACATGAAAGAAAACATGAAATAAAATCCTATCTCATATCTCTCTAACCGGAGTTGAAAAAATTAAAACAGAATTTCTTGTTTTTATTTTTATATTAGGTGACATAAAAGTTTGTTCTGTAAGGTAAAAATAAAAGACACATCTTTTATTTTCAGCATTGACTTTATTGAACAATATATTTACTGATTTATTCTTCAGACATCTTTCAGGCAACTTCATAATTCCATCCTCACAGAAAATGTTCTTATCTTTTTCAGCAAAGAACTGCTTGAGGTGCCTTTTTCTATCTTCCAGGGATTTGAAATTTGTTAATTTAGAAGAATCTGTATAAATTGTAATCTGATTCTGCAATATCTGGTAAATATGGCTGAATGGGTGAAACTTACCATGCTAGGCTGCAACAATTCTTGCCTGCTAACTAAAGAAACAGGCGGTCTAACACTAACCTGATGGAATATAATAACCTACCTATTAACTGATGTGAAACAGAAGCCTTTTCTCAATCATTGTCTTCAACTGGTCTGAAAGTAACAATTGTTGGAATCAATGATTTAGTTTTACTGAAATAGCTCATTGTAGGAAAGTCATTTGTATATTTCGAGTATATTAGCTGTCTCCAGTGTTGTTTGAATCAAAACCTCAAAGCTGGACGAAGTAGACCACTACATCTACCTGGGACAACAAGTCACACTGAAATTCTCAGAAGAAGAAATCAAGTAAAGAATCATTTTAAGATGGCAAGCCTTTGGTAGAGCAAGCTCAACCTTCAAGAACAAGAAAATCCCATTAGTCCTAAACAGGAGAGGCAACCAAGGCAATCTCCCGATAGTCACCTATGGAGTTGAAACATGGAACCTAATCAAGAGACTGACTCTCAAACTGAGAACCATGTGAAGTGCACATGAGAGAATCATGCTCAACACTACATTGAGAGACCATAAGACAGCACAGTATATTCAGGGAAAAACAGGGGTCTGAAACATCATAGAAACCATTAGGGAAATTCAAAAGGCAATGGGTTAGCCATGTTGCAAGAATGGTAAACAACCGCTGGACATCATGACTCATGACATGGATCCCCGGGGATCAAATGCGGAACTGAGCCTGGCAGAATATGAGATTGTGTGATGAACTGGACAGGTTCAGAAAATATTGGCTTTGTGACATGGAGAGGTCTGGCAAATCCTGAGGAAGGTCTATGTCCAATGACGGATTATAAAGGATTGATGATGATGATGATGTAATACATTAATTTGATTACAATCAACCTAACTGGTCTACTTGATAGTGGTGTATGATTGAGAGAAAATTCTTCACTTTGACACATTTGATTGTTCTCAGTATCTTCTACATTAACTATGAAAATCATTTTTTATTTTGCATTTTAGCCATTTTCCCATCTTTTGTGCTAGAATCAATAAACAAAAATCCACCAATTTATACAATTCAAAACAATGCATGGTGATATGTGAGCTATTGCGAAACAAGTGAATTTTTTTCTAATGGAAACACATAAAACAAAATACTTCAACTGCCATCTAACAACAAAAAACAGAACAATCTTTTTAGACAACCTAATAATCTTTATTACCCTATTTTTGTCAAGAACAAAAGCAATCCACACCAAATTTACGGTTGGCAAATCTCCACTGCTCGTCCGTCCCATCACGTTAAAACAAACTGACATAAAATATATATTCTCCAAATATGATTTGAAATCACGACCAATTGATAGCCAAATGAGCCAAAGTGTCTTATCTTGCATATCTATGAAAGTCCATGTTACAAATATTTCAAATGATCACACACATTTGGAAAATACAGCACTATAATTAATAATTGCAATTTAATTTCATCCTAATAAATAAATACATTCATACTGGAAATATATATTTTGAAAATATTTATTTATTATATACATAATACAAAAGTTACAGTGATCATTTTCCATTAGAACAATTCAAATTAGAATTTTTTTCTACTATTCTATGAATGTGAATATACATTCCACAGCGAATGAAACTCTTCAAAAAATGAAACAAAAATATGTTGATAATGTATTTATATTTTGTAATGACCTTAGAATTTCCAGATGTTGCTTGTTTACAATGAAAACAGAAATTTATCCAAGCTTAATCAAGTTGGATACTGAGGATTTTTCACAAATTGAACTTTTACATTCTTATTGTATCCTTATTTAGTATGTATGCATTAGAAAGGGTGTTGCCTCTGCATGGATCTGGAACTTTCACACTCTTGCAGACTACCCACACAGCTAGGTGACTGTATGAGGCATTGCTGAGGGGTCCAGGGTTTGTGGAAATGATTTTTGATCCTGAAATCGAGGTTATCACCTAATGAAAGCTTTGCTGGAGGCACTGCTGTTGTTTTTGGAGGCAGTTAGTTGTGCAAACATATGTTATTTTCTGTTATGTTGCTCACAGGATATTGCTAAGACAAAACAGCTAAGACTTGTCACCGGAGGAAAGATTTTTTCAAAGACAGAATAAATTCAAATTATTATAAGAATTTATGAAAAAAAATAGATACAAGTTTTTCAAGCTCAGACAAAACAGTTATCCTCTTTGATTAAACAGAGAAAAATTAGTATAAGTGTTGAATGAATGAAAGAGTTCAGCTCTTTGAGAAGAGTCATTTGATATTTCATTTGATATTTCAAATTTTGTTCAGATTTGGATCTCAAGGAGAAAGAAAGGTTTGTCTATTTTCTAGAGAAAAAAAGGTTTACCTCCCGTGTTGAAAATTATACATCTGATAAGGGCTGGAAAAAAGATCAGCAGAAACGTTGCATTGACTGCATTCATGGATAGGAAGGAGAAATTCAATTGTCCCAGCAAGATTTAAAAGTTCAACTCAATTGTAGATTAGAATCATTTCACCAAATCAAGCTACATAAGGTAGATTGCTTCAAGTTCCCAACACAGAAATTTCATGTTTGTTTTTTACAAGTTTGCTTTAATTTTCCTTTCTTTTCAATACATACATATGTGTCCAATAGTGAACTGAGATAAGAACCTACTGTTGTAGACAGTAAAGTCTTAAGCTTTTAAATCATAGAAGCGTCTTTCACTATAATTTATTGCTATGTGGTGAGCAAAGCAAGTTTATTTGCTTTGCAGTAATTGAATCATAATGTCTGCTGCTATCACTCATTTTAAGAACTCCTGCCAAATGTCTGTCTGTAAACTTATTTGTTTGCTCAAATCCATTAAGACATTAAAACTAAGGAAGATGCATGAAGAAGTTTTCTGAGAAGTCATCTTATGCTTTCTGTGTTTTGAAAATTTCTTTTACCTTACTTTTTAAAGAAATTATATTCCGAGAATGTTCATTTTGATGTTTCAGCTTAAATACCTTCATCTTCAACTGCCATATGTACTTGTAAATATGTTGTTATCATGCTCAACCATTGATTTTTAGCCAAGAAATTATGATATGCTATTTATTCAAGTCAACTTCAGTTTTAGAGGGTAATAGGACAAAAGACCATATTTTATTATAACATATAAACACATTTAAGAAAACTTATTCAAGTTTATATTCTGTCAACCTGTCATCATGATCATCAGTCTTTGAATGTCTGTAGTTGGACATAGTGCTTTCCTAGGATTCACCACATCTCTCTATCATGGGCATTGTGGAGCCAATACTTTCCTAACTTGTTTAGTTTCTCTCTCCAGCTAGCATTGTTAGCCTAGGTTGCACTTGTGATTTCTGAGGATCCGTGTTGTGAATCATTATGTCCATCGGTTATCTGCCATTTTTGCAACATAACCAGCCCATTGCTATTTGAGTTTCCAAATAGTCTCTATGATGTCTCTTGTTTATTCCCTGATATACTGTGCTGTCTTGTGATCACTTGATGTGAGGTTGAGCAAGATTCTTTCATGTGCATATTGTATGGTTCTAAGTTTGCAGGTCCGTCTCTTGGTTAGGTTCTATGTTTCAGCCTCACAGGTGACTATTGGGAAGATGCATTGGTTGTATACCCTTCTTTTTAGGATTGCCCACCAGTATTATGTGGTAAATTAACACTTGACATCTTTGAGCTTGCTATGATATAGCAAGAAGTCACTATATTCTGGCAAAAATATTCTATAGCTTGTGGTACATCAAATATAAAATATGCGGTTGTGGATTAAAATATTATGTATGGAAATAAAAGGATCTTAATTATTTTTGGCAGATACAGTGCTGAGGATAGTTGCATAGACTACTGAAAGAATAGGATGATAACCATTCTAATTTGGTGAGCTTCATTTACTGAATGCTCTGCATAGCTTTTCATAACTAATTGGCTCACATTTGATGTCTTCATCATAAATTGGTGGTAAGTAGTAAGTTGTGAGCTATGATTTTTTCTTAGTCCCTCCCATCCTGCACAGATTTCAATCTCATGAAACTATTGTTCATGTATAGGTTAGCCAAAATTATTTTGCTTTGAATTTTAGTGTTGAAAGTTTTATATATAAATGAGCATGTTGTGCAATATCTACGAACCATTGTTATCTTCATGAAATGGTTAGCTTAGTTTTGATAACATACAGCGTATAAATAGACATTTTAATTCATATATATATACCTTCAATTGTCTTATTGTCTAAGCCAAATGATACATTCACTGAGTAATTATAGGAGATCATTTCAGAAAAGAGTTTCAATATGATATAATGCAATTTATAATCATTCTGTTGGATCATACATTCATTTCTTAATAACATGATTGTTGTATTGAAAGGAACAAATAGAGCAGATATAGAACAAGAAAAAATAAAATGAGAGTGTTAAAACAGTTATTTCAGCCTTTGGATTACTGGCAACTGTTTAGCTCATTGGTAAGAGTAATGCTATGTTGAAGCAGCTACCATATCAGTCACAGATTCAATTTCTGCAACAGCCCCATTTTCATTGATTGTTAATTCTATTTATATTGTTCAGGCTAAATATTACATTCACCGTGTAATTCACAGGAGAACATTTTAGATAAGAATTTAAACATAATATAACACAATTTATGATCATTCAATCAGATAATATATCCATTCCTCAATAACATATGTATATATTAAATATGAACAATATATTCAGTTGGAAATTGTTTTCTGAGAAGAAAAAAAACTTGTCCCAAAGATAATTTTATCATCAAAATCTTTGTTTCATTATGAAAAAAAAGACTTGAGAAAAATCTAGTATAAACTTTTTGTGAGTAAACTTTATAGAAACAAAATATTGATAGCATGAAAAGTTGCTTATTTGTTGACAAAAAATGTAGTGCGATACTTTGTATTAGAAAATTTTCCCAAGTTTTTGATGCAGAACACCTTGATTTGAAAAAATTACCCAAATTCGGCAAATGATTTGATTCTAATAAAATTTCCTATTTACTAAAAGATGAATTTTATAAAAAGAATTCAGCTTCACAAATTTTGGAGAAGAAAATTTTTTTGTGTGTGATAACTTTCTTCCCACTTTTATCAATTTGATAACACACACACTTGTGGTTTCATTGATTTTTCACATCTTAAAGATAAATCCATGGAGAAATAGATTCTGTTTCCTTTGAAAAAAAAAAAATACTGGAATGGTCTCTGCTGAAAGCTTACTTTGGTATTTAAAAAACTGAAAAATTTTTTCTTACCAACTTTTTTTTGAGCTCCATGTTTAAGTTTAAAAGCAATATTTATTCTTCTTTGCTGCTCATCAATAAAAAAAAATTTAGAATATGGCATCTTCCATATCGAGTTCTTGAATTGGAGAAAATAGGATGAGCCATTTGGGAGAATAATAGATGACTTTAGAAATATTATGCAATAACTTTGAAGCGTGCTGATTGATGAAAAGTTAAAAATGTATTTTTCCTTGTTTTTTAGCAAAAAAGCATGTTATTTTTTGCATGGGTTTGTTGAGCAATGATTAAACTGACTTCTTTGCAACAAATCATTTTATCAAACAATTAATTAATTTTTGGTAAATTTTCAATTACGGAATTTAAATTTTTTTTTCAAATCCTAAATTAGCTGTCACCAAAATTTTACAATGATTTGATTTAAGTAAAACAAGATTGTCAATTTAAGTAAACACTGACTTTATAACAGTCTAATTCTATGTTACGATGGATTGAAATTTGTTTTTCTTCTTTCAGACAAAAATTTCGAAGTTTTTCTTTCCAGCTGAACAAAGAAAAACTTGAGAGAAAATTTAGACTTTTAATTATGTTTTCAAAATAGGGTATCGATTTCTTGGTGGAAAAACTTCTACGTACTTAACATATAAATATATATATATATAAGAGAGATATTTTTATTCTTTATGTCCTTCAAATGATTTATCATCTTTCGAACATTATCTAATTTTGCTGTCTGGTTGAGTTTTGTAGAAATATCTTTTACTTATCAATCATTTTCCTTGTGTTTATTTATCAAAATCAATTACCATCTTTCTCCTTTGCTAACTGCTCCAGCTTTTTACTTGTTTCCAGTCCCAACCTCCCTTCTTCATTTTTTTTTCTTCCAGATAGTCCATTGATCATGGAAGCAAACCAAGAGATTTGCTCTCAAACGAAGAAACATTGCAAAGGAGAGGATCATGCAAGAGATGATAACTTTCTCTGTTCAAGCCATGAATTCCAACCACTTATTGCTGTGTGCAAAAGTCCATAATGTCTTTTTTTGAAAACTAGAGAGTGAATACACAGTTGAAAAACAGTTTTCAACTTGAAACATTTGCATACACCTAATGCATCCAAGAAATGGACACATTTGGTCCGGCAGAATGAATTATAAATGGCATTTCACTATAAACAAAGCTCTTAGTGTAGAACAGCAACAAATAACTAGCAAACTCAAAAAAAACGGAGACATACCACAAACAAAGATGGAAATGTTGATCGCGCCCAAGAATTCTACCAAGAACTATACTCTTCAACAAAACAAGGACCAGGATACGCAAGATGCTGACAATCAGTTTGAGGACTTCCCAGAAGTTACACCATGAGAGGAAAATCTAGCGATCGAACAAACAAAAAAAGGAAAAGCCTTTGGACCACATAACATCATCATCGATCCACTCAAAGAAGCAGGTAAGATTGTCAACAAAAAACTATTCAACTTTTGTCTAATGCAGTTACCAAAAGAATGGAACATAGCAATCATCATGCTTCTGCATAAAAAAAGGAAATCCCAAAGACCTCAACAACTACAGGCCTATAAACCTGCTAAACTCCATCAATAAACTGTTCAAAAAGTCATCACTAACTGGATCAATAAAACGCTAGATGAAAACCAACCATGGGAACAGGCTGGATTGAGAAGAAGCTACTCGACCATAAACCATCTTCATTCAATAAATCAGCTGAAAGAGAAAGCAGCAGAATACAAAATGCCACTTGCTGTAGCATTTATAGACTTCAAGAGGTAGAAATTCCCATGGTCATAAAGGCCATCACTCGGCAAGGTGTAGACCCTGTATACATCATAGTACTGCAACATATATACAATCACAGCAACTCCTTTATTGGGATACATAAAAACTCTGAACCCTTTCAGCTCCTAAAAGGAGTGGGACAGTGTGATACTAACCCATCCAAATTCTTCACAGCCTGCCTCGAGATAATCTTCTGAAATCTGGACAGGGAGAATAGAGGAATCAAAATAGACAGCAAATATCTAAGCAACCACAGATTTGCAGACAACATCGTCCTTTTTGCAGAGAACCTATACAACCTCCAACTAATGCTAGATGAACTAAATGAAGAAAGTAAAAAAGTTAGCCTAAAAATGAAGTTCAGTAAAACAAAGGTCATGTGCAACAATCACATCAAGGATAAGGATTTAACTGTCAAAATCAAAGATGCAAAACTGGGAAAAGTAGATCACTACATTTGCCTTGGATAACAAATTTCTAGGAAACCCACAAAAGAAGAAATCAAGTGAAGAATCACACTAGTATGGCAAGCCTTTGGCAGAGCAAGCTCAACCTTCAGAAACAAGACAATCCCAATAATCCTATCCTTCTGATAGTCACTTATGGAGCTGAAACATGAAACCTAACCAAGAAGCAGACCCACAAACTGGAAAGCATGCAATGCGTGCATGAGAGAATCTTGTTCAACCTCACATGGAGTGATCACAAGACAGCAAAGTATATCAGGAAGAAAACGGGAGTCTGAGACATCATAAAATCTATTAGAAAACTCAAATGGTTATGTTGCAAGCATTGCAGACAACCAATGGACACCACAACTCATAATATGGATCCCCAAGGATCACATGCAGAACTGAGGCCAGCAGGATACAAAATAGAGAGATGAACAAGACAAATTTAGAAAATACTAGCTCCGTGATGCCCATGAAAGAGAAATGTGGTGGATCCTGGGGAAAGGTCTATATCCAACAATGAACATTAAAAGATTGATGATGATATAGAAACTTATTTGAAATGATCTCCCGTCATTACACAGTTGTTATATCATTCAATTTAGACATTTCAAATAAGATTCTATATAGTGTAATGCAATTTGTAATTCATTCTGTCAGACCAAATGTGTCTGTTTCTTGGATACATATCATTGTATTGGTAGATGTGAGAGAGACTGAGAATACACCTTATACATTTTCATTCATTCTTTCCTCTTTTGATTTTGATCTTTGCCTTCCACTTAGCACATCATTTTCAGAATTTTCTGTTTTTCAAGATGATTTTTTGAAAATTGCATTATTTTTGCTCACTCATTAAATTCCCAGTAAATCGTTCATCAATTCATCCTGATCTTGATTTTGATCTCTCAATGAATTTCAATGAAATTTTGTAGAAAGGCTAGCTGTGGGGTGAAAAAGAAGGGATAAAATTTTTCTAGATGGGATCCCATAATTATTCTATTCACTGTGTACTGCTCTATAATTCATGAAGTATATCTGAAATAAGGCCTTCATGTGTCATCTTGGAAATTATACCTTTCCAGTGGACTGTGATAAACTTTTAGTATATCATTAGGCACTCCTGATAGAACAAAAAACTGTTGAGGAACCTTTTGTTATAATTCTATTTTGAGGTAGGGTGTTTTTTTTTCATAAGACCAACTAATTTAGCTGTCAATTAAGACACAATCTTAAAAATTATACCTTTCCAATCGTCAGACTGTGTTAAAATTTTGATATCTTATAAAACACATTTGATACTATTTAAGGTTGTCTAGGTTGAATAATGAATGTGTATTTGGCATTATAAGTACTTGGTGGCCATCTTGGATGCCATCTTAGACGCCATCTTGAAAATCATACACATCAGGCAATAGAAAAAATTGGCAACCTATTTTTTATTTTCAACGTACTTCAAAGTGAATATTCATAAAAACATTACTTCATGCTTCTAATAAAAAGTTCTTACAGGATCCCAGTAGAGCTACATTTTAGCCTGCATTATTTGTACTTCATTTTCAGAATTTTCTGTTTTTTGAGATTATTTTAAAAAAATTCCATTGTTTCCTCCCTTTTGCTCACTCGTTCTATTCCCTGTAAATCTTTTCTTGCTTCAGCCTCTTTTTATACAACCTCCTTGTCACTTGCATTTCAGTTTTTAGACATTTAATCTCTTCCCCCAATAAGGTTTCTTCATGTTTAAATCTTATCTTCTTTCTGCTTTTTTTTTCATTCTATTCATTCATCTGAAGATTTTTTCAATCAAATTGAATTTTCCTCGGATATGTTCTGTATTCACTTTCTCTTAACACCATCAGTTGAGATTCCTTTTTATAGTCAGCTTCCTTTATCACCATTTTTATTTTTTTATTTTTCCTGTTCTCTGTATAATTAGTGTCATATTTCTCTCCTTTTTATTGCTCTCTCTTTCCGCTCTTTTCCTGGCCTTTGGTGCGGGATCAGAATAGAGTTCTTGATCCTCATTCATGTCCTTGTCTTCAGCTGGGTCACTACATGAATAAGGTGAGCCTTGACCAGGAGATTCCAAATCCTTGAGCAGCACCTCTCTATTGCACTATAAGGGAAGGGTCAGCAGTGATCCTGATGTCTTCATAATGCTGGTTGCTGAGACTGGGCGGTATCTATCCTTTCCCGAACGCTTGTATGTGAGACACCACAATTAACCTGACCTTGTGGCATAACTGTTCTTATGGGGAAGTGAATAAATCTCGTTTGTTACCCACTCTTTTTCTTGATTTAAAATCCCTTTTATTCCAGCTGCCTCTTATCATTTTCGACTCTTTTTCTCCTTTGAATTAGAGACTGTCAACCAAAACTGTCACAAAAACAGTCAACATGAGTTTCACCAATTTTCAAGTTGGTCTGGCTGGTTATGTATATATGTATTACATATATTCTAATCCTTATTACATTTTTTGTTCTGTTTTTCACCCCTCCCACCAAAAAAAGTCCTTAGTGGACGATACAAATTTATACTGAATTGACACCTGAGTTCAGGTCCAGCAGCATTCAAGCTTGTTTTTGTTTAAAAATCAGACTTTAAAAAAAAATAAAAATTAGACTTTTAAAAAAAAATCAAACTTTAAAAAAAAAATCAGACTTTTTTTTGAGATCATTGCCCAACAACGGGCAAGAGGAGTAACTTATTCATTGATCACCCCTTTTTCCAACTTTTAATTGATTATGCTGCCAAAAGATGTTGGTCACGTGACGTTTCTTATTGAGCCATTAATTTTCTTTTTTTTATTCATCTTTTTTCTCTCGCTTTTACTATATCTCATTCTTTTTCAATCCATCCTTACCCCAATGCTAAAAACCAAATGTCCAGTGTTTTGTGTAAGGAAATACTCAAGCCAGCTGCAATCAATAGTCTAATGAAGTAATTAGTGTAGCTAACTCTAATCCTTCGAAAAATCAAGATAAAACCTTTTCCTATTTAAGATAAGAACAAATAATTATGACCAAATGTTGACTTTTGATCTTTTTCACTTACATCTTCAAAGACAAATTCAGTGATGATATGAGTAATGATATTATTATAGATTAGTACGCTCATAAGTTGATAAATTCATATACTTATAAGTGTTATAAAGAAATTAATAAATAATCTGACGGAATAATTATAGATACGTTATTTTTATTTGAAACTGTATTTTAACGGACATCCCATTTTTACACAATGAATTTGCCAGTTGGCCTAGATAGCATGAATAGAATAAACAATTAAAGAAATGGGCTGGTGCAGGAATCGAACCTACATCCAAAATGCGATGCCACCGGAGCCAAGTAGTCAGCTGGTAAGTCAGAGCCCCGAATGAGATCAGATTTGGGTATGAAGCAGTTATTCAAGCCTCCAACTTACCAGCTGGCTGCTTAGCTCAAATGGTAAAATTGGCATCACGGGTTTGATTCCAGCAGCAGTCCATTTCTTTCACTGTTTATTTATCACGCCAACTATCATATTGTAAATATGTAAAAATGGAATGTCAGTTCAAATAGAATTTCAAATGAAAATAACGTATTTATAATTATACTTATATATATGTCCAAATTGTATACAAAAACATGTATATGTAGATATTCAGTAAATATTGTATCTGTAATAGAAAATATATCTCTTATAACTCACCAAATTGAGCATTACAAAATGTAGATCAACTGCCGTTCGATGATAGATCCAATCAAACAGAAGTGGCAGAAGATGACATCACAGTAGCAGTGAGAGGTCTTCATTCAACTATCTGAGAAAGTTTTTATATTCTGATAAATGTTCACAGTCCCAAGTTCATGTGGCACCAATATTCCTAGCACCAGAAATGTTCCCGAATCTTGTAAATGACATATTACAATTAACTGATTGCACAGAATATAAGGAGCTTTATTAACTTTGAGGAAAATCCTAATAAATGGTACTGAGAACTTGTGCATTAAGGTAATTAATATCAACAAAATCAATGGTTGAATATACAGTTTTTATTCTTGAGCAAAGTAGACAATCATTTATGATACATGAAAAACATTAGCAAGAACAATGTTGAACAAGAGGTTTAGCTTTCTGAGATCATTAGCACTTTTTTTTTTGTCTTCTTTTCAAAAGTTAAAAGTCTCCTCACTGACCTTTGGATAATAGCATTTTTGAGTCCATATTTATGCTACGAAATAGACTCCTTTAATTTTAACTCTTTGTCATACTTGGAACCATTGTCAGTTATAATTAAAGATTCTGTGATATATTCAAAGGAACATACCATTTCTGTGTTTTAAGGTATTACAATGCAATAAATATGCAATTCTAAAAGGTTTACCTGTACTTTTTTAATGAATCTAAAGCATAGATTGTATTTTTATATCATAAAAAAGACAGATAAAATATAATTGCCGAAAAGTATTGCCTGCACCAAATGCTTGCTCGTCAACTGCATATTAAAGTAAATTCGAATCAAGCAATTTGAAGATTCTTTGGAATCATAGTATTGTCTACTTGAAGAATGCAGTTAATTAATTATTGTTAATTAGAGCTTCTACAACTGATGCAAATATTCATATAATTTGTATTTGGAAACTTAATTACACCAAGCACTCTTCATTTGTCCCTAGATGAATATTAACATCTAACATCATTTTACTTGACATTAACAGCATAATTAATAACGAGTTTACAATTTTCTGAGGATGACAAGAAAACAATTATAGTTCGATAATCTTCTGTCCATATCAGTTTATTATATTACAGATCTGATACAGCTTTTGCCAAATCTCTGGTTCTAATTAATGATTCAAGACAAGGCAAAAAAATTAGATTTATAATCTGCTTTGAAAGTTATCCGAGACTTAAATTTTCTAATGCCCTTACTTATTCTTTACATGAAAATGTCTAGCACTTTGCTATAAAATATTTCATTTCCCCTTTTTTCATTCGAGTTAGAAAAAATGAGTTTATTTTACAATTTGGCTTCAGGCTAGAGAATTACTGGAATCAACTTTAATGATAAACACACTCTCATATTTCTTTTGAGATCCAAATACACTGGCTTGTGAAAACATCAAACAGCTATAGTTTATTGCACAGGTGCAAGCAGATATTTGGTGATAGTTTGTCTCAGCAACAAAGATCTGTGAGTGCTACCGGTCCAATGTCAATCAGGGCTTGTACATAAATTGCCCAAAAGTGTTTTAAGGTGTGGCTGGGAATGGTAACAGATATTTACTATGACAAGAAAAACATTTTTTGAGCATTTTTATTCTCTTTATAAGGGACAGTTTTGCAGTTTATACTTAATAACATTGTTTGTCATGACAAAATGAAACAGCAAAGACGTCAAGTTTCCATCTAGATGAGAGATGTGCAAAATATCTAATAAGACATTAAGAAGAAATGCTGGAAATCACAGATGAACAGATTGATCAATTGATTCCTTGAACTTTCGAGCAGCACTTTGTATATGATTTTAATTTCTTCTCTCTCTCTCTCTCTATATATATATATATATATATATATATGTATAATTAAATGATTGTGTCATCCACAGACAGCTGTTTTGTAATATTACAACTCTTCAGTGTGGCTATAGACTATCCATTTTCCCATCTAGTACTACGAGGTAGGATCAAAACCTTTGCTTCAGACCTGGAAGCTGGCATTTTACCTCTGCTCTAGGCAGAACTGGACGGTCAGTAAGGTTGAATTTAAGCAGCATATTTACTCACGCATAATTCCCCATCTACTAGAGTGCTCTATTCCTAAGCTGGAAGAATATAAATATTAATATGTATATATATATCCTAACTAATATTTGAGCCTCTTGTTTGCTTGTTTGTTCATTTATTTGTATTGCTTCTCCTCTGAAAGCAAGAGTCCTATCGACTCAATATTCTGCATATACTCTTAGGATAGATCAATTTACCATGTTAGCAATGTGAAGTTGACCTCAGATGTCATTTGATGTCTCATCAGAGATCATTTCTTGGCTTTTTTTTGTGATATGGACCACCAATAGTTCTGAAACCCAGCATACGGATACATTTTATGTGACACTGACTTCTGAGGTCATTTAAGATCACTAAGGGATATTTTAAAACATTTGTATTTAGCTACAATTTAGCAGCCATGACACTATAATTACACAGAGACATCTTCCCATGGCAAAAGTTATATGCAGTTGACCTCTTTTGTCATTGGAGGTCATCAAAGATCACTTCTGGCCAGTTTTCAGGGACATTATTTTGGACCAAAGATGCTGAAAATGCCAATGTAGATACATCTTCTGACATCTACAGTAACAAAATTAAAGGTCATACAAGGTCACCAGAGGTCATTTCATGTCATTTCTCACCAATTTCTAAAATTTGGGTAATAATTTCTCAACCTATCCCATATAAATTTGCCAGTGAGATAAAATCATATCTTGGTAGAGGTCATATGCAATGCAATATTGACCTCAGGAGTCATTTGGGGTAATTTCTGGTTTTGTCTGGCAAATTTTCCAACTTGTTAGCCACAAACAACTGGAATTTGGCATAGAATCAAATTCTCTAATGGCCAAAATATTTTGGAAAGTTGTTCTGACATCAGGGTCATATGATGTCATCATTTCTGGTCATTTCTAGCAGATTTTCTAAGTTGTTTACCTGAATATTGCACTTGGGATGCAGAAATTTTATATTGGGGTACATCGTTTCTTGGCAAAAGTTACAAGTAATGTGTGGTTGATGCTGGAGGTCCTGAGATCATTTGTAATAAGGCAGAAGGACAATCTTTGAAGACCACGGGTCTTTACTTGATTCTTCCATGGCTTCTCCAGGGATAGCTCTATATTGGTTGTTGTTCTGGGGTCAGATCCTGGCACCCGATTGGAGAAACACTTATGTAGTATATCCAGAAGCCCTGTCAAACAAGATGACAACATCATTTATTCTTTTTTGTGTGAATATTCCTTTCATTACAGGTACTTTCCCATGTGTACATAATTGTTTCTTACATTTGCTGCGTTATGTTAGAAGAAATATATCAAAGAACATATTTCCCCTGTTTGTTTATTTTCCAAGTTATTTTCTCCTGCAGCAATACCGGGTATCCCTGCTAAGTGTAAATAATTGTTTTTTCATTTCCTGTGTTATGTGAACAGAATTATATTTAAGAACATATTCCTCATGTTTGGTTGTATTATAAGTTATTTTCTCTGCGGGCAATGCTGGATATTCCTGCTAATGCATGTATAGATCCTGGGGGTCTGGAGGGTTCAGACTTAGCCCAAGCAGGATGGGTCCAGCCCGCTCCTGCTTGGGCAAAACACAAATTTGAAAATTAGAAATGTTAAATAAAAAAAGAAGTTTTCTGAACAATATAAACCGAGTAATCCTAAATAATAATAAATTAGCCTTAAAAAACAAAAATCATTATATCCATCATCTAATTAAATGGATGGTGTAAAAAAAAAGTATCCTGGCTCTTCTCCTGATGTATATCTCCAATCACTCTCTCTGTTAGTATAATATGACCAAGCAATGGAGTGCTTTTTTTCTTTCCGAAAAGTTTCTGCATCAGCCAATTTTTATTAGAAGCCAAAGTAGGAGAAACGAGAGATCTGTTCAAGAGATAATTTATGTATCATTCGTGTTTGCTGTATCATTTGGTATGAGCACATCCCAGTAAGAATCTCCAGAGATTATAGACAGTAGAGAGAAGAAAAGACAAGAAATAGGAGAAAGTAGTGGAAGCAGTAATTCTTGTTGAAGTCACCATAACACCGTAAGCTGTTATCACATGAAAATGGCTGATAAGAATTGCTATAGAAATCCAAATGTTCTTACTTTGTTGGAATGTTTCTTTACTTTCCTAATTATTATTCAGTCCCTAGTGGATTTGAAGTTTTAACATCAATAGTTTACCAATATCATTGTCTCTTCCAATCTTTGCATTATATTTCATCTAGGCTTTACCCATTGACCTCACCAGTGAGTCTGTCACACCCAGTAGTACCTTATTTATTCATGCCGAGTACCATCTTTTGTAAGATGTGATTCCCTATTTTCATCTCAGGTGTTACTTGGAAGTTTGGGAAATTTGGCAATGTTGTAAGAATAGCAGACAACTGCAGAGCATCACAATTCACAATGTGGATCCCCAGAGATCATATGTGAAAATGTGGCCGGGAAAAAGATAGAAAGGTCAGGCAAATCTTCAAGAAGGTCTTTGTCCAACCATGGTTGCTAAAAGGCTGATGGTGATGCAGGTGATGATTAATTATAATATAAGATTTAAGGTTTAAATTCATTTTTGGAATCAAGTATTGAAAGTAACATCTTTCAATTGAAACCTGTCCGCCCCCTCACAAGTATTGCTCTTATGAATGATTTTCAATGACCAGGCACAAAGTTTTTCTGTTGTTGTTTCAATTTCCTATTAAATACATTTTTTTTAGCTCTGGTTTGCTTGCTTACACTTGGTTCTTCAGATATCCCTGCAGGTAAAAATCTAGGGCAGTCAGATTTCCGAGTTTTTAGAAAGTATAGATAGATTTTGTAAGGAGACACAAGGACATCATTTGAAGGACATTATTTTCGTTACTTGATTCCAAAGATAAATCTAAACCTTTAAATCTATATTGTAATCCAAACTTAGTAATAAGCACAAATTTAAAGAATGTTTTAACTCCAATATTACTGGCAGATATGGTTTGCATGTCTGCCTCACAAACAGATGATTACGGGTTCGATTCACGTATGAGCAAAGAGTGCGGAAAACACTTGATAGGTCAGATTTCCCTGTGCAGCCAGCAGCTAATTGAGTATACTCCAAGCTGTGTGATGGAATACATGTATCAACTGCCCTAGAGTCGTGTCCTTCCTTGGATAAAAAGTGAGCAGACCTTTACTCATCTTCCAAGATGTCTGGCCAACATGGAAGATTATGGCAAACAGAAACCCCGAATGGGTGATGCATTCTGCTATGCAGTGTAGGAAATGTTTATAATTAATAACTCCTCTGTGACTCATAGCCTCTCATCTACTCGATGATAACTAAATGTACACCAACCAATTGAATAACTAAACCTTTTTAACAAACTAACGGAACAATGTGTATGAGATTCTATCCAAAATTTCAAAAGAACCTGATCATGAAAAGAAAATGCTTACCTTGATACTTAGTTTTCATCGTCTTCATCAAGTTGTCCCATTATATGCAGTGGTGCTATAAGTTCTTCCAAGATTCCATGCATTAGATAGGACTTTGCGTACCATAAGTAAAAGCCTAAAAAACACACACAAAAAAAAACTTAACAGGACCACGTTATCTTTAAAATAAATGTTGACTGAGATTTTTGGTGTATTTTCTTGTTTGTGACTATTTCTGATATGAGGAGTTGTAAGGAAAAAATTACCCGCTGTATTGGCAAAATAGAACATTTAATATTTTACCTAACGTTGCATTATTAATGAATAGATATGGCAAAGTGCCTCTAAAAATACAACTTTGACAAATGATTCATTCTCACGTAAAAGTCAATGTTGGAAACTAGAAATCACAAGCTTTTATTGGTTATTTTGTCTGATTTTTAGACTTTTTTCTAAAGAAAATTCACTCACTTTTTCTGTTGTCAACAAGTCCACCAATGGTTAATTTGAAAATGTCTCTCATTGTTGAAGCATTTTCCCCATTTGGTATCAATTGTTTGGAGAGGAACAAGCCACAAGTACAGCAGTAACTAGACATTTGGATTCAGCTTTAACCAATGAAAATAAGTTTTTTTCACTGTTGTTCTGTCTACTTCCTGACATAACCTTTCTTGGTTACTGTGTGCTTCCTGACATAGTCTTTAATCCGAGGCTACTATTTCTACTCCATAAGAAAGAAAGCTAGCACACTTTGAATTGTCTGGGTGAGCACTGTTCAAATAGATTGCAATTAGCGTTTTCTTGTTTTATGTCTCCTAACTTCAACATTCTGCTATTTATCCTTAATTCTTTATCATTCTACTGGCCTCTGAATTTTTCAGCTTCTGCTTTTATTTATAAAAATGTTGTCAAGACTTAGTTGTATTTCAATTAAGCCATTGACCTACGATATCTTTGATATTTTTGGATCTCTTCTTAGACAAATTTTGAAATCACAAAGATGAATAAATAAATGGTGGTATTGTTTGTTTTTTTCTTTTCATGAATCTGTTTTTACTTCCATTATTTGTGATGCGGTTTGTCAAGAACCTTTCATTGAATAATATCAATAAAAATCTGATACTTTTGTGTTTTAGGTGATTCTTTCCCTTGTTCATCTCCATGTATGAAATAGCTCATCCTACAAGTCATCAATCCAGTTCCATGGATGAGATAATTCACACGATAGTGGGTTATTCAGTCCAGTGCTATGGGTGAGAAAATTTGTTAACACATGGAAATTTTACCTATTTAATTCTGATATGACAACTAGTGAATGAAGGATTTCTATTTTCCTCAAATTTTTTATGAGAAAAAAAAAAAAAGCTGTCGCAGGAGTTACAATCTTGAAAATATATATATATATATGAAAATATACTTGATAGACATCAGGTTAAGAAGACTAATAGGTTATGAGCCATGGAGGATAAATGGGCTGATACTTTCATAAATTTCTGATACTTTTCATTCCACTATTCTCCTTACACCCAATGGCTACAGAAGCTCAATTTGCTTCCTGTTTATCTCTGGGGAAGAAACCTCATTATGTATAAAGTTGGCTTCCAGAAGAACTAATCACAGATGATTCAGACATAGAGACCTCCATAATAAGGACAATGTCGAAATCTTCTTTGGAATGGTTTAGGGCATTAATACCAATTTTCTTTCATACTGCTCCTTTGATAAATGTCTTACTGATGGGAGTCAATTCAAATGAAGTTGTGATCCTTGATGTGGCTACCCTTGAGAGAATATTGCCGATGAACATAGTTACTAAGAAAACTATATATTCCTTTAAAAAAGCACACAAACAAACAGCTGCTATTATTTCAACCTTTCCTCTTAATTTGGATTAGTTTTGTTCAACTTTTGGGCGATGGCAAGTTCAAGCCACTCTTCAAGTAACCAAACTAAATTATTCAACTCTGGGCCTTTGGGAGGGGAATGAAACTGGTTCATTGCACCCGAAGGGACAAAGATGAGAATCAAAATTCTGAATAAAGCAGCAAATTTGAGGAGAAAGAAGAAAAAAAAAACTTCCTGGGAACTTATATCCCCCTCCCCACTTAGGAACAGCTAATAAACCCCTAATCCTCAGACCATCCAAGTGGGGTTGAAAGACATGGCAAAATTCCTTAACAAAGTTACAAATGGTCGAGTCCTAGAAACTTTGAATTGGTACATTATGTCTATTTATGAAAAAAGGTTTACAATCATTTTCCAGCAAGCAAATAGAGTATGGCATACTAAAAAGTTTTTTGCAGATGGAAACAGGATGGCTAGAGGATGGGGGTGCTTGTATTGAGTGTGTGTATGGGTTAAAGAAAATAGAATTGCACGGTCCTCAACTATATGAAGGAACTCAAAGAAACTTTCTTTCAACTGCAATTAAAAACTCCTGACTCCCTTGGAAATCTCTGAAGCACTTCTCATAGCATAGTCACCTTTGAATGACTGAACATAAGCACTGAGATGTCATTAATATACAGAAAAGTAACTAGCTAGATCTAATAGAGATATTCAATGCTAAACAAGCGAAATTCAAGCATTTAGATGTTTACTTAGAATCGAAAGACAGAGGAAGATTTCAGTCTATCAAACAAGGGTTCAGAAACCTATCAGCTGGATATGACCACTGGATGATCCTTGAAAGAAATTCCATATTCACCTGATCTAAACTGCTTTTAAGAAAGTTTGCAAATCTATGGCTTAATGTAGAATTGTATACCTTAATGTAAATATAATTTTCATTCATCATCATCAGCCATCATAAGTCTATTGCTGGACAAAGAACTTTCCCAGCTCCTTTCATGTCAGCCATAATTGTGCTAACCATTACCATGTCCTACTGGCAAACCTTTATATATTATCTCACAATCTTATGTCTGGTCTTTTCCTACTGTGTTTGTTATCTCTAGAGTACCAATAACCTTTTGAACTATTTTATCTTTTCTTCTTGCTGCATGTTCAGCCCATCTCCATGTTTGTCTGTTGATCATCTCTGTATCTTTTACTTTGGTCTGTTCTTTCATCCAGGGTTTTCTTTTCATATCTCTAAGTATCATTCTTAATATTTCTCCTTCTATTGATCTTTTATTTAATGTTCTCAGAAGTATTAAAAGTCTGCTCATTGCAACCTATGATGAAATATGATCCAGCAGTTATTTTAAAACTTATAGATTGTCTACAAAGTACTCATTCCTAGTGTTTTGATTATTGTAATTCACACCATAGATGGATTAGAACATCGTTTGTGATAAACATAGTTTTTATTCAAATAAGATGACATACCTCCCATTGTTACTTCTTGATATTTAGAAATTATTTTTTATTTATTAACTTTTGAGATATGATTTGCTGTCTGCTCACAGATACATGTCCTGGCTTCAATGTAGCAGAATGATTCTCAACTCCTGCATCAAATAATTCAATGTGAAGATCAAAGATAGATATAGAAGTCCGATAGAAAAATACTACAATTATTATTAATTTTTGACTTTTCTCTTGATATGAATTTGTTATGTAGTTCTTTTTTTATCACAACTTTCTCTCAGGCTGTTGACCTACAGCAGTGAGTAAATTGTACAGATCAGAAATGAGCTATGAGGACTCTGCGGCTTGTCAGTGGAAACGGAGGGTAGGTTTAAGGGCTAGATTTGATCTTCTGATAGCTCAATAGTGGAGCATCTTGAGAGAACCAAACTTACAACTCTAAAAAATAATCAGTTAAACTGCTTAACAAGTTATTACTCTACACCAGAAACCCCAACACATATAAGACATTCTTTTCAATCTACCTCTCTCGAACCAATTAATTGATACAAAATCAATCATTTAGAATCATGAACTGTAACACAAGCCTTAAATTCAACCACAGAATTTCAAAAGAGAATCTTGATTTTTTAATAACAATATTTGCTGTTAAAAAGTTAATTCTTTTCATCAGAAAATTTATTTTCAAATCAGAGAAATGCTTCTTTTGATTTATTGATATTACTGATGCTCCAACCAGTATTAATTTTTGACTAGTTTTTTTTATCATAATTTTAGACACCTTTCACAGCAGTGACTCAGAACATCAGTTTACGGCGGTTAGTGAACAGTGCAGATTGGAAATAAAGAGATAGCTCTAGGTCAAACTCCAGCTTTCACGCTTTTACTCTGAGGAGCCTGCCTATGTATCACAACTGCTCTGCCAAGTTACCTCAAGATTTGAAGTTGGGAGATGATCATGATTAACTCCTTTAACTTATCCTTCATTCAAAAAAATGAATAAAGAAAATATTACAACTGATGTATTTGTATGAATAAATTATTGTGTAACAATTAAAGTTTCATAAAGCTCTCTGGTATATAGTTGATTGTTGACTTAAATTTATTATAAAAAGCATTTTACAGTTAAATGAAAAAAAAATATACATCTTCTGTTCCAATGTTTCAAGCATCCTCATTGACCGAGGGTGTGAATCTTTCTTTGCAACTAAAATCTTAATATTGAAAGCTATAAAAGGCATGTCAATTGCTTAACCCTGAGTTTTCTGATCGATCACAAACTAATTCCACCTCTGCCCTGGTGGAATAGATTTTTCTAAGTTAGATGATTACTGCAAGTGGCTGGAATTAGAGAAATATTCCAGGGATCGGTGTATTTGGCAAATTTACTAAGCTCTCTTAACGAAAATCAATATTCTTTAGATTAAGAAGTCCTTTATTTTTCCACAGATTTCTCAAGTCTTACTAGAAACATTGTAAATAATGTAAGTAGAGTTCTGTGTTTGATAATCAGGTTTCTATTGGTTCTGATAAGATCATCTGAGACATCTTTAGAAACTGTAATTCAATTCAGTGTTCAACTTTATCTTGACCTCCTCTTACTAAGTGGAAAGCATGCATTTAAATAATTCTCCACTGAAACATTTAGCATTATTTAATGTGATTATGTATATACGTATGCGACCAGCTTTAAATTATTTCCAGTTCAGCTGCAGACATTTCTTTAAAACAAAATATTCTGCCTAAGATATTTTACTTACACTCAATTAGAGCAAAGTTTCTTTCTGTGGAGAAGAAATCTGCAAACTTTGAGTTTTTTCATTTGAAAATCTTTATAAAAAAATTCTCTTTCTTTGTCATGCATCAGTAATTTGAGAATATTTCTCATTCCTTATTATGTATGTTATCTAAAAGCTGTATGCGAGCAGTGTATGTATTAAAAAAAGTCTTTTTGAAGATGAAATATATAGCCTTAATGTTTTTATTTGAAAATCTTCATAAAATATTACCAGGATTTCTATAAAATACACAACATAAAGTGAACTTATACACTCGGGGATTGTCACTATATTTTATGCTGAAAATTATTTTGACAATATATATATTTTATGAGGAGCTACCCCCAAATTTTTGGAATTTGACAATAAATTATTCATTTACCTTAACATATATTTTCCATCATCATCTTAAAACTATTACTTTGAAGGAAACAGTGGAAACTACTTGTTAGGGTTCTGCTAGCATAGGGTAGCTGTAAAAGTCTGTCAAACTTTTGGGTAATATCAGGTTGGTACAAAAATTATTTTGGTGATTCTTATTCTAAAGATTTATTCTTATTTTGGAATAAACTATTATTCAATTATGTTCTTAGAATATACCATTTTAAAGCATGAATTCATTCTATCTATCCAAGCTGAATGTTTTCTCTTTACTATTTATTCTTGTTCATTTGAGGCTGTCAAATCAAAGATGGAAAAAAACAAACTTGAGCAATTCTGAAGTATGAGTTCGGAAAGGAACATTAAGCAACAGAAACTGCTCGTAATATCAACCAAGTGTTTAGCCAAGGGACCATCAATGAACGTATATTTCAACATTGGTTCCGAAAAAGAGATGATGAGAGAGATTGTGGATGTCTTTCTGTGATTAATGACATTGGAATGAGGTCATTATCGAGGGAAACCCATACAAATACAAGAACTAAACATTGACCATACAGCATTGGTTTGACATTTGTACCGAATTGGAAAAGCAAAAAAAGCTTGACAAATGGGTGCTGCATTGGCTGAACAAAAATAAAGAAAAATTGCTGATATGAAGTCTGCTCTGTGCTTCTTTTTGCTCAACAAAAATGATCCATTTCTTGACCGCATTATGACATGTGACAAAAAACCCACGATTGATGGCCTTCCATGCAGGGAAGTGGAGATGAAGCGCCCAAAACACTTCTCAAAGCCAAACCTGTATCAAAAGAAAATTATAGTCACTGTTTCGAGGTCTCTCCAAACAGTGACTATAATTTCCTTTCTGCACAGAATCATCTGCTATATCTTCTTGATTCCTTGCAAAACCATCACAGCAAAAAAGTATTGCCAGGAAATCAACAAAATGCGCCAAGAACTGCAACATTTACACCCAATATGGATCAATCAAAAAGCACCGATATTTTTACATGACAATGCCTGACCACGTGTCGCATGAATGACCCTGCAAAAATTAAACAAAACTGTACCTCACTCAGCTTACTTACCAGACCACACTTTTCTATCAAGCACCATTTTTTCAAGCTTTTTAACAACTTCCTGCAAGGAAAGGTCTTTAAGAACAAAGCAGCAGCTCAAAACACCTTCAAAGAGTTAATTGGCTCCAGGACCCCAGAATCCTATGCTTCTGGAATGAATGGACTTGTTTCTAGCTGGCAAAAATGTTCAGATTCTGAAGGTTCTTATTTCAATTGATAATTGTTATTCTAATCTGAGATATACTGCTTTGAAGTTGATGGTGAAATAACTCAATTATTTTTGCCCACACCTAATATCTTGTACATTAAACATCTGATTTTTAAAAGTTCTTATTGATATTCTTTACAAATATAAGAATTATCTTCTGTGATTTATATGAGACCTGAATATCATATTTTATTCATAAAATAAGAGTGGACATCTTGCTGTTGGGTATCAGACAGTTATTATTGTGTTGTGAATTCAAATCTTACGAGATATTTTACGATTGTGGTTTTGCATTACAGTAAGGTATGCCTAGTCTTGTAGATCATTTCTCAACTGTAGCAGTTTCATTTTTATCTGAGTGCCTTATGCTTGTGACCTTGTGCCAGACTAACCTAAGGAGCATCTAACTGTCATTTAATCGTTAGTGAGATAGTCTAAAGAGCATTACTATGGTGTGGTGGGTCATCCTCACTGAATACTCATCACTTCAGGTCATTTACCAGACTGAACTAAGCTCAATAAACATCTGGATATTTCACTATGCTGCAATGGTAAACAAGCTTGTCTAACAGGCTGTTATATAAATTGGAATTGGATTCTCCAAGGTGCCTAGCGACTGGGGACTTTTGATGGACTAATGTAAGGTTAGTAAAAACCTCATATGCCTACCTTAGTTCATTGGTGAGTACAAGGACGGAAATGAAGGGGATTACTCAGTCTATATCTACTTCTCAATTTCCAGGGTTTTTATTTCTCCACTGTCTACCAATCAATCCTTACCAAGTTCCCCAAAACCAGATTTCTATCACTGGGTTAGCAAACTCATCTCAGACTAATTCCCTATTGCTAGAAGTCTTACGTTCTTGAATGCCCCAACACTGTAACTTTGTGCCAGACTAAATTACATTTAGTAAATAAACATTTATGAAATACGATTTTTCTCACTCGTACAAACTGAATCTATGTACAAAGGAAAATGAACAGAAGAAATAAAATGAATTAGTAATGAAGATTTGTTTCCCTCTATTTTAGAGAGTTCTTATAGATCTTCATATCTTAGATCAGTGGATTCAATGTAACAATTGAATGATATTTTGGGAAAAAATGAGCTTTATAGGCTGTGTAGTATGGTACATTTTGAAATCTACAAAAACTTTAGGATCAAAGACTTAATTGTCAAAGTTTCTGGGATTTCTTTCTTTCATCTATTTCTTTCATATAATCAGTATTATTGATATTTTGTTTGTAGACTTATAAGCTGATACACAGTCAGTAGAAATCTCTCTATTGATGGAACAGCCTGACATGCAAAACAAAAATCTCCAACTGAGATATCTTCAAGACATAAATTGGCTGCATAACAAACACAAAGGATGGTTCAGTAAAATGTTTGACGACTTATTGTCACAAATGCTTTTGATGAGGAGGAATATTTGTACAGCACGTTATAATGATTTATTGTCAAACTTCTACCATAGAATTTTGACTATTCTTTCATAGGTAAAAACAATGAGAATAACAAAGACAAGACCAAAGACCAATGATGTCATGCATGAATAACCATGACATAGTGACATATTCAAAAACTGGTGGCAGATTCACTCCCATTCCTAGAGCCAAACTCAGGTTGATTTGTTTTGCCGAAGTCTGCAAATCACATTTATGGGAACTACTAACAAAGCAGTTGAAATGGGACATAGTTTTAGAAAAAATATTGCATGGAGAAATCAATTCTGTTTTGTTTACCTTTTAGATTTTAATGAGGCAAGGGAGTTTGAACTTAATGCAGCCAAGCTTGTTCAACCCCATTTTTTAATTGGTCTATAATTACTCCGATATAAAGAAAATTTTAGAGCAATTACAGATAATACTTTAACCTTTCTTTCAAATAATGAAATAACTTGTCATGAGATTTTTGAATATCAGCAAGTTCTACTATTCATTTTGTAATATGAACAGGCTTGTCACTTGCAGTCTTCTGTACCGTATTAACTCGCTCCCCTACAAGAGCAAAATATGAGACATAGTTGTTTTTAATGTGGGATTCCAGTTACGAAAAGTTGCAAAAATAGTTCCAGTCCCGTCGACTAGTACTGCTCCCCTGAGACTGGGCCGAGGTAATTTTTTGAGGCCACAAGAAGAATCCTAGGCGTCTTGTGCTTAGCTATAACTAACCTCAGTAATTCATCATCAGTGATGTCACTGTACCGGCACAAGGGTAGAACAGATACTATGCTCTGAACGACGCAAATAACCGTCTTCTGTACCAATTTGCAATGGAAACACGTCACACATTGATCCCGTCAGATACACAAGAACGTTGGTGAACTAGTGAAGTGTGCTAAGGATTATCCTGTAATAGAGTGTTCAGAACCTCTTTTAATCAAGGAGTGCTCTGATGTCTGTGGTAAAGTCAAGGAAACCAGGTATCTTCTGGCAGCAACATATTGAAAAATGTCATATCATAAATCCATCTATATTCAAAATAAATTATATATAAATCAAAGTCACTAAAGGAATTCTGTCAGGTATTAGACAAGATTACGCATTAATCATTCAGTGTTACTCATGAGGTGTTTATTATCTTACTATAAACATAAATATCATATCCATACCTTGTATAAATGAATCAGCATAGCCCATATGGGGACTAGAACTAATTATCTAAAAAATTATTGATAACTTTCTTTAAAAGATAGATCTTTAATCTACAATTATCTAAAATATGCAAGCATAAGATTTAGGAGATGTTGGTCGAAAGTGACCGCAGACACTCAAAAGAGCACTTTTTGAAAAAAACAAAACAAAAAAAACAAACTGTCCTTAGATAGTGCTTAGGTGATCTATTCATGCAAATTTTCAAGATTGGTTGATCCATAAGTGGGGCTATGGTGAGATGATATTCATCATCATCATCATCATCATCATCATCATTCTCTTAATGTCTGTCATTGGACATAGACCTTCCTCAGGATTTGCCACACCTCTCTAACACAGGCGTCGTGGAGCCAATACTTTCTGAATTTGTCTAGTTCATCTCTCCAACTTATATTCTGCCAGCCCTGGTTTCACATGTGATCTCAGGGGATCCATGTTGTAAGTCGTGATGTTCATCGGTTGTCTGTCAGTCTTGCAACATGATCAGGCCATTGCCATTTGAGTTTTCTAATGGATTTTATGATGTCTAGGACTCCTGTTTTTTTTCTAATGTATTGTATCGTCATGATCTCTTGATGCAATGTTGAACATGATTCTTTCATATGCACGTAGCATGGTTCTCAGTTTGAAGGTTGGTCTCTTGGTTAGGTTCCATGTTTCAGTTCCATAAGTGACTATTGGGAGGATGCATTGGTTGTATACCCTTCTTTTTAGGACTGGTGGGATCTTCTTGTTCTTGAAGATTGAACTTGCTCTACCAATCTTGCCATCTTAGTGTGATTCTTTGCTTGATTTCTTCTTCTTTTGAGGATTTCTTGGAGATTTGTTTTCAGCAGTAGATGTAGTGGTCAACTTTTTCCAGTTTTCATTTTCAATTTTGATTGTTGTGAGTTTTTTCTATGTTTGTTGCTCACAATCTTTGTTTTGCTGAAGTTCATGTGAAAGTCAATTTTCTTCATTTAGTTTGTCAAGCATGAACAAAAAAGACAATGTCATCAAATCTGAGGTTGCTTGGGTATTCGTCTATTCTGATTCCTTTATTTTTATGATCATCTTGAGGTAGACTGTGAAGAGTTTGGATGGGCAGGTATAATCTTGTTTTACCCCTTCTTGGAGCTGAAAGGGCTCTGAGTCTTTATGTTGCCTGATAATGGAACTGCTGTGATGGTATTAACCTGAAACAAATCCCTAATTTCAAGTACCAATCTCTCTGTAATGTGTAGCAAAACTGATACTTAATTTTTCACATTACTGATGGTTATCAAGTGTTAGTAAGAATAGGAAAGGGATTGGAGAAATCCAAGTCGTTTAATAAGGGGGTTGGAAGGGAGAGTGGAGAAAAGAAAGTTAGGGAATTTGAAAAGAAGGTAGGAAGGGAGAGGGGCTGATGGCTGCTAGTGATACTATGTACCTCCTATTATATATATGATGATTAAAGACTATCATTTTGCTCAACCATGATTTTTTTTTCAAGAGTAAAAATCAGAATATTCATAATCGTGTTGATTTTTCTTCTAGTGCACTAAACTATGAATCATAAGTATTTTCTAACACTTTCATTTATTTCCATATTGATGACATTGAATTTTCTGAAAGTCTCCAAGTGAAAGAAGGTGAGGGTCACCTTTCTATGATTACTAACGATCCACTAAGGTCATAAAAGAAGGAAATAACCCTGACAAACTATTTGAGGGGAGGCCCAACTATTGCAAGTTATCAGAACAACAATTACTAAATATTTCAGAAAATTGAAAGAATAAGAAATCAGAATTTTTTTACCTCACTCTATCAAATTGATCATTTATTCCAATCCAAGCAAAGAGATTGTCATTGATAAGCATTCAGTCAATTAGTTACTGGTTTGCTGGTTGTCCATCATTTGGTTTGCTGATCAATTCGTCGGAAGGTCAGTTTACTATCAACGCTTAAAAGTGTTCAAATAAAAAGAAACAAGTTAATTTTAATACATTAGGTATCAAAACATCAAGATTTAAAATTATGTACTTTCAAGAATTTACCATTTTGTACAGAATTGCATTTTTGTATCAGAGTTTTACCCTCCGGTTCACATCTTTGTATTTTTTCTTCTAGACGTTTTTTTCTGCCCAAGTATTTTTTTGGCAATTAAGACTGATTGATCATTAAGATTCCTGAATAAATATGATTTTTAGGGACTAAATGAAAGTATGCTAAATTGGTATGCACTCATTTGTCCAATGACCATTGCTCAAACCAACAAGCATGAACAAATTATAGTTGAAACCAGATACGAATCGTCCTGTTGACTAATATACTTCACAATAAAATGACTGGCAAACAATTGACCTGCAACCAATGTACTGGTAATGAATGGTCCTAGCATCTCATTGATATACTCCTTAGTGATCATGTTATATATCAAATTATACTGGGCAACATTTTCACAACCATGATGATTGCTAGAGTACTCTTTTTGGAATCTAATAATCATTATTATGATATGTTCTTATTTATTAGAAATGAATTGAATCTTTCTCAACAGTTAATTTCTGGAGTGCCTCTAAAACACAGAACTCACAATTGAATATACTTTAAAAAATTAAATCTTTCCATTCTTAGTTCAACATCTAAAGTGACAGATTCACTGAAAGGCCACTACTGAAACCAAAATTCTAATTAAAATTCTAATCCCCATATATGCCAGTATATAAGAAGGACATTCAAGTAAAAAAAGGCTAAGTAACACTGCATCTAATGCAGAGGTATTATGACTAGGGGAGCAATCATCTACCAGTGCTCAATATGAACAGTTATAAAACTTAGATGAGTTTCAATGAGCAAGTCTCCCAAATAACTTTGTAAGCCATTCATCTTATAGTCCAGCATTAATGAGATTCACTCTTCTGGAAGTTTCCAGAAATTTTTTTGATTATATAAATACCATTAATAGGATGGAAACTAAGTTGTCTTTCCTTTTCTTGGTTGATTCTCTATTTCCAACAGATTTGTGTTGGCCCCCAGCCAAACAATTTGGAACCAATTTACAAATGTTTTTTCCTTTAAATTAATGATTCATTAGCGAAGAATTCTACTTCCAAAGTTTTACTTATCTCTTTAGTTAAATATGAACTGGCAAACCCATATTTATAATTTCCTTGCCTGAAAATTAATTTTTGGTATAAATAAATGAAGAAGCCCAAACTATGTTTTCCTTACAACAGAATATCCGTGCCTTACCCATTTAATTGATTGCAAAAACCGTAAAATGGATAGAGTCAGGAATTGAAAATTATAGCAAGTAAGAACCATCGTGAAGAATACGAAATCAAAGAAAAAAGTAGATTATATTGGCATAGATAATTGATTTAATAAATTTGAATCAAATACATAAGATTCTCTCCACACCGATTTCAGTTGAAAACTTTTTCCCTCCCAGTAATTAACTCTTCTGATTGACATACCACTCCTTGATTATTCAAACTTGATGGATCTGTGGAAATTCCATGGGTGTTGATAACTGAAATCATTACTCTCGTTTATACAAAATATTTGCAATCAAAGCACATAATTTTGTAAAAGTAATTTATCAACTATGATAACAGTCAAAGGTAAATGAAACTAATATATCTGTTATTGCTATCATCAATTACTTTTGCTACCTGTAATGGAAAAGAAGCCAAATATACTTCCATTCTCTATTCTACCACTCTCCCAGTTGCTACAATTATTGCCTCCCCTCCCCCTTTCTCCCTTTCAGTCTCTCTTTCTTATTTCTATCATAGAGGTGTGACTTGGACCTGGACTTCAATTTTCACCGGTTGCTATTTTGTCAGATCACTCTTCTGAGGGGATAGAAGACATCTACAGACAGCTTGGACATCTGCTTCTATTGAAATATCTCAGATCTGTACTCAAAGGGTTGAATACAATAGCCAGCACAGGCATTAACCGACTACTGAGTGTCCATGTACTGTGGTTCAACTACACAGGTCAGCCATATTATTAGAATACTCTTGCAAAGGGGCAACGGACTCCTATAGCTAGCTCTGGCATCTGTCAGGAGGAGGAAACTCTTGTTAATCCAACGACTCGGTGGCCTTGCTCCAATTTGTGCATTCCTCATGGACCAAAGGATGCAAACCCTTGGTTTAAAGGATTGGGTCAGCTGTGTACACATTGCACTTTAGCTTAAAATTTCATCATGCGGGCTGGAGGGCTATTTTGCCAAACATGGTTCCATCATCTAAGGCCCTATAATCATGGTAATCTTTGTCCATGAAGCCACATGGTTCACTTATATTCCTGTGGTCCACTACTACTATAACGATTTTTAGGCTTCAGACTAATGAGAAGGGATATTGAATGAATGAATGGAGAAAGTTGAGTACATTTTCCTCCCATTCAAACATAAGTACCCTCTTCCGTTTTTATCCTTGTTTATTACATTACAAAAGTGGATGGGAAAGGAAAAAAGAAAATAATAAAGATATAAGAAGAATCTAGATTTCATTGCTGCAAGATAATATGCTATAGTTCTTCTGGACAGTGAATGAATCTTTGCTTACTTCACCCATTTTGTAAGCAGTGAAATATCAAAAGGGGGAAAGTTTGATAAAACTAAACATGTTAAAACAAATCACCAATAAATTCTATTGGAGTGAGAATGCATCAAAGAAGAAAGGAAATCATAATCAGAACACATAATAATCATACATATAAACAAGTAAAATGATAATATAAATGTTTTTGCTAATTGTAAAATTTATTTCTAAGAACAAATTTCTCTGTTTCAAGAGAATATCAGGTAAGAATACATACAAAACAAGACTCAAATATCAATTTAAAATAGAAAATGAAAAATCGATCTTCGTATTAAAGATGCTGTCCTCAACTGGGAATCAGAACTCAGTTTAGAAAAAAAATTCTTTAAATTTTCTAGCCTTTCATCTTCAAAAATCAAAATTTCAAATATAAATGGAGAGTCATTAATGGTTAAAAAAATCTTTTGACTACTTTTTGCCTTCATCTCAATTTTATTAATTACTTTTTATTGCAACTTTTGTTCAGATCAATTATCCTTCAGCAGTGAATAAATATATCAGAGAATAATGAGTGAACAGTGGGGGGAATTTAAACTCACATACGCTAGGGAAATTGCTGTTTAGCTTGCTTGCCAACAAGATTTCAACTAGACACAGAAATCCTAACACTTTCAAACCTATCCTTTATTATAACTATAGCCCTGTTTATTTACATTCAGGAAGTTATTACATTTCAACTGAGCAATTCTCCAACCTGCCTCAGAATTAGCTGAATTGTAATGGTAACAACAAAATGAAAAAGAATTTAATCAACAGAGTTAAATAACTCTTGGAATGATAATGATTTACCTCAGAATTCCAGAATATATCATGTCTCATATTATATACTCTTAGGGATCAAAATATGTTACAGATTAAAGTGCTAATTATTACGATTAAGCATAGATGAAATCTAAAAACAATTTTAGTCTAAGAACTGGGTATCTATTCTACAAAATATGCCTCCCCATTACCTTAAGAGGTTTTGGGTCAGTGAACACTCTAATACCTGCGGTAAAAACAAGGGAACCAACGTCATTTCTGGCAACCACGTATATAAACTGTTATACTATATATCTGTTGGTATTCAAAATGAATAATATATCAAAGTTATTCAAAGATTGTCGTTTGGTAAAAGATAAGATTAATCATCAAGACTAGCCTTAGGAGCTGCGGGGCCCAATTGGAAGCATTTTTGTGGGACTCCAGGTTCACAGCCAAGGCCTACAGAAATGTAGGGAGGTAAACAAAGTTTATTATAAACTTTACATATCTGTGGTAGAATGGGAAGCAGTCAAAATACATGCATAAAAATTTCTATAATTAATTTATGTATTAAGTAATTCAAATTCATTCAATTATTCAAGTTCAGAATAAAAACTTCAAAATTTGTAAACAAACACTACAGGTCTTTTTTAGAATTCAGAAGAAAATTAAAACCATTGCTGTTCTCTGTTAAACTTGCAACATGGTATTGGATGTATGTTGCCATGTGTCATGTGCATTTGACATGACTAGAGTTGACTACCCTAGCATGGGGCCCTCTTAGGAACAAGGCCCAATTAGGAACAGTCGGTGCAATTGGCTTGAAGCCAAACCTGTTAATCATTGTACATTAGTACAAATCAGACCTGGTTAGAAAGATCACATTGGAGAATGACTTCTAAACTATGATTCTTCAGTTTTAAAACTTTAAACATTCAAATTTAAATATGTGAGTGACAACTTGTGATTCTTTTCTGATTTTTTGGTATCAATTAGGTGGTTAGCAGCTGTAAAACTGGCAGAATGTATTCCAGAGATGGCTTCTTGAAAAATCATTTCAATAGCATACTTTAAGGAAAGCAAAAATGAATTCTTGAGAAACAAGGAAATAATGAAGAGGATAAATTTCAATAGACTTTCATTTCTGTGCTTATTTATAAGACAAAAAAAAAATTGTAGTTATTGTTTTGAGCACTTTTTTTTTCAACTTCATTTACTTGCAGGTTTAAAATCTTTGATTAAGAAATAAAATATTTGTCATATAATCTTCTTTGCATATTTTTCATAATTCATCACTTCTATGGGTTTTGAATGAAATGGATTTCATTTATGTAAATTGTACTCATTCTGTGACAAGTTTTGTTATATTTTCAGAGAAAGCTGTCCATTATGATCATGGATAGTTTTATTGAATGTTCATTGTTTTCAAAATCAGTTGCATCAAAGCATTTTATTTAAACTTAATTCATTTGAAAATCCAATGAATATCATAGTAATTTTGTTCGATGTAAAGTTGTTTATAATAATGAATTAAATAACATAATAATGAATTTATTACAACAACTGTAAATTTTTCAACAATGGATGTAAATTATTCCAATTTTTATATCCTTTACTTAATGTTATTGACCGGTTATGGTTATCAAGAGGTCCCTGTCCCTAATTGATCACAATAAGTGGCTTCCTCTGTATTCTTAAGTATTGAAATTTCCAGTAATTCCGCAATGATAAAATTGTTTACCTGTCTTTCTTTGGAATCTTTGAGCAGGAATAATTATTTGCAGTTTGGTTAGAATTGTTTTTCAGGCTATATTTTGCGAAAAAAGCAGATTTTAAATTTGGATCCAAAATCACAGAATAACACTTGAAAATTCACATGACATAAACTGTTGCTGTTGCTTTTTATAAAAACACTGAAAATTCCAATGTTTTATTTTACTTTTGTGTGAGTTTTTATTCTTGTATTTTATTCAAACATTTTTCTCACCTTTCTGCTATTGTTTGAAATTGTTAACAACACAATACCAGAGGACATAACAAGTGTTCTTAGAAATGATGTAAAGCAAGATGAAGAGCAGAATAGAAAAAAAATTAGGTACTTGAAGAATTTGCCAGGTTATTAAAGGGAATTTGTGAAATCATTAATTTTTTTTGGTACCCTAAAACAGGGGTTGGCGAACTACATCCCATGGGCCAAATGACATTACTTACAAAATTTTTTAGTTTTTCTTATCTATCTTCCTCCATGAACAATAAAATTTGTATCGAAAAATAAAGCAAAAAATCTCATTTTTGCATTATCCTCGAACAAATCAATGATTTTTTTAGCTAAAAATGTTTGAACAGTCTGCATTGCAAGCCTTCGGTAGAGCAAGCTCAACTTTTGAAAATAAGAAGATCCCATTAGTCCTAAAAAGAAGAGTGTACAACCAATGCATCCTCTTGATAGCCACTTATGGAGCTGAAACATGGAACCTAAGCAAGAGACAGACCTTCAAACTGAGAACCATGCAACATACACATGAAAGAATCATGCTCTACCTCACGTGGACGGATCACAAGACAGCACAGTATATCAGGGAGAAAATGGGAGTCCAAGACATCTTAGAATCCGCTAGAAACCTCAAATAACAATAGGCGGGTCATGTCGCAAGAATGGTAGATAACTGATGGATGTCACAACTCACAACATGGATCCCAAGAGATCAAATGTGCAACTGGAGCTGGCAGAATACAAGATGGAGAGATGAACTGGACAAATTCAGAAAATACTGACTCAGTGACGCCCTTGATAGAGAGGTGTGGCAAATCCTGGGGAAGGTCTATATCCATCTATATCCATGGACATTAAAAGACTGATGATGATGATACCTGCTGCTCTACTACCAAACATAAATTTAGAACCTCAATTTGAGAATATATTGTGCCAAAACAAGAATCTCATAGTTCTCATTGATTGATAGCATATAGAAGATTATATAGTTATGTATTATATGAAAATTAATCAAAGATGTAATTAAAAAATGAGTTTTTCCATAACCTTGTTCAATCATTGTATCATGTCTTTTAATCCTCTTGGGGAACAACAATGATAGAAGCCTATGGAAAAACATTGAAACATTTCTAATCCAGTCTGACTCCCACAATGTTTGCTGACTTCTGCTTTAACTGAATAATATATTGCAGCCTTTCTCAAAGGGGGTTCTTGTATTTGCCAGTAAAAAGCTCCTAGATTTTGCTTCATTTGAATTAGTAAGCCGTGGCCCCTGTCTTGATGACATTTGATCTTAGAAGCAGCAGTATTTTCATTCATTTAAAAAGACTAGCTGCTATCATTTTTTCCAATCATTATGATTTCAGCCTTTTAAAGGAAAAATTCTGAGATTTTATATCTTTTATATAAGTATATAAAATTCACGAAAAACATTAATTGTATAAAAGGAAAGCTGAGCTTATCAATATGTCTGCAAGGCAACTGACTTCCATTTTATACTTGTTTTTTTTATTATACTGGATGTCATTTACTAGAGAAGGGACTAAAAAAAAAGTATCTTAGAAAATTCATCAAAATAGACAAATAAGTAGAAAACTATCTTTCTTTACAGTGTAGAATGCTGATAATTACTTTTAGATTATAATACATATAAACTTTTGAACTCAGTAATGCATCATATCATACACATTATGCTTCTATACAGGGGTTCACTGGAATATAAAAGTTATTTCAAGGGTTTCACCAGTCTTTAAAAAGGTTCTGAAAGGCTGATGTATTGGCTTTGGCTTCGCAAATAAAGATCTAAGAAGTTATTCCACTACTGTTAAAGGCCTGCTGGAAGCTGATGAAGCCAATTTGAGTCATTTCTTGCCACAGTGGCCAAAATGGAAAGTTTGATGAGTGTGAAAAGGATGAAATTTTATAGAAATTTGGGTTTTACGGCTATGTCTCTTGTCCTTAACATTGGTTTCAATGGTTTTTTTTTTCTCCAAGGGGAAGTAGCCAGGGAGACTGTCTATTGCCACAAGGAAACGTCAAAGAAGACAATTATCTCCTTTAGCATTGATTTTCACCCGTGTTGAACAGAAGCTGCTGACAGGAATTGAATTTTATAAGTCTAAAACAAAATATCTATCATATAAAAATATTTGTCTTTTCATAAGTGCAAGATAGACCCAGTTAGTGTGGTGCTCACTTTGAACTAAATTGATTTGAGACAATGAAAGTTACTGCAAATTATCATATGTGGTTTGTTCCGACTGATTTCCTTGTCTTTGTTGTTTTGTTTTTTTTCCGGACAATATTTCTGCCGTGTCGGTGGTGGCTATCCTCCGGTGTCAGTGGTGTTCTAGAATGTTGTTGAATCTTTTTCTGGGGAGGGGAGGGAGCATGAGCATCCCCTCTCATACATGTCATATGCAGTTTTTGCATCTCTGTATTCTTGGGATTATCTCTGTGACCTCTGCGCTGACCTAGTGACCTCAAGTTGAACTTTGGATACAGTCTCATTATACTGTAAAGTAATCTAACAGCATTTTTAGCAGTATATATTTTTTGTTCGTTTTATACTAATTACATATGTATTCACCTGTATGCTAGTAAATAGTGTCAGGGGCTGACATACCCTTTTACTACAGATGGAACAGGCTGGTGTGTATATGTAGAGATATATTTGATGCTTGGTGTTTGAACAGACTATTTTGAGACAGTATTTCAGACATGAGGTCTGGAGTAAATTATTTCAGCGTTTCTGTTTCTAGAGAATTAGGCCAGTATTAACAGTTCAACAAACTTACAATATAGCACGGGTGCAGTGTTGCTGGAGGTCACCAGAGCACTGTTTCAATACCTATGTAAAAAAAAAAAAATGAAAGAAAATACCTGAATTAAATAAAATGCATTTCCAACTCTCCCTATTTGTGTACTGGGCAACTTCCTTGTCCCCATTCATATAACATATATATTTGGGTAGAGGATATTGAAAATGATGAGCATTTCATCAGCTCTTTCACCTGAAAAGTTAGCCCAGCATCCCCGCACTCAAATATACAACACTGTTCTCTTCAATCTTTTTGTCGTAATCCATTGTTAGGTGAAAAGCAATTGGTTACTTGTTACTCACCAACTCTTAGCAACTGAAGAAGGTTTCCCTTTTCAATGTTTGTAGATTAAAGTGCATGTAAAACATGAATTCATAAAACAATTCAGTGGCACTGCTTTCAGTTAAAAATTGTCAAGCTAGAAAAAGTTACTTCTAACAAAAAATTACTTTTAACGTCAATAAAACTAAAGTAATCTTTGATGTAAATCAACTATAATTAGATTAGAAAATACATTGCTCCAAACAAAACCATTTCGAGAATCTTAAAAGGAAAAATCTATAAATATTCCATTAAAATAGAAACATTGTATGCAAACAGTCAGGTTACTTTCTTGGTTTTACTGTTTAGTCAATTTAAAGAAGTCATAAGAATACAAGTGTTGCTGAAAACACTCAGCACTTACAAAATTTGCTTTTCTGTTTTTGAAACAAACTTCAGACAGTACTGTCTATATTTTGACTTGGGGGAAGAAAAGTATTCACAAACTTTTGAACAGAAAAAATATACGATCCTCAGAAATGTAAATTGATTTGAAACAGGGCTTCATGTTTGCTACAGTTTACAAAGCCAGTCATGTGGTATAAAAAAAATAAAGTGTTGCCAAGTTTTTTTCATCTGATATCACTTGGGCTTGTGTTATTCACTCAATATGTGAATGATCTCCCTGATGTGGTGGAGTCACTACTGTCAATGTTGGCTGATGACGCTGAGTTATATCTGCCCATAATATCAGAGGATTCTGTACCACAACTTGCTGAAGATCTTGCAATACTGGAATAGTAGGCACACCGAGGCAAATGTATTTCCATCCATCAAAATGCAGAGTCATGTGTATAGGGAAATCCAATGCTTGACACCAGTACAGGATGACCAATGAAGATAAAACTCTTCACACGCTGGAGTCAACTCAAGTTGAAAAGGACCTCACAGTACGTACAGGCAATGAGCTCACACTTACACAATGCTGTCAGATAAAAATAAATCAAGCATACAGTACCCTCGGATATATCAGGTATGCATTTAAACAACTCCACCCGCATAGTTTCATTTTACTTTCCAAGTCATTGGTCTGTCCACATTTAGAATTTGCTTCAGCCATATGGTCTCCCAGATATAAGTACGACATAAATGTAGTGGAATGTGTGCAATGCAGAGCATCAAAATTAATCCCCAGATTCGAACATCTGAATTACAATAACTATAGCTAGAAATTCTGAAATATAGACAAACCTGTGCTGATATTCTTGATACATTCAGCATCATCTCTGGACATCACATTCTGGACAAATCCGTGCATTGTAAAAGTTGCCCAAATAAGTCTATGCTACAACCAACCATTTGCGAACAAACATAGGGACCTAGCTGCAAACTGCAAGTGCAGGGAGTGGAAGGACCAAGGGGACCTTTTATGAAAGCTGGGTTGATTACTCTGTGGAACAGATTTAGCTAAACGGCCAATACACCAAAGAACAGCCTCCTTCAAACGTATCCTTGAAAAGAATATTGATCAAAAAAAATTTAACTATCTTTTCTTGAAAAAAAAAAATTCATATTGAATCAAATCTGCAGATGGTCATAAATACTCCTTCTACTGGAGTACCTACTTAGCCCAGATTGTTATACATTGTGATACATATAATCCAATCCTGGATAACTTTTCAGCTTCAGTTTCAGATGTGCTTGCAGTAGAGACCATTATAAAAACTAGCTCTTTACGAATTCTATGAAATTAGAGGGAGGATTTGTCACACAAATTTTCATTTATTCTAATGACTATGTATATATGTCTGTTTGGATAGTGTAATGGTTTGCAAGTTTGTCACACACAAAAAGTCCCAGATTCAATTCTCGATATGAGTGAACAGCCTGGGAGTCTCTTCACTTAGACAAATTTACCTGTGTCCTTTGCAGCTAACTGAGTACACTCCAAGCAATGCAGGTATCCCTTTGGTACATCCAGCCAAAGGGTTGGTCTCGAAAACTTGTAAGAAATAGTCGTGGTCTTGACCAGAGTGGAAACTTGCAAGGATCATTAGACTAATGCATGCAATAAAGAATAAGACTTGAAAGCAAAATTTCATTATTTTGTTTTTCACTTAATATAAAAAAGAGAAGATATCTCCCAACTTATTCTAAGTAAATTTTCTCATTTATTGGTTTGGTGGTAAATTTCTTTGATTAATTTTGTTGACTTCACTTATTTCCAATACTAGTGCTAAGAGGCTACGACTCAAATGTAAGTGAAAATACTTGTTCACATCTTACTTTCTTGTTTTGATGTTTGAAATTTGTTTTGTTTTTCATATATATAAATGAAAATAGATTTTTCCACTTAGAAATCCAGGGTCCGCTTTTGACACAGGAAAGATCTTGGCTCTTTTTGCTGCTGCCTGCACAATATACAAATATTTCACTAGCATCTTCTCAACTTTAGTTACTGCTAACTGTCTTATTTCCGAAAATAAAAAAATTCTGGTAAGGAAAAGAATTGATGACAACACGAAATTTTGTAATCTTTTAACCAAAAATCTATCTCAACGTCTATATGTTTTGCATTAAAAACTGGGACTAAAGGGAGTTTCAATGGTTAGGAATTAAGGCAATCATTACTGAAAGAATAAAACTGTTGTACAATGTCAAAAATCGCAATTGAATTACTACAAAATAGTATCACAAAAATTTTATTTTTTAGAAATGTATTAAAAACTGGGTTAAAAAGGAATTTTCATAGGTTGAAGGCAAGCTAATTCTGCCAGCTCCATTGTCAGGGGAAGCAATTCTGTCCAAAATTTGATCACTACTTCTGTAATCCATTGTCCAACCCTTCCATAAAATTTCTTTGGAATTCATAAAGAACTTTCTGGAGATATTGTGTGGATAGACAGGAACTTTTGGTATGTACATATAAACATGACGTAAGGGAGATAATTGCACATGAATCCACACAAAAATCCAGTTACTTCTTTCATAGCCTACCCTATCATGAAAGTGTCTTGAAATCTATTCAGATTTTTTTAGATATAGAGAGGACAGTCATAAGTGTATACATGAATATTCGAAAAAAAAAGAAAGAAAAATATCTCTCAATCAGAAGAAATTCCTGTATCTGCTCATCATTTCACATAATTTCATTGAGACTGATCGGTAATCATCTGGGAATTTTTATCCAAACCCTTCACTCAATCCGTGAAGACAGATTGTTCTCATTCTGCTGTCTGTGCAAGAGGATATCTCATAACACTTAATTCTTCCCAAGTTAATTCATCCTTGCAGTGTCGCATGTCTGTCTCTTCAATTGAACCAGCGACTCAACTCATGGCTGATAGGCAGGTCACTAGATATGCTTAACAATACTTTAATCCACTCGGCCATGTGTGCCATAGGATAATCCGCTGGGGAAAACTTGGAGCCTTAAACCTAATTCCATCTCTTGAATACACTACCAGTAGTGCAAAAAGTCATATACTCTGATTCAGGACACATTAACTTGGAAAGATTAACTGATACAAAATATTTTCTAGCATGGACAACGGATTGTAAATGATTTACCCCGATGGATTGAATAGAGAGTTCTGAGAAAGTGTATAATATCCGTACCTTGCATCAATGAACTATCATAGCCAGAGTACCAGAACTAATCATCTAAAAATATTATTAAAACTTATCTATAATAAAAGATCTTGTATCTGATCTTTTATCTAAAATTATCTAAAAATATCGATCTTTTATCTAAAAATATCTAGAAGAATCGATCTTTATCTAAAATTATCTAAAAACATATCAGCACAAAATTTAGGCATTGTTAAGCTCAAAATGACAACAGAGACTCCCAAAAGCATTTACTTGAAGCTGATGCCTTGTGGCTACTCATGCAATTTTCCAAAGGTGTAGCCCCCAAAATATAACCATTATCATCGCGAAACACACACGCACTTACATCGATAGGCATTTAAATAGACACAGCCACTCAAAGAGAGAAGAATTGGTTGCCTTCTTGGTTGGTTGGTTGGTTGGGGCTATGATGATTCAATGATAAGTTTTTATCTTAGAGGTTCAGACAAAAATTGAATCATTCTTTCTGATTTGTGCTTCCAAACAAATGTCCAAGTACAGTGGTTGATATCCTTTGCATGCATATATGTGCATCAGTGTAGGAAACCCTTTGCCAACTGTTCTGCACAAAAATGTCAGTCGTCCCAGATTTGCAAAAAAAATGACAATATGAAAAATACTGTCTATAGTTTTGAGGAGGGTCATCAATATTCAAAGAGTTTTCCGGACTATTGAACTCCTTCTTGTTGTTTGTGCTGTTAAACAAACCGGAGAAATCTGGTGTTTTCATTTCCTTTCCTTATTAGGCCTGGATTTCCATACATTGTCCCTGTTGAATAGCCAAAGCAACATAAATACTGTCGTATGACTTGATACAAAAGATTAAGTTATTTCAATCATCTATTTCCCAATATCTGTTAGTGTAATTTATGTCATTGTTTTTTATGTTTATATAGAATTAGATATTATGGCACTATATATATATATATATATATATATATATATATATATATATCTTTGTATTAAGAAATGGACTTATCTGGTCTGACAGAATGAATTATAGATATAAGCAGCACCATTTTGTTTAATTGTTTTTCCTATCTACGTTGTCTAAATTGAGTGATATCTTAACTGTGTAATGATGAGAGCTCATTTCAATTAAGTTTCTAAATGATATGACGCAATTCATAATTGATAAATACATACATATATATATATTATCGTTAGTGATTTCAAGTCCACTGCTGGATAGAGGCCTTTCCTAACACTTCCAATGACTAGAATTTTCATTGTGTTACATAATATTTTTTAATGACTTTGAAGTGAAAGAGACGTTCAGAATAAATGTGTTGTTGTGGTGAAAGGCAGAGTTTACAATGGTTGGGTTACTGAATGCAACTGAGTTAAAGTTGGGCTAGAAAAAGCATTGCTTTCTTTACACTGCAATTTTGACATTGAGTCGTATTTCTCCATATCTTTGTATAAGTATGAATAAAAATAAATAAAAACAGTTTGCTTGTCTGAATACTTATGAGCATCACTTACTCCAGGGTACTAAAGGGATATTTTAGAATCCCTGTACCGGTAGATACACTATATTTTAATCTTCGCATCAGTCTGGCTCTAATATCTTGTAAGTGAAACCATTAGTTTCTAGTGGAACATATGCTGTTAAATTTGTTCTGGTAAAGTCTTCTAAAAAGACTTATAGGTACCTGCTGTCGAGGATGGGGAAAAAAAGCAGACGATATCTACCGCCTATGTAATTCACCTATCTCTCAAATGTCCTTTTATTGAATATTATGAAATGGCATTAATCTTCCTTTCTGGAACTTTCGGTTCACCATGGTTTGTTTCTTCAATACATTATCACATTGTTGTCTTTGTCTTGTATCTTTCTGTCTGTTCATTTCTTTCCAATTTGTTTGAAAACATCTTATTTGAGAAGTAGAAAGTGATTTTTTAATTTTGCTTTAGAAAATTAATTTTTTGACGTTAAAGTTAAATATTTTGCAGGTGTTTTCTGTAACAAAAGGAAAAGCAATTATAAAGTCTGTCCATTAGAAGCTGATAGCTAACGTTATATTGTTCAAGATTCACAATTTTTTTTGAATAATCCATTAACAACAAAGAAAATATCTTTAGGCTGATAAGTACAAGAATTATTGCTTTCATTTTCTTTCGAGAATCCATGATAGTTTCAGGTAAATAGACTCGAAGCAAAAATGTATTTTTTCTCATATTTTGAGATTGGTTATTAATATTCAATGATTTGGTTTTAGGATAAATCTTTATTTTTATTCATTTTCACAGTGTTTTGCAAAACTGGTCCTTCTTTCAGGTTTTTTATTATTTATCATAATTCTAACTGGGCAAAGTCTCGCTGTTCATCCAGATCTTTTTATACATTCTAGTCTTTATACTCTGTCTCATCATCTACTTTTTCTTGCTTGCATTTTGAAATTCACTTTGGAAGTTGTATCAATTTTGTTAATACCATATTACAAAAAGAACTAGACCAATGATAAAATTCCCTTCATGGACAAAATGCACAGAGGAAGGCCACAGGTAAGTCTGTCCAAAATGTAATAAAGGCAAAGTATCAAAGATATAGATAATCCCCTCACACCTCAACAAAAAACTATTTTTTCTTAATAATTGCATGTTGACTATCAGAAAGTAACAGCTTCAATCCACTTTCTGTGATATTCACATGATTCTGTTACCAAAAAGTTGTTTTTAAAGTATTTAGTTTATTATTATTATGGGAAAAAGAAGTAACTTCATTTTCTATATTTGGGTAAGTGATTTATTCCCATTACGTATTCCTTCAAAAAGTTATTTGCTTGAAACTGTAGGTTTCAAATTCTATATTAGTAATCAAAGAGAAAGATTACAGAATTATCAATTAATGTATTCTTCACCAACAACTAAATTTTTACTCATCACAATGTTTAACATCAATTTATTTGGCAAATAAAAAAAAAATCACTGTTCTTGTATAAAAGTCGATTTAAAAAAATTATATTTCCAATGTTGAACTCATCAGGTTGATAATTATACAGATAACTCTTTTGAGAGTTTGAAATTTATGATGAATTAAAATCATCCCAGCACTGAGGACGTATGTCTTTTGAGTAGGTTTTTCTCATGGCTATCTTATTTCTTTCCACTTTTTTAGAAAGTCTCAAATCATTATTTTGTCTTTCCAATACAGTATAACACACATATATATTTAACAGCCTATTTTTTTCTGTTTCTTTATCCATAAACAACCATTTGAAACAAGGGGCTCTTTCATGAGTTCAGCTGTTTTTTTAATGAAAAAAATCACTTCGTAGAAATTCAAATACACCCAGAAAGTTTTCCACAGGTATCAACTAGTGCTGTAGTATATATTTATCTGTTATTTCTATGAGTTATGTTTGCTTGCTAAGAAACTCCATGCAATCCTTGATTATTTTTGAAGGACTGAATAAATTTTTACACACAATTTAGAGGAAATTACTAATTTTTCTGCCAAAATCGAAAGGCTTAACTTTTATAGACTGAATTTAAATAGAATTGTTTAGGGGTTGCAAATGAATCCTCAAAATGTTATGCAATTAAGTCATGGTTTTAAATGAATAGTTCCAGAACTAACTTGTTAATGAAAGGAAATATTTTGTCTTTGAGCATTGATCATTTAGAGATGGTTTTATTGTTACAAATTTTCTTTTTAGCTACCACTGTCACTGAGTTGTGGTTACATGTACCCTGTACTCAGTTAGTTGATGGTATATACAAAAATATGGCTAGAAATTTGCTCTGCATATGACCAATAGGTAGTGCACATACATTGGCATGATTCTGAAGTAAAATATTGTGTTTTTTCTATTCAACATTTTCGTAATTTTGAAGTAAAAAGAATTGGGAGTTTTTTTTATAAAATGGCAAGTAAGCTTTACTAAGAATTTCAAAATCCAATGGGAGTTTTTTTTATAAAATGGCAAGAAAGCTTTACTAAGATTTTCAAAATCCAATATAGCTGTCACCTGTCATCGTATGCAAGTTAGATATTTCTTTCTAATATAAACCGAGTGCCATATTGGTGATTTTCTTTCTTTATAGCAACCATCTATTTTGAACTATTCTCCCTTCTTTAAAATAACTCAAAGTCATATCTACAAAATTATCCCTAAAAACTTAGTACCCCAGTCGAGTTTCTTTTCCTTTGGTTATTATCAAGTGCAGAGTGAAGACGACAAAGGATCAAGTAAAAAAGTGAAATCAAATATTCGAATTTCCAGAATTTTCCAGAAATCTTCTACGAGGGGAAATAACTGAGTATTGATATATTTTGCATTAATTTGATGAAAATTAAATACTGCTACTTATTTGAAGATCTTGTGACATCTGAGCTGATATTTTGTGTTTTTTATGTTGTTGCTACAGCGTTTCATATGATGATTCCAATCGCCTTCTTCAGGTATATAATCCATAAGAAAAAGAAAAGGCGTCTTTTTACAGAAAATATCTATTTTCTTAAAATATTCATTAAAAGTTCTAGAAAGAGGTGGAATATAATAAAACACTATCAAAATGTAGTAATATAAAATGTATCAGAATATAGCAGTATCAAGAATATTAAATGGTGGCATAAAAGAATTCGTCATCATCATCATCATCATCATCATCATCATCATCATCATCATCATCATCATCATCATCAGTCTTTTAACGTCCGTCGTTGGACATAGACCTTCCCCAGGATTCGCCACAATTCCCTATCATGGGCATCGCGGAGCCAGTATTTCTTGAATCTGTCAAGTTCATCTCTCCATCTTGTGTTCTGTTGGCCTCGGTTTCGCATGTGATCTCTGGGGATCCATGTTGTGAGACATGATGTCCATCGGTTGTCTTCCATTCTTGCAACATGGCCTGCCCATTGCCATTTGAGTTTTTTAATAGTTTCTATGATGTCACGAACACCTGTTTTCTTCCTTATATACTGTGCTGTCTTGTGATCTCTCCATGTAAGGTTGAGCATGATTCTCTCATGCGCGTGTTGCATAGTTCTCAGTTTGCAGGCCTGTCTCTTGGTTAGGTATAAAAGAATAAGATTGTATTAAAAGTTTCAAAAGGTGGCAATGTCAAAAGTATCAAAACATAGTGTTAAAGGTGTTAATACGGCAAAAAGTATCAAAGAGTATTAAAATGTATTATCATTGAATGTATCAAAAGATAGCAGTATTAGGAGTATTAAAAGATAGTATGAATTATTGAGGAGTATTAAAACCATTAAAATGTAAGCTTTAAAACTTATTAGAAAATAGCATAACTAGACACTATTTGTCTTTTTCTTTATTCACACATTTTATCCTCTTCCTCTTATGTTCTTTCTTTTGTGGTTCCAAGTTGATTATTTCGATGTGTCCCTATTTCCTTCCATCTATTGTCTGCCATGTGGAATAATTCATGGAATAGTGACCTTGCTTCATCTCAAAATTTCAGATAACACTATAGTAACTGTTGACTCAAACACGGACTCATCGAAGGATTTGCTGTAACTTAATTACAAATGAGTTCGCTTAGAAGAAATGCTCCAAATCTGTGCATTCGTTGACCTTGAAACAAGAGCCAAAAAGACGAAGTCTGATCCAGGCTTGTTTCTTCCAATTTAAAATCTCTAATATTCTCATGTTTAAAAGAAACAAACAAACAAACAAACAAAAGAAAAAAGCGAAAACAAACACAGGAAATAGCAATAATTTCTTCTCCAATTTTTAATTCTCTGCTTGCAAAAATTTTCGATTTTTAGTCAAGTGATCTAATCTGAATCACACTTGCAAAGGCACAATCAATATGACCTTGTATTTCACAAGATTGAACAAAGATAGGATGCGATCATTTTTCTAAAGATTAATAAGATTAAATATTTTTGTTAGCTTAACATTCCTTGCATTGTTCAATGAGCAGTAGTCCTCCAAATACCTTCGTGGGAATCACCAAATCCACTGGTGAGATTCAGATTTAACCTTTGCACTAAAAGAAGATAAGCCAATAGGGAACATGTTCTTATTCTCGAGATGTTTATTTTCCTTGATGTTTGGTTATTGATAATTTCCTCTAATGTCAAGAGTATTTCCTTCTCGTTACTTAATCGGTAAAATCGGTAAACATTAGCTCAGTCAAGTTTTAGCCAAATAATATAGTCTGTTAGGGTTTAATGAATCTGGTTTACCATATATGCCGGTATATAAGATGGAAACTTTTAATTCAAAGAAAGAAGGGCAAATATTACACTGTGCATCCAGTTCAGTGGTCATCTAGCAATGCTCGATACGGACAGTATTGAAACTTGGATGAGTTTTAGTGAGCGATCGTCCACTGAATACCCTTGTAAACTATTCATCTTATAGTTTGGCGTATGAGGTAATTATAACATAAGAAAATGAATGAGTTCAAATTTTATGTTTGTTTGAGGAAAAGCTATTCAACATTGCTCTAATTGAAATACAATTTACTAAATTTTCTGCTTCTGTTCTGGTCTGTGCCTATTTTCAGTCTTTATTTGAATCAATATTCTTTTGATCTTATTGGTAGTTTCTGTGTAAATTTCTACTTTGTAATTTTCCTGTCATTTGAAACCATCAAACAAAACTGTCAACATAGGTTTCTTCAGTTTTTGAGCCAGTCTGTCTATTGGGCTATCCATGAATGTGCGTACCATGCATACAGTCTGCACCAATGGAGCTAGAAGGATGAATATTTAAATATTTACTCTTTATTATGCTGAAGAAAAACATTTTTTTTTGTTTTTTGAAACATTCCCCCCTTAATTGGGGTTTTCAATTTGCATTGTGAGTTTATGCTGAATTGATCCCTCAATTTGTGTCTGGTAGCAATTGTGCTTATTTTCTGAAAATTCACACTTTTTTAGAGATCATCACTCAACACAAGTTGAGAGCAGTAACTTATCTATTGATAATTCCTTTTTCTAATTTTTAATTGGTTACCCCTATATTGCATGCTGCCGAAAGACATTGGTCACATGACGGTTTCTATTGAGTGAGTAACCAGACGTGTCCTGTTTGTTTTTTAGTTTTTGCTATAGAAATACTTTTGCCATTGAATTTCATGGCAACTCTTCTTCCAATTTAACTGACTTTTGTACCGAAGAAAAATGTATTTTTTTATTTACTTTACAACCTTTTAGCTTTAATGAATTTTCTTATTTACTCTTGCCTCAGAGTAAGAAACGACGTCTGTCTGATTATCTGGTTACTCAATCAGAACAAAAATAGAAAGCTGATTTCTCTTGGTTTTCATCAAAATTAGCTCAGGTAAATTTATTTATTGTTATTTTTTTGTGCAGTACCGGACCATTTATTTGGCAAGCTTGGGACCAGAGGTGACATTGACATCTTGATTTTCAGGATTTTGGGACCAAAGATATGTACTTGAAATTTGAAATAAATACTAGAAATTGAAGAAAAAAAACAGGCATATTTAACAGATACAATTTAGTATAATTGTAAAGCAAAGACTGTTTAATGTTTTAAAAGTATAAAATATAAGATTTAGAACTCTTCAAAGCATTTACAAAAAATAAATCCACTACAAAATCAGACTCTTTTTGATCAACAGTAATCTCCTAATCTTCATCTGAAGAGAATTTGACCACACTATGAAGTCCATCAAATTCAAAACTAGCCAGTTTAAAAAGATACGCAATTTCCTGGTTATTTGAGTTTTTCGAGAAGCCAGATAAATGGTCCATAACTATAATTCTTTGTTATCTGGACATCATTCATATTCTTATCTATCAGCAAATCATAATGTTTCTATTATTATTCGGACCATCCTCATCTTGGTTGGTTTTCATACAATGTTTCGGCCGTTGTACTCTATGGCCTTCATCAGGTATCATCTGGTAGGTGTGGGGAAGTAACGAACCAAACCCTTTATTTAACCGACAGGGGTATATTGACCGCACTCATTATCATTTTTGTCTCACACTGGGATTGAACCTAGGTTCAATCCCAGTATGAGACAATAATAATGCTACTAATGCTAAAAGGGGAGTGTGGTCAATATACCCCCGTCGGTTAAATAAAGGGTTCGGTTCATTACTTCCCAACACCTACCAGATGATACCTAATGAAGGCTATAGAGTACAACGGCCGAAACGTTGTATGAAAAACAACCAAGATGAGGATGGTCCGAATAATGATAGAAATAATAATAATACCTCATCTCAAAAATTCAGAGATATACTAAATCATAATATGTTTCACACTGTCAAAGAAATTTACATATGCCAGAAAATTTATATGAAAAAATTGTTAATATGAAAGAAAACTTAATTACCAGGTAGGTACTATTCAGCTAGTTCTGAGTTGGGGTTAGGGTTCTGGTTTTAGCCTCCTCCTCTATCCTAGGCAAGTCCCATATTGTCATGGCTGAGTGGTAGGAAAAAATTTGAACTTTGCCTTCGCTCATTTTATACAGATAAAAAAAAAAATTTAATTTCTTAAATATTGGTGAGCTTGCACATGTGCAATCACAAATATACATAACACACCTTTCTGATAATGCATATGATTGGCTCATAGGTTACAAAGAAGCACATTTTTTTCTTGTAAAACTTTGTATTCTTGAAAGAATTTTGATTTTGTCATTTCATGAAGGTGGATCAATAAGTCCAAAAACTGATACATACTTGTTAGCCAAAATTTGATTTGGAATTTACACTGTATAAGTTCAAATATATATGATTTATATTTACTTCTGAATTGTGCATTGACAAAGGAGATAACGTTGAAAAAATCAATATTTCTTGTATAAGATAGACCTTTTCATTATTAGGCTATGGACGACGATATTCGTATGTGTACATATGTGGGTACACAGGCATGTAGTTAGTTGATTTTGATCTGTCTTGAAGGGATGCTGAGATAAGAGGAGTACTTTGAAGGGGACTACAGTGCAATAGTCCTATGTGAGCAATTTTTTCATCAATATCGACTGATTGATTACTTTCTTGACAGACCTCTTGCCAATATTTTGATCCTTAAGCCAGATGAAATTAGCTTTAGATCTCTGTATCTGCAGAGGAGCGTTAGATGGTTAAACCTTCACGATCCTTAAGAATTTGATTATATTTTCTGAATTAAAGAGAGAAGGTGTTCATCTTGGTTATCTGGTTGCAACATTTGATTGCCCAACCCTTCCATTGATAATCATGGATTCTCTTCTTAACCTGGGATTGTCCTGCTCTTCTTGAGATTGTTCTGGCTGCAATGATTGAAAGAGAGAACCAAGTGGAGGAAACTTGTATGGAAGAAACAATGTGTAATAATAAAACAAGAAAAAGAACCGATCCTTTTCAAGACGCCTTGCATACATTTTAACAGCATCTGTCTAAATTTCATGATTTCAGGATAAAACTATTTGCATCCAATTGTGTTTACAAGCTAATCCCTTTTAAAAGGTTTGTGGTAAAATTGCATCCAAAATAAATCAAAGAATAGGAATCATCATCAGTCTTCTATTGTCTGTCATTGGGCATAGACCTTTCCCAGGATTTGATAGATTTCTTTATCATGGGCGTCATGAAGTTAATACTTTCTGAACTTGTCTAGTTCATCTCTCGATCTTGTATTCTGCGGGCCTCTGTTACACGTGATCTTTAGGGATCCATGTTGTGAGTTGTGAAGTCCATTGATTGTCAGCCATTCTTGCAACATGACCAGCCCGTTGCCATTTGAGTTTTCCTAATGGATTCTATAGTACAATATATCAGGGAAAAAACAGGGAGAGTGCACATTAGTCAAAAACACTATATAGTCTGCTCTCTTTCTTTCTCTCTCTCTCACTCTCTCTCCTCCCCCTTTTTTGTACTGTCTATATTTTTATCTTAAGGATTGATCTAAAAAAAGAACAATATGAAGTAGTATGACAAAGAAAAGAAAAAGAAAATATTCCTCTTTCTGTGCTCACTCTCTATATTTCATCTTTCTATCTTTACTAACTGTTCAACAGCTTTCTCTTCAGGTCACTTAATTCCTTACAAACTCTGTTAACTGATTTGAAAATTAGTCCTAACTCAAATTTTCCCCGTTCTAAGAACTGATGACTTTTGATGCAGATAAAAAAAAACATTTTGTTTCAGAAATTTAGACAAAATGTCTATGGTATATTTCACTTGCAATTCGGGAAGTAACAAGTATGAAATGAAGTGTCTTTTTGATTTTTCTTCTTTTTCTCAACATGGCGAGATATTTGATTAAAAAGTTCAAAACTGAGAGGTATAAATGGTTTAGCCTATTGAAACACATGCACATAGGTATACGAAACTTATGGTGATTAGAAAATAAATGATGTTGTCAGACCCCCACCAAAAAAAATTTGCAAAAAATAATATTGCAGCTACTTTTGCATAGTAAGACTTGGCTGCTCCGTCTGCACATGATAATAGTCCATTACAATAGCTGGCAATTATTATTCATTTATTTATCAATCAAATTCCTCTTTCTTTTTCTTTGCCAATTTTTAGCTACATTCTTTAGAATGGATCATACCTATCCGTCTTTCCTTTCATAAATGATCTTTTTCGTTTTCCCACTCAAGTTTGCTTATACTGAATATTTACACATGTTCTACTTAATGTTCAGGGATGATGCACTTGGTAAAATTTCCTGTTGTTATTTGTTGTTGTTTTCCATAGACTTTTTAAAGAGCTTTGGGCTACAACTGCACCACATTTCTCAAGCAGATTCAGTTCTGGGCGATTCCCCTCAGCTTGGCCCCATCAATCTGGCTGCCTTTACTTCACTCTGGACAAATCACCCCAAGGTCTACTTTGGCCTCCCAACACATCTATTACAGGGTTCTGATATTCCAGTCCTAGTTTTTTGCCTTCGTCATTTGAATGTTTCTAGGCGACTTGGCTTTTTGTAGGCTTTCTCCAGCATGCATCACAAACCCTTCCGAGAAGTAATCTTCCCAACTAGGCTCTCGCTCAAGTGAGCGCTAGGGTAATCATCGGAGTGATGCCACTGTAATTTCAGTAGAAAGTTGGAGTATTTACATTAACCTGCCCATGGGTTAGGTTGGGTACAATTTGATGCAACTTATTCAATGCGATTTACTTGATGTAAAAACAAGCTGACAACATGTTCGTAAATAAAATGCATGAACTTCGTGAAATATTGATGTTATCACAAAAAAATGTGGCAACAGAGAGAGAAGAAAGTTCTGTGAAAAAATTTGAATATAAAAATTATTCATGTAAACTATATGAATGGTGATATATTTGTGTTTGAAAACCTGCCTCACCCAATAACCCTGAGATATTGTACGAAAGATTTATGCGTAAATGCAGTTTTGCAGTGTGAACAAATTTTCAAATGGTGATATCTCTGGTTCTGTACATTTTATTCACAAAAAGTTTATAGCATATTTTTCACCGATCATTTCTCTCGTAAATAACATCTTTATATGAAGAGTTTTGAGGGTTTATATATGAACATGCTGGCCTGCTTCTGGCATATATCATGGGGAAATCTAGCAGCAAGATGAGGGTTAAAGGACAGACCCCTTTGGAACATTATTGAGAAATAGCTTATGATTATAAATAAATACATTTTTCTGTCAGAGAGTTGCCTATTTATTATTCATTTATTGAATATCTTTCTTTTATTTTATCATTTAATGAATGTGTAATTAATGTTGCAATGAGTTGTCCTAGCATCGAGTCGATCGCATTGAGTTGAGTCGCATGGAGTCAGTCACATCAAATTGTCTCTTTGCCTAAGGAATACTATGATTCACCATGAATTTGAATTCCCCTTCATAGCAACTGCATCAGAGTTTTTTTTAGACATTCAACATCTATTAGAAACATTAAAAAAATGTTGTTAAGGAATAATTGTACTTCTATACCAGCTGCAAGAATTTCACCTAGATTTCTTCGGGGGAAAAAATTTGCTGACGTATGTGCGTGCCATTCGCATTTTTGGACTTTTTTTTATCCCAAGTATATCGTTACATGGCATGTCTCTGGTCAAAAATAGTTCCATATTCTTAATCGGTTCCTGAGGTCATTGTTTCAGATCAGGTATAGATGCATGTTTCTATCGCATCCAATCACTGCTAGCTATTTATCTCTACTCAGATTTATAGGCCATTGACTATGTTTGTGACAGTCATGGTCACTTCACTTTTATAATCAGATCTTTCATCATATTGGTAGAAAAAAAAAAGGGAATTGAATGGAATAAAGGGGAGGAAAGGAAGATAGATGGCGACAATAATGAGACAAACTGAATGATACTTTATAACAGATGCTCTGATCTTCGTAATATGAGCAAGAGGGAATAAAGGTTGAAAGAAAGGAAGAGTGAATTATCAAACAATCTTTTTTATGCATTATGCACTCCTCTCTAAACATAACAACGATTGAACATGATTCCTTTCTCTCTCCCTTGGTTATTAAACAAGCTTTTCTTTTTTTTTTTGCCCATCCCTTTTGCACTATGTTGGAATGATACGCTTTTAATTTTTGAAATTTTTTTCCAAACTATTTTTGTAGTTTAATGAGCAGAGAAAGAGAGAGAGAGAGAGAGAGAGAGAGAGAGAGAGAGAGAGAGAGAGAGAGAGAGAGAGAGAGAGAGAGAGAGAGAGAGAGTGTGGACTTATATATTTATTTTTCTGTCAATTGTTGCACGAATCAGTCATCCTGCTATAAACATTTACGAGCTAAAAACCACCCAATAGGGTGGATTTTCAGCTAGTATAAATAGTTCTAGAGAAACATTGTATATAACATATACATGCATATACATACATATATGCGGACAGATAGATAGATAGCATAATAGTTTACAGAATAAAACCTATCATAAGATTTTACCCGCACACAGACACACATGTATAATAGTTAATGGCATTAAACCTATGTTATAAAAGATATTGCACACATGTATAATAGTTTACAATATAAACCTGTTATATAACATCATATAAACATATGTTCATACATACATATATCATAGTTTACTGCTCAAAGCCTATGTTATATATCATTTTATACACATGCATATATAATAGACGGAAGCATAAAACCTAAGTTAAAACACAGGTTACATATATACGCATGCAAGCACACACAAATATATAAAATAGTTGACAACACAAAACCTTTTTCGCGGAGCACTTTTGGTGATAAGAAAACACTACAGATAATTATTTTCAACTTCAGAAAAAAAAAAAAAGTGAAAACAAAGTTTTCGAAAATAAATCCAATAATTTCTGTAAAAGTTCGGCTACTTTTTTTGATGAAAATATTTCAAAGATTTTTGCTTCGTTGCCTTTCCTCCAATAAGCAATAAAGTACAATTATAAAGCAACATTCGAAATGTACCAAAAAGCTTAATGTTCAATTATTTTTCTTAAAACTTTTGGTAAATTCAAATTGACAGCAGAGTAAAATTGGTAATTAATTCAGTTACTAAATTGGAAATATTACAGAGTGGTTGCAGGTACAAGAATAGAATATTTCTTGAGATTGTCTCCATTTATTCTTTAAAAATAAATCTCCTCATTAGAAAAGTCCAAAAGTGAATGTACTTCGAGGGGGGGGAGGATTTTTCAAAATGCCAATTCTGTAATTAGAATAACAGCCCAAAGATATTGGACATGGAACTTAATTAAAATTCATTAATAGATATTTATAAGTGGAAGCACAATCGTAAGTGCCCCACTTAAACATTTAGATTCATAATTTTCTTGTAAAAGCAATTTTTCAACTATGATTGTTTTACAAACTGATTGATTAGCCGTAGGCTTTATGACATACTCGCATGAAAACAATGTCTGAGACCAAATATAATTTATTGTAATTGCTTGTGTGACAAATGTTGGATTCCAGCAGTATTTTTTTTTTTTTTAGCTTTTTTTACTCAAGTGGTGACTGAAGTGGTTGTAGTGGATTGTTTCCAAAAAGGATGAAAGAAACTGACAAAATTTATTAATATCGGTCCATGACTAGTTGCTCAATAGATGGTTACCATGTGTTCAATGACTCGCTCAGGTGATGGTGGCTACTGATACTATAAGAGTGACAGACATGGTTGTTAAAGGGAGTTGAGGAAAGAAAGTTAGGTAGTTTAAGGTGGTAGGAAAAGAGAGCACAGAAAAGAAATTAGTTAGTTTGCTGGAAAGGCAGGGCACTATATGTGTGACAAAAACAGAATTATATTGATGTGTCTATACATCATTGAAAAGCAAACTGCTGATGGAAAGGGTATACCACAGAAAGGGGATTTGAGAATAAGGGGGGTTCTCAAAGGTAAACCATGAAAAAGGGGAAGGGGCCACTCAAAGAGAAATCTTGGATAAGGGGGACTGCTAGAAGGCAAACTATAGATCACGTAAATCACTCATCTGAAAAAAACATTTTTCAATCTATAATCCCATGCTTGTGAACACTGATGATGTTATTTAATATCTATCACAGGAATTGATTATAAAAAAGAATAAATGATTGTTCTCTGATAAGAAGAAAAAAAAAAGGAACGTACCTCTGAAAGGGAAACTGCAGATAATATTATTTTTTATATCAGGAGAATTGATTGAAAAAGAAAAAATGATGTTAGGTAACTGTGGACAGATAAACAGAGTCATAGAGATGTTGGACACTTCTAAAAACTAAAATTATGATTAGAATGCTTACAAGTCTTGAAGGAATTAGAAAATGTATGGCTGAATCAATAATATTCTGTCATATTGGCTGAAATGATGCTCTGAAATTACCACTCTTTGGTTCATTGTCTGACTAAATCAAAAGAGATTCTGCACTTAAGATTTCAAATGATATCTCTTTATCTGTTTCAATAGAGATTATCATTGTAACTGAAACATATATAATTCTTCTCAATTCTGTTACCTTTCTTATTCTTCTCCCATTTGAAATAAAAGTATAGAAAACATTTTGAGCTAGCAGGATTTGCTTATGTTACTTGGTATGTAGGGAGAGAAAGGAAAAGAGAAAAGGAGAGAAAGAAGAGAGAATGAAGGAGAGAGATAGTAAGAAAAGGAGGGTGCAGAAAAGAGAGAGTGTAAGAGAGAGGGACAAAAAGTAAATGAGAGGAGAGAGAGCACTGAAAAAGGGAGAAAAAATAACAAGGGGGAGAAAAATGAAGAGGGAGAGAAAGGTAAAGAAAAAAGTTAGAGAGGTATAAAGAGACAGACAGGTAGATAAAGAGAGAGAGAGTGAGACGGGTCTGTTGGCATAAATTAAAACTAGTATTGCTGAATTGTATTGGAAACAGCAGATGTATTGACATAGTAGATGAGAGAGGAAAGAAACATTGAAGTTATATATCTGGAATGTGTAGGGGTTTTAATTAATATACTTGAATCTCAAAGCAAAAAATAATGAACTGCCATCTGAAAATATTTCAAGATTTCACCATCTGGAAAAGTCTGAACATTTCCAGGTTTATGGCTCTCATTCTTTAACACCGAAATAGTAGAGTCCTCAATGCAGGTTTTGTTTTAATGCTGGTTTTCCATTCGACAACCTCATTTAGATAAAATGACTCAGCTACACTTTCCACATGAATGGACAGCAAATCAATAGAGATTTTCCGATTTCCCATAAAACGCTTCAGATCCTTAATGGATGCTGGAATGCTTGCAGGAATTATTAACACGAGGTCCCCTGATGATTTAAAATTCCATGGCATGTTTCTTCCCTTTGATGAGCACAGAATGTAACTGCTGAAAATAGTATACTTCCACCATGAGTTGGATTGAACGAAGAATCATCGTCAATGCATTTGATCAATCTTGCCTTTAGAGAAAATCTTTTCATTATTGATTTGAATTAAATCATGGCAATATTCTGCTGTTATCTCAGGGAGTTATATGGCTTGTTATGTTGTTTTCTAAATTCTAAGCTACAGCTGGTCTGGTTAGTCACTCAATGTCTCTCGGCAGGTGATCAATTGAAAAGTTGGAAAAATGGATGATCAATAAATGAATTCCTTCCATCACCTTTTATTGGACAGTGATCACTAAAATAGTTGAAATTTCCCCCTAAAAGTGTGAAGGCTGCAAGGCGCAAACTGAGCATAAATTTATGATAAAGTTACATTGTAAATTGAACCCCCATTAAAAACCTAATTTTCCTGTCATAATAAGGACTAAATGTTTAAATCTACAGCCTTCTAACTCCATTTGTGTGGACTATATGCATGATACTTGCATAGCCAACCAGCCAAACAGTCAGCAAGATAACCAAACTGACTTTAAAACTGAAGAAACCTGGCATTTTTTATGACAGTTTCTAATTTTCCATTACTCTTGAAAAAAGAGATCTACAACCGATGCCCCCTTCTGGTAGTCACTTATGAAATTGAAACATAGAGCCTCACCAAAAATTGGCTCCCAAACTCAGAGCCATGCAATCCATTCAAGAAAAGATGATGCCTAATGGAGAGATCACAAGACAGCACATTATATTCAAGAAGAAACAGGAGTCAGAGATGAAAAAAAAACGTCAAAAAACTTGAATGGCAAAGGCCAAGTCATGTTGCAAGAATGTCAGATAATTGTTGGACATCATGACACACAACGTTGATCCCCAGAGATCATATGCAAGATTGTGGCTGTCAAAGAAAAAGATGTTGAGACGATTTAGACAATTTCAGAAAATATTTGCACTGCAATGCCCACGACTGAGAGGCCTGATGAATCTCAATAAATGTCCATTGACTGACATTCATGAGCTGCTGCTGCTGATGATGATGATAATAATATTCGATAATTAAAAAAGAAATCACATATAAACTTGGTTGATAGTATTTCTTGTCTTCTCTAGACTTTATTTCTAAGTAGAACAGAGACCAGTGAACCAAGAGGATTAAAATACCTTTTCCATTGTCTCAATTTCCTCTATTTTGTCCCTCGTTGTTGTTGGTGGTTTGATGTTTCTGCACTTTTCAATGAGTTTCCTGGTTTTGTCTGAGATTTTACTGATGGTCTGTGTGTTTTTTGGTTAAAATATATTGGCATCTTCTCTAAGAGAGGTTGTTATTTTACCGTGGAGTTTGTTGATGTTGATGTCGTTTTCATTGGTAAGGATTTTAAATCTGTTTTTCAATTCTAGCTTGAAGGCTAGGGTGAGTTCATCAGGTTTGTTTAGGGGTTGCTGTTTGGTGTGGAACAATCTTCCGTGTTCTTTATTGGTGTTTACTTGTATTTTACATCTTATCATTCTATGGTTGCTTCCTATGTTCACTTGGTTAAGAATTTGAATGTCATTGATGGTATGGCTTTTGTCCGTTAAAATGTATTCCGTTTTTGGTTTCATAGTTGGGACTGTTCCAAGTCCATTTTCTATTGGGTTTCTTTTTGAATAACGCATTCATGATTTTCAAGTAGTTTGTGGTTGCAAAGTTTACAAGGTCCTCACTTCTCTCATTCTGTCTTTTGCATCCGAATTCTCCAATGCAGTGTTCGTTTCCTTGTCTTACTTGTGCATTGAAATCTCCCATGATGATGTTGAAGTATTTTTTAGTATCTTGGAGTAGGGATTTCAAGTTATAGAAATTGTTTATTTCTTCTTTGGTTGATTGCAAAGTAGGCGTGTAGACTTGGATGACATTCCACTTGTACCTCTTAGAGAGTTGTATGGTAACGGTGACTATGCGGTCTGAGATAGCTTTGAAAGCTACCAAAATTACATATATACCTAACTATTGGATTTTGGCCTTTTTTGATGGAGTTATTTAAATGTGAATAAACCTGAATTTAAATGCTGTGTAGGAATTGTTTCTGTAATGAATGATTATCAAGTACATTGTGAAAACGACACTTTGTTTCGTGGGACTCCCCCTTGGAAAGGTTTGCACAGAACCCTGGTGTCCTACAGAACACTGATTGAATATGATTGGTCCCTTAGTTATAAATTAGCAGTATATAATGTAGGCATTTTCTTTATCAGTATGTTGTTAAACCATCAGCTTTTATTGTGATATGTTTCTTCTTTGAAAGTATTTTATTCTCACTTAAATCTATTTCCCCTTGTTAGGGTTCCCTTTTACATGACCCTGATTGTGAGTTTAATTATTCTAAGCTTGGTCTGTTTCTATACATCTAAGATAATTATAATGATTTGGTTGTTTTTTAAAGTGGCTGTATATATAATATATATATATATGTATATATATCCATGGCATTGATGTGTATTATGATTTATTTAGCAATATTTGAGTGAAATAATGTAGTTTCGCTTGTGTAAAACATGGTCTTCTGTAATTATTTTCAATTACAAAAGTGACCTTGCAATTTTTTGAGTTCAATATTACTGAATATGTTGGTATATAAGATGGTCATTTGATTAAAAAAAAACAAACTATTCAAATGATTCACTGAATTTAATGAGCTGGTATTATGACTAGGAAACCTTCTACCAAAACTTAGATATGTTGCAGAGAGCAATAGTCACCCTTGTAAGGCATTCATCTTATAGTCCAGCATACTTGGTAAGTCAGTCATTTTTTTCATTTGCTTAGCATTAAGATTCTTCCATATGCTGAATACAAATCTTATTAATCAAATAATTTTCTTTGGGTTGGGTTCAAGTATATTGTCTGCTTATGTTCAATCTGAATTGATATTCTAATACTGTATTTTCTGTTCATGAGTATAACCATACTAAAATTCATCACCAATAAACTACCTTAGTGTGGTGCATGACCGAAAGTGCGAACTGAAGGATGAAAAGATTGTATAGCACCAATCTTTCAAGTCGGGAGATTCTACTCGTCTGAAAATCAAAATTCAAAATCCTAGCTTTTACGTGAACACCGACCACTCTGTCATCAGCGGTAAAAATGCAAACACGTCAGTTTTTACAGCATCTCAGCTGCTTTATAGTATGGATCATAAATGATTCACCAGCGATTTGTAAAAATTCTTCAAAGCTTTTCATGATCTTTCGACTTGTCTGTTGGAAGAAACGGTAAAGAAAAGAAAAAAAGATACAACATAAAAAGACCCCGACCATTGCAAACTCAAAAACAAAGAAAACAAACCCTGTGCCAAAATCGACAGCAAATTGAGTGGATATGATAGATGTTGAAATAAAACTTTGGTTGCTTACATCGTTTCATTTTTTGTCGTATTCTGTTAAGAACGAAGTTGTCCACAACCCATCATCATTATAAACACACAAAAATAAGTATTTTCTTTTAGAAGTAATCAAAATAATAATTCAGTGAACTTCACAGACGCCTTGAACTACAATCTAAACACAAAAATATAATTTTCCTTTTTGCTCCAAGAGTTGTAACTTTGATTTCCCAAGTGAATATTCTTCTGTGGAAATTATAAGTCTACTTCATTGGTATTTTTGATAATTCCTTCAAGCACCGCAAGCTTTTTCATAAGAATGTTACGCTCCCACCCTAAACAAAGAAAATAACTTTGATTTAGAAGAAAACAAACCTTGTAATGTTAAACAACACTCAAATCTTATTTAACATTTTTTGTATAAATATATAATAAGTTTGAGGAAAAAAATTTTGTAATCTTTTTTTGGTTGCTGGCCAAACTTATATGGTGAAGTTTTATTTTGCTGTAAATAAAGATGCTGAAAACCTCCACAAAGCAAAAATTCTCAACGATACTCTTAGAGAAAACCCTCAAGAATAAGAAAGGATATTTTAAATATTTATATTCTTTGTTGTGATATTTGTTTCGGGGAAATATATAACAGTCTGTTGAATTATAAAATTGAATGTTCAAAGATTTTTATATGTTTGATAGAAACAAGATATCAATCACAGTAAGAGGGAAGAAGAATTCATGAATAAAAATTTGCTTTTTCTAATTCAGTAACTATGAGCAGAGAATTGTTTCTTCACCTGTACAAAAAACAAAACAAAAAACTATTGGTAAATAAAACCATTAATTACCTGTGTGCACATTTAATTCAGATTAAAAAAAAGAAGCATTCTCCTGGTTAGCAATCATGCTTTTACAAGCACTCGCATAGAAGCCAACTTCAGCAGCCTTCAAGCTTGATATTGTCACTTCCTATTCTTAGAATTTATACAATTATCTGCTCATTCCTCTTATTTTCTTATAGAGATCTGTAATTAGCAATTAATAAACTCGGACAGATTTTCACTTTTTGTCAATTTATATTTAGTTGAATTAATTACTCAGGAACCGGTGGTTAGATTGGACTAGAAATTACTATATTCTCCTCGTTATAGAATTTTAACAGTATTCAACAGAAAATGCGTGCTATGATGTGTTGTTTCCATGTTACAGTAGCAAACCCACAAACAGACATAAAGAATGCAGATCATTATAAGGTAGATATTTGTGCTGGCCGTTCAATCTTAACGCTGTTTGTTTCAGCTTATCTTCCTTATTTTCCTTTTTCTTCAAACTATTGTCGATATTTATCTTCTAATCATTTCTCTTTTATCTTAGCAAAACACCAGAAATTTTGATTTTGCACTCCACCATGTTTTTTTTAACAATATTTTGATGTTTTTGTTTCTTACAAGAAGTTTTTACTCTAGATAATCATAGTGTTATTTGATTTTTTAGTAAAATCTAACTGACAGGATTATTCTGTTGGGCTAAAAATTCAAAAGGAATCATGTACAAGGATGGATCTATGGGTTGTAGCTTTATATATAGTTATTAACTGATTTTTAATCTGAATTTTTTATAGTATAATGTTTGATCTATGTGATTTATATGCACTACTGAGTCAAGTGCATTGAAAAAGGAGGAGATAATGTTGAAAAAAAAATTGATTATGCAAAATGATTGTTTTTTCATCATAAGGGTGGATAAATAAGTCTGCAGCCTGACACATAGTTATTAGCTGAATTTTGATCACTGTATTATGTTCAATTCATGTGATTTCTATTCAATACTGAATTAAGTGTATTGACAAAGGAGGTGATTATATTGAAAAAAATAAATATTAGTTTTGTATAATAAATGTTTTTTCGTCATTACGTTTCAAACCTAATAATATACCTATATACATATATAAAAGTTCTGAGTATCTTATGCCATACAATTTAGAAAAAAAAAAAAGCTAATAGTCTCGTATTAGGTATGTCATCATCATCGTCATTGGATTTAGACCTTCCCCAAGAACTGCCAGATTTCTCTATCATGGGCCCCATTGAGCCAGTACTTTCTGAACTTATCTAGCTTATCACATCATCTTATATTTTGTAAACCCCAGTTTCACATGTGATCTCTGGGGATCCACATTTCATTCTTGTAACATGAGTAGCAATGTGAGCTGATTGAGTTTTCTGATGGATTCTATGATATCTCAGACTCATGCCTTTTCTCTAATATATTGTGCTGTCTTGTTGTCTCTTCATGTTCGGTTGTGTACAATTCTCTCACATGCACATTGCATGGTTCCCAGTTTAAAGGTTAATATTTTGGTTGTAAACCCTCCTTTTTAAGACTGATGGGATTCCCTGGTTATTAAACCTCTTGTTCTTATCTCCTTCAAACAGCGATTCACAATGTCGTATGAACAAAATTAATAAGATCTTTATTACAAAACTATCACTCAAAACTATCATCAACATCTTCTTAGGTTTCTTTAGTTCTCAAATTGGTCTGGCTGGCTATGTATGTATGTATATATCATGTATACAGATCACACCAATGGAGCTGGAGGGCTGAAAATTTAGATATTTTCTCCTTATCATGCTTAAAAAATTGTTTCCTTTTGTTTTTGATAATTGCCCCCCTCAATAAGTTTTTAATGAACAGTTCAATTTTTGATTTAAGTGTGTGCTTAATTGGTTCCTTAGTTTTTATCAGGAAGTATTCATGCTTGTTTTTTTTTATTCAATTCAGACTTTTTCAGTGATCATTGCCCAACAAAAGATAGAAAAAATATCATTCATTGATAACCCCTTCTTTCAAATTTTTATTGTTCACCCTTGACTTGACATGCTGAGAATAAATGTTGGTCATATAACGGTGTCTATTGAGTGAATAACCAGATCTGTTTAATGTTTTTTTTTCATTTACATTATTATGTCTGTTTTTTATGATGCATTTTGAAATTTCCTGATGCTAAAAGAAAAGAAAAAACTCAAGATGATTTCAAGTACATTTAGGATGACTGTGGTGTGTAGACTATGGGAAGGAATGAAAACTAAAAGGAATGTAATTCAAAAAGCTTCTACACAGAGGATTTGGTGATCAATTAAATATTTTAGGATTAGGATCATTCATTGATTACACCAATTTTCACTTGTAATAAACGATATGTTAGCTTTACTTCTTGTTGCTCAGAGCCATTTGCAGGTTGTGGCAACATGGGCTGTCATACAGGGTGCCAAGTTCTGAATCAGCCCTTGTCATGCAACTGACTGTAGGGCTTCCCAAATTCAACTGGTAATATGAATAAACTAAATAAACTAAAAACAGTCAAAAATTTACCTTGATTTTTTTCAGATTTTTCAGGGATTATGAGATAATGCCATATTTTGAAGAGTGCCTGAGCTCAGCTTGCCAGGGGTGCCAAGAATCCTTGGGCTTACCCCACCATGTTTCTTCTATTTTACCTCGACCCTGAAGATATATTCCTTTCAAATGTAATTCTCTTCTTCTATGCGTAGACGGAATTTAAAAAGTTTCTTCTAATCATTATAACTTCTATATATTTTGCGAAAGCTATTACATACAACTTATATAGTATCTATATGTTATGGAGATCAGAATGGGACTATTTGGCGAAGCCAATTTGGCATAGGCATTCTGGCGTGAGCATTCAGGTGTCATCTGATTTGGCGTAAGTCCATTTGGCAACTGACATTTTGGCTTGGGAAAAAAACTGTTGAATGATTCATTATCATTCAAAAGTGAAACTTTACAAAACCTTAATACTGTAAAATTAACTTTTTTGAAAAAACATTTTTGTGCCGTACTGTTTCATTCCATTTTGAGAGGAATGTCTATTCTAAAGTCATTTTAGTTCTTCACGTGCAATTAAGAGTTCACTTTTAATTTCACTATAGATTTTTACAAAGACTGTACTAGGAATGTTGAGAGTTCTTAATGTCTTTTAAATCTTCAAACAGCTAAGTATATCAATATGCTATTTATTAAGCTTAGATACACAAGATCTGTTTCAAATTTTTCTTTTGCCCCACAGGAAAATGTTTTATTTTGTCTAATTCACACTTTCAATCTGATATTTAAAATCTGCTATTTCTTTTTCAATATCTTTTAATTTGTCCAATGAATTGATTATTAAATATATGGAATTATTTTGAAGAAAAGTATATTGTTCCTCAAGGTAAGTGTTTTTTTTTCCAAAGACTACGCTTTTTATAGGCTGCTTTTATACCGAATTTTACTTTTGAGTTATCGTAACTTTTTCATCAAAAAGCTTTCTAATTTTTCTCGTAACTTTTGAACCTTTCGGATTTTTATAACTGATTAGTTTTTTCTGAAGGTATTATTTTGATAGCTTTGTGTAAATAATAACCTCTATATTCAGATCGGAATACAATAAAAGCTTTTGTCTTGGTGAAAACTAATGATAGTTTTTATCTTCTGATTCGTGACTGTGATTCATTCAGAAAGAAAAAAAAAACATTTAATATATTCCAATCCTTATCTGAATATAATCTATAAATGTAGATATTCAGACAATCGGATTAGATGAAAGCTGATCACTCAAATAATATTATATTACCTGACAGTTTAAAGTAGAGAAAGAAAATTTAATAAATGGTAGTACACTGGTTCCTTTCATTGGGTCACAATTGGTTATTGATGTTTGCAGTATTGTCTACCATTTAGGTTATATTTTTTCAACAATATTTTTTAAAAAAACAATTTTTAACTCATTCACTAAACTGAAAAAAATGTTACACAGACACCTTTTAAAAAATTACCCAAATTTATCGCACCTTAATTCATTAGTTTGTTTCAAACTATACTCACTTGAGTCAAGTGAATATGCTTTAACGAACAAATAAATTTAGGTATAACACATTAGAGTAATTTTCAAAAGTTTTTCTACATGACATATTTTTCAGGGTGCATCCTATTTGAACCTACTGATACCACCTATATTTTTGTTAAAGTTGCTGTCAGATATTGTTATATATTACTAGTTGGGCTCTATTTCAGTAAATGAAATGAAATAACCATATGTCCTGCCACAAGGTCGAAACTGAATCCAGCGTGTTGATATAGATATATATATATTGCCTTAAATAAAATATAAAAATTGTGTGACAATAAATATTTTAACCAATTTTTTAGTCTCCACCGACTGAAAAAAAAGTCCTAAGTGATAAAAGGTCAAGAAACATATACAGAAACTTGTCAGAAATCTTAAAGGAAATACAAACCTGATTCATATTTTTTGTTTTTATAGAAGATAATAGAGGCATTCTATTGGGATACCAATATGAATGAAAAGTAATAAAACAAGAAACAAAACAAGAAACCTTTCTAAAACAAGTTGCTTTTAGTAAAGAACATAACAAACAATACCTATACCTCATATATCTGAATCACTGTAGCCTGCTTGTGAACCAGACCTAAAAATCTAAAAGATATCTAAAAAAAAATAGATTTTATCTAAAATTATCAGCAAACGATTTAGGAATTGTTGGTCCCAAATGACAATAGAGACTCAAAAAAGTACTTTTGAAAGAAAAAAAAGCCCACAGTTTTCAGATTGGTGCCTATTGGTGTATTCATGCATATTTCCAAGATTGTAGCACCAAGAATGTTACCAGGAGCAACTGTAGACACAACCACAAACACAAACGAGCAAAGAGAGATGAACCTACAGCCCACTTTTGGTTGGTTTGTCAGGCCATTTGTGGAGCTATGGTAATTCAATCATGATTAATTTTTCATTATTATACATTAGCCAATTCATATGATATTAATATCAATACTACTATATCGTGATAAGAAGCAACAGAAATAAGATGAAAGAAATGCTATTGAAAAGTAACAGAAAATCGATGATAACTGACAATATTTTATGTAAGAAATTCAGACAACTCAAGACTATCAGCTCTCCTACTCTCAGCCTTAAACAAGCAACAGAAATAAAGTAAAAGAAATATCAGTCAAAAAGTTATAATAATTGACAATGGTTTATGTGAGAAATTCAAAAACTTTTATAGTCCATCCAAAAGTTTAACCATTACACTAATTTTTTTCAAAGCAATATGTCTTCCTACTGATTTTTGTCTCTTCTAGGTGATGATGAAAATGTCTGCTCAACAATATCAGACAGCTAAATTCAGAGCCCGCTGCTATCTGAAACTAATTCTGATTTTGGGGAATAAATAATCTTCCTCTGGAAAAATTCAATTTTGGTTTTCTATCTGAATAATCTATTCTGTATGTGATATTTACTATTGTTTCTTTTGCACATACAATTTAAAATCTATTGTCTTCTGTTTTATGAAAAAAATGATTTGAGGGCATCTGAAACTATGACACAGGTCTGGTTAGTCATTCATAGAAACTATCTTGTGTTTAATGTCTTTTGGCAGTGTACCATGTTGGGGGTGATCAATTAAAAAATTGGTAAAGGGGTGATCAATGAAAAAGTTACTTCTCTTCCCTTTTGTGGGGTAGTGATCACTGAAAAGTTGAATTTTTAAGAAACAAGCATGAACACAGCTAGACACATATTAAGAAACCAATTTAGCATAAACTTATATAGATACTTATTTTGGGGGGTTAAAAGAAACAATGAGAAACTATTTTTCTAGATTTAGTAAGGATTAGATTTTAAAATTTTCAGCCCCCTAGCTCCACTGCTTCAGCCCATACACATGACACAAGCCAGACAGAAACTCTTAAAAAGTGAGGAAACCTATGGTTACAAATTCACAGTTTCTAAGAAACAACACCTTTTTTTCCTGAAACATTTCAAATAAAACTTGAACATTCCAAATCTTTTTCTTTATTTCCAGTATGGAGAGAATAGCCCAAGCCATGAAATCATCATCATCATCATCATCATCATCATCATCGTCATCATCATCATCATCATCATCATCATTATCATCATTCTCTTAGTATCCGTCGTTGGAAATAAACCTTCTCCAGGATTTGCCATCCTTCTCTATTATAATTTTGCTGAGCCAGTACTTTCTGAATTTCAACTCTCCATCTAATACCATACCAGCCTCAGTTGTGCATATGATCTCTGTCATGAGTTGTGATGTCCATCGGTTGTCTGCCAATCTTGTGACATGGCCAGCCCATTGCCATCTGAGTTTTTTAATGGATTCTATGATGTCCTTGGCTCCTCCATGAAAAAGTTTTCATAAAGAAGAAATTCTCTGCAAAAGATAAAAAATTCACATGGAAAAAAAAACCAATCAAAATACAACAGTTTTGGATGGTTACTGATGCATGCCATGTTGGGAATGATCAATTAAAAAATTGGAAAAAGGAATGATCAATGAATAAATCACTTCTCTTATCTTCCTTTGGGCTGTAATCACTAAAGAAGCCTGAATAAAAAAAATATCAAAAAACAAGCATGAATGTTACTGGACAAAAAATGATTGACTGACTTATCATAAACTTACATTGCAAATTGGACTCTCCCTTCTATAAACTAATTTCAGGAGAAATTCTAGAAAACAAAACAAATTTTCTTTCTAAACATGATAAGGAGTAAATGTTTGAATTTTCAGCCTTGTAGCTCTATTGGTGCAGCCTGTACATGTGATACATACATAGTCAGCCAGCCAGACCATCATAAAAACTGAAGAAACCAATGTTAATGTTGACAGTTCTGGTTGACATTTTGATTATTTTTTTCATTCCTGCGGATTCTTGAATTTTAGTTGAGAGACCAAGTTTCCTTCACTATCATCTAAAAATTATTCGTAAGCCCAAATGGCACAATATGAAGAAGCAATCATCATGAACTCATATGGGAAAACTATTCTAGCCTTCATGGACTCCAAAAATAACCATCTACTATGTCTTCCAGGTTTAAATTAAGTGTAGCACCCTTCACAAGCTCTCTCATGGCTTTTCTGCTACTCTAGAACATATCCTCCTAATGGATGCACAAAATAAATTGAGATAAAGCCCAGATACTCAGAGACACAGTCGAAAGCAATGGCGACTTGTGGTCTTTTGTAAATGTGAAATGGCGTAATGCAAATTTTTTTAAAGCGGGGGATACCTGTATCTAGGTTCTGTTGTAATGACCTACTTAAGCTGTCAGCGATAGAAGGCAAGAGAAAGCAATCAACCAATAAACAGTACCCGTGAATTTTCGTATAAAATGTAATTTGCTGACAGGAAATAAAAGCAAATGCTTTAAATCAATTGCTTTCATTTGATTCAAATTGAGAAAAAAATCACATAAAGCAAACTTAATCTGACCTGCATTGTTTACTGCTGTACATTGTTTTTTTATGTTCAGTTAACAATCAGCTTGAATGAAAAGCATGCTGCTAAAAAGAAAGAATTTTGAGTCTGAGAACCAAACACGGTGCCAGCAGTGAATTACACGTGGGATAATTAACACCTTGACATCATTTCTCCCAACCTACAATTTGTAATTTGTACTTAGATGGAATATCAGAGTCTTTGAGAAGAAGGATTTGGGTTTTGATTTTTTTACTTACTCTCCTCATTTCTTTGAAATTGATCATTTGTTGACAGGCTAAGTTTCTTGTAAGTGATTGTGTCTTTAAGAACTACTTATGAATCAAAGAAGAGTAATACAATCTTTGAGAGCATCAATAATTGTACTAAGAGTTCCCTTCATTTCACGATGAAATCTTAATACAATAAACTATAACTTTTGCAGTTGAAAAGTTAGCCAATGAGAGTGATAATCATATTTTTGAGTATTGATATAAATGTAAATTTTGCTATAGAAAGTTTTTGAAAATTATACAGTTCTTGATAGTCACCTCATAGAAACTGTGACCTATGCCTTTTGACGGCATGCCATTTTGGGGGTGATCAATTAAAAAATTTTAAAAGGGCATATCGCTGAATAAGTTACTTTTATAGCCTTTTGTAGGGCAGTGATTACTGGAAAAAGTCTGAAATTCGAAAAAAACAAACCGACCAAAACCAATGATCGATTTAGCCTGAGCCCTCTGTTCAGAACTATTTGGAGGGAATCTAAGAATAAGAATGAAAAAAAATGTAATAAAGAGTGAATATCGAAATTTTGAGCCTTCTAGCTCCATTGGTGCTACCTGTAGAAACAACAGGTACTTACATAGCTAGCTTGACCAACTTGGAAACTGAAGAAACCTATGCTGATAGTTTTGGAGGCAGTTTTCGTATGTGGTTTTTAATCAGCCTGCTTTTCTTGTTTTCAACAAACTATATACACAGGTGTATAAGGTGGACATTTGATTTAAAAAAACAAAACAATATATGCAAATATTACACTGTATCCTATACACTGGTATTACAACTAGGTGGTTGTCTATCAAGGGGGATATAGGAAGAATGGTCCTCAACTATACAAGGTACTATTTCTATTATCTATCCTCATCTTGGATTGTTTTTCATACAACGTTTCAGCCGTTGTACTCTACAGCCTTCATCAGGTATCATCTCGGTCGGTGTGGGGAAGTAACGAACCGAACCCTTTATTTAACCGATGGGGGTATATAGACTGCACTCTCCTCTTAGCAGTAGTAGTATTTTCAAATCATTATTGTCTCACACTGGGATTGAACCTAGAACCATTAGGTTACTTGCAGTATTTCTGTCTGATTCTCTAACCGCAGCACTACTAGTCTGAATAATAATAGAAATAATAATAATAATACCTCATCTCAAAAAATTCAGAGATACACTTTACAAGGTACTTCCTAAATTTTCAGATAATTTGAATAGATTGATAAATCTGTTCATATGACAAGTAACCCAGCTTTTTCCCAAGTCTCACCAGACATTTTCCGTGTTTCTCAAAATCACTCATCCAAAGAATAAAGGACCATTTTCAATCAAAATTAAATCAATTCAATCAAACTGTCTCTAAAATGTCAAATAGGTTTCTTCAGTTTTTCGAGTTGCTGTGGCTGGTTGGTGGCTGGCTTTGTTTGTATGTATACATGTATGCATCATTCGTACAGGCTGCACCACTAAAAGGTTTTTAGAGAGGGTTCAATATACAATGTCAGTTTATGCTAAATCGATCCCTTGTCTTGTACTCGCTTATTTTTGTAAATTCAGACCAAGGTTGAGAGATGTAACTTATTCATTGATCACCCCTATTTTCAATTTTTCATTTGATCCCCCCAACAAGATATACAACTAAAAGACTATGGCCACCTGACGGTCTCTAATAAATGACTAACCAGACCTGTGTTCTCTTTCTTTGAGGAAGTTATTTGACACTTAAGGTTTCAAAACTGTTGTGTAACACCTTGCAATTTGTAAGAGAATTCATAACAGATATAGAATATTAAGACATTAGTTATTGATGATTTGCTTCTGTTCATGCAGTTACAGCAATATTTTTTTCAAAGCAGTGTGTTTTCCTAAACACTTCTCCTGACCTTACGTAAATACAATTGGAAATGAATAATAATTTGAATACATTGATTGTATTGACTTCTTTTATAAAACATATTTGTATCTTTTAATTCTTTGTTTGAAAGGCTTATTACATAGATATTTTGCAGTTACTATGCTGCAGTCACTATTACCATATAACTATGACTATGGCTTAATCCCTCCCAATTACCAGAATTTGCTCTCATTATGCATTTAATCATTCGAGTGAATTAAAGTTTTTCAATTTTTGCTTTAATAATGCTAATCTTTACATTATGTGTTACATAGACAATTTGTTAACAGATAATTACATGCACTATTTTAACAACTCATCAATTTAAATCCATATTTGCAATTATTGCAAACAATAATTCGATAAATAAAAGAATGCTGAGAAGTCTCCCTGCAGAGTTTATTGTTTCTTTGATGTATCTTTATGTTCTTGCTGAATATCACTTTTCTTCTACAATCATAAGTGTCTCCTTTGTACGTTTTAGAGCCTAATTTTTTCTTTTTGTGCAATTACAGGTGTGTATACATGTGAAATTATAAGTAGAAAAGGTGAGTATTTACATGTTTTAGTGTCTGTTTAGAAGCAACAGATTGCATGATCCATATTTAGTCGGATTCAAACTAATTTCAGATTTGCAAAGAAAATCACTCATAAGAAAATTTCGAAGACACTAATTTTGATTGAATGACAAGTGAGTATAGAGAGCTCTTAAATCAAATAGGATATTGTGTTCCAGCAAAATTAATTCCAGAAAAAAGCTATAAAATAACAGATTTAAAGCTAGAGGATAACGACTTTGCTTTTATGAAGGATAAATATTCTTATGCTTTTTCATCAACGATTTTCTTTGAAGTATCTCTTAAATTTGTTACCAACATATTCGGTTGGTTTTATTTGATTCCATTTAGATTTTGGAACTGAATTGTCACCATCATTTTCAAACATTAAATCAGCACTTCTTGAAAATTACATCTTTACACCACAATTATTCAAATGTTTTATGACCCATAAAAACCTTATGAGAATTTAGAATGATTGTCAGTCAGTTTATGAGGTGCATCATTGAGTCTTTAGTTATCAAATTTTGATCTATCTATCTCAACCTTTCCGTACCTACCTCAGTGTTATTGTATCTCTCTCAGACTGCTCATATCTATCTATCAGTAATAGATGGAATGTTACTTGATAGAGGATATCTGTTGATGGAATTGTTGATATGTATTTACAAAAAAACAGTTTTTAGACTGTTTATAGGTTGTTTCTCTCTCTATAGCATATATACAGTGGATTCTATCAATAATGCAGCTGTATTCAAACTGTGTTCCTCGGAAACTATCCAGGGGTTCTGTGAAACAAAGTGACATTTTTGCAATATTCATAAAGGTTCTTAATTCAAAAGCGATTTCTTGATGGGTATGCACGTCTTCATTTCATTTCTCCAACACAAACAGGTATTTGTTAGATGAGAAAAACCTAACCGCATTTTGCCTTTCAATTTAAAAACAACTTGGTTGTTTTTTTAGACACAGTGGTTGCTCAGTCAGTAGACATTCATATGTCTAAACTTTGTTTCTACTTTTTCTATTTGAGTGAGCATTTTCCGTTTGAGTTTATGTATATTCTGATAATTCCATAAGCGAGGCCAAAATCAAATAGATACAGACAGAAAAAATAATCATTGAAAAGGCTTCCCTGAGTAGTTGAAGTTCAAAGACCGCTGATCTACGGTTTGGTAGGAATAGAATTAGGATATCCAATTGTTTTATATTTCATCATCATCATTGGTTTGTCCAGGTTCCAGCAATTCATAGTGAAGCAGTCATCACCACCACCACCACCACCACCATCATCATCATCATCATCATAACCACTACCACCACCACCACCACCATCATCATCATCACCACCACCACCACCATCATCATCGTCATCATCACCACCACCACCACCACCACCACCACCACCACCACCACCACCACCATCATCATCACCACCACCACCACCACCACCATCATCATCATCACCACCACCACCACCACCATCATCATCATCAGTTTGTTAGCATCTGTCATTGGACATAGACCTTCCCTCATATTTGCCCGACCTCTCTATCATGGGTGTTGTTGTGCCAGGACCTTCTGAATTTGTCTATCTTGTCACATCACCTTTCTTTCTATCAGCCACAATTTTGTGTATACTCTCTGTTGATCCCTGTTGTGAGTCTTGATGTCCAGTGATTGTCTGAGTATATCTCTATCATGTACAAAAAATATCATTTGAAATCTTAGGTTCACTGAAATAGATGTTTCTTATTATTTAGCATTGCGATTTTGACATTAATGAAAATGGTTTATATTGCAACCATCCATTAACCCTTTTCAGACTAACCTATTAAGGAGTCTTAAAAGGGGTAGATATATTTCTGAGACAAACACTGAATAATGCAAATGCTCTTTTATAATCAGTTTTTTCTTTGCATGATATGAAAATGAATTCATCTCTTTTATAATGAATAATGTATTATTTCTCTTAAACCACAAATAAATGCTTAAAACTTTTATATCAATTTTCTGAAATTTTTTGTAAGATTTGTGTGAAAACGTAACAACTAATAACAGATGGTAAAATAGAACAATTTAATGATAAAAAATTTGCTTGTGGCAAAACATTTAAAACTTAGATAAACTATTAGGAATTATTCAGCAGGAAAATGGATATTATCCTTTTTTTTTTCCCTGTAATGTTTGGTTTATTTTGTCTTCGCTTTGGAGGTTGTTGTTTTAATGAAGCAATTATCTTTAATTTCTAAAATAAAGAGGACTAAAGAAGAAATAAATTACATTCATCCATTGTTACGAGATAGAATTTCTAGAACCAAGGGAAAGAGGCTATTTGTGTAGATGCCTCTGTATGTATATGTATATATGTGCGAGTAGAGGGGAGACGGCTACTCCATGCTTTTTTTTCCCCTGATTGGTGTAAATATGATATAAGTAATATGAATTATATTTTGCCTCTGGTTCATTTGCTTGATTCCACAAAGTTGCAAACAATACAAAATACAACCAAAGAATTTGCTTTTTTTTTAATCAATAATTACCTTTATTAGTGTATGTATACATACATAAGGACATACACGTACACACTTATGCACATACACATACACACACGCACACACACACACACACACACGCATACACACACACACACTCACACACACACTCACACACACACATACTCACACATACACACACACACACACACATACATATAGTCCATACTCAAATGATAAAAAAAAACATCTATTTGGTGTGACAAATATTCATTTTCAAAATTATCTCTCTCCTTGTCAATGCTCCTAATTTGATAGAGAATATTAATTACGTAGATCGAACATTAGGCAGTGAAAATTTCAGATCAAAATTAAGGTAATGAATATCTATCAGGCTATGGACATTTTTTTCCATCCTTGTATAAGTATTAAGGTGATGTAAAATTTACCAATGCCATCTTTTACACAATGTTGGGGATAACTTAGAAGTGTCTTTGATATTTTCTCTGCTCTCTATTGCTGGCGCAATTATCCAGCTGTTATACATCGTTTACAAACCTAAGGAAAAATTCTTAAGCTTGGAAAATGAGTTCCACATGAATGTACAGAAGGGGAAATTGGTCAGCCTTTAAATACTTGCTAGACACAAAAATGTCATTCTTGGACATGATAGTCTCTGGCAATGGAAAATTGGTTTATTATAAGGATTCAATACAAAGGAAAAATTATGGCTAGATCTGGGACACCTGTCAATATTTCAGGCTAAACAGAATACAGCTTGCCTTGAGATGATCTTCTAAAACTTAGAATGGGAACACAAAGGAATCAAGATAGACGGGGAGTATGTAAGTAAGCTCAGATTTCCTGACAACATCATCCCCTTTGCTAAGAACCTTCATGATCTCCAAATAATGTCTGGCAAACTAAATGAAGCAAGCAAGGAGATTGGCCTCCATATGAACTTTACTAAACAAATGTCATGTACAACAGACATGCTGGAGACAAAGACACAACAATCAAAATAGAAAATGCAGAGCGAGAGAAAGTTAACCACTACATCTACCTAGGACTCCATGAAGTTATCAAAAGAAAAAGAAATGAAGCAAAGAATCACTCTAAATTGGCAAGCTTTTGGAAGAAAAAACTCGACTTTCAAGAATAAGAAAATCCAACAAGTTCTAAAAAGAAGGTTATACAATCAAAGTATCCTACCGATAGTCACATACAGAACTGAAACATGGAAGATGAACAGACTATTGACCCTCAAACTGAGAACTATGCAATGTGCACATGAGAGAATCATGCTCAACCTCACATGGAGAGATCATAGGACAGCACAGTATATCAGAGAAAAAAACAGGAGTCCAAGACATTATAGAAGCTGTTAGAAAGCTCAAATGGTAATGGGCTGGACATATTGCAAGAATGTTGGACAACTTCTGGACATCATGACTCACCACGCCAATCCCCAGAGATCAGGTGCAAGGCTGTGGCTGACGGAGAGCAAGATGGTGTGACGAGCTAGATAAATTCAGTAAGTACTAGCTCCGCAATGCCCATGATAGAGAAGTCCGGCAAATCTTGGGGAAGGTCTATGTCCAACAATGGACGCTAACAGAATGATGATGATGATGATGATGATGATGATGATGATGATGATGATGATGGTGGTGGTGGTGGTGGTGGTGGTGATGATGTTGATGATGATGATGATGATGATGATGATGATGATGATGATGATGATGATGATGATGATGATGATGATGATGATGATGAAAGAGAATATTTCACTATGAATTGCCGGAACCTGGACAAACTGTTTTCCGTGCAACTATACTATTGTTTATTTTGAATGATGCATTAGAACAGAAAATGCTTATTTTTAGACAAGGAATTTTGCTGCAAAATATGATGCGGCTAACAATCACGGAGTTGGAATGGAAAGTTCTTTCACACACAGCATATTCTCCAGACCTTCCATTTCCAGACGATTCATTTTTTCGTCTCACGTCTGGTCACCAGTTCAAATAAGTTTGAGACATGGGAAAACTTCTTTGAAGAATCCATCAAATCAAAACTGGAATTGTTCTTTCATAATGAAATTTACAATTTACCTAAAAGGTGGTGTAAGATCATAGAAAACCATGGAAAATACATCAAAGACTCAATATCAATAAAGTGAATTTAAATATAACGTCCAAAAATACTGAAAAACTTTGCATCAACTTGTTATGTATGAGTGTGTATGTATACGTGTGTACATATATACATATGTATATATATATGTATGAGAGTCAAAAAGTACCAAGAATTGCCAACATAGGTTTCTTCAGTTCTTCAGAGGGTCTGGCTGAATGGTTGACTATCTATGTAGGTGTCTTGTGTACAAGCTACACCAATGGAGTCAGGTGAACATGTAATCAGTTACTCCTAATGTCAAGTAAAAACTTTTAAGTAGGTTTTTGATGGAAGGTTCAATTCGCAATGTAAGTTAATGCTAAATTGATGTTCTAGTCTGTGTTTGGCAGGATTCACACTTATTTTATTTTCTATTTTGCAAATTCAGACTTTTTAGTGATCACTGCCAAACAAAAGGCAAGAGAAGTAATTTACTCATTGATCACCCAGTTTTCCTATTTCTTTTTTTATTGATCTTCCCCAACATGGAATGCTGCCAAAAGACTTGGAGGCATAAGTCTAGGATCTACAAGAACAATCCAAGGAGCAAAGTCCAGTCAAAACAGTGGCCTTTGAGAGGATTTATTGAACCGGTAAAATTCAAAGTCGAGAAGTCAGCTCAGAAGGTATTGGTAACTATTTGTTTTTTTTTCATTCAAAAAGGGGTAATTTTGATATGTTTTTATGAAGTACACAGAACAATCATGAGGGCTTATAGTGGAGAAGTTTTAAGAAAACTGAAAACTGCATTGGTGTGAAAACAGCCAAGTAAGTTCTACCAAGGAATTTCTTTCCATCACAACACTGCACCTGCTCATTCCTGAAGGGTAGCAAGGGCCATCTTATGGGAATTTCATTGGGAAACCTTACTCAATACACCCTACTTCCCTGATCATGACTCTACAGAATTCTTTTCGTTCTCAAAACTCAAAGAACATTTAAAAGAAACATGAACTTAGTTCTTCAGTGATGCTAAAATTGCCACTTTGATCAGGTGTAAATAAAAGGGCAAAGAATACTTTAGGGCAAGATTAATTTTGAACAATAAAGATTTCTATGATTTTGTAACAATACTGTTTGACTTATCCTCACATATATTAATATGTACAAAGGATATGTAAAACAGTGAAAAAAACACTAAAGAAAATTACATAAATAGCATTGACAGTTATTGGGAAATAAGTGTCTGATGTGACATAAAAAAATGTTTGAAAAGGTTTTTAATGTTTAGTGTTCAAAGATGCTAAGCTTTCTTAACTATATATATATATATATATATATATATATATATATATATATATATATATATATGAGAAGGAAAATGAGTGTGAGACAAAAATGGATAGTCAATGAGTAAGTAGATAGATATAGATAAAGAGAGATTGATATAGACATATTTCTTAAAAATCGATACATACTTTCCAAAATATCTACGTTCTTTGGCCTGAGAACCAAACATTGATAAAAATAATACTAATATTTGATATTAAGTATTAAATGCAAATATTCAGAACAATAGTATACAAATGCAAAATAAGTTTAAATCTGATGTAATTTGAGATAATGATTCCTTTTATTTCTTAGCTGAGAGCAAATTAAGTTTTGCGTGATTCTGTCGCATCCAGTTTCCAACAGAAGTCTTTTATTTTCTTCTATTAATTTGAAATTGATATGAAATAATTTTGAAGAAGACAAATCTATGGCACCCAAACTAAAAGCAATTCTTCAACACATAATCAACGAAACACAGAGGAAGTTCAAATGAAATTGGATAATTTTTTGACATCATCAAAAGACGTTTCATGTTGAGCCTGAGTACCATGGTTTAGGTACCTAGGAATAAATGCCTCAGATAAGAGGAAATGTATCACAAAGTTCCCAAACAGGGCAGATCCGGTTAGCAATGGCAAGTATATATTGAGTCCGACAACAGAATCTTCAAAAACAAACCTTCATCCCACACATACATGCATGCACGTATACACGCTCAAACATACTCGTATTCAATCATCTAGACATATAAATATATATAGATGATGTGAATAAAAACTATCCACTTAAAACTTTTATGTGTTTATCAAATGTTGATTGTATACTAGTATAATTTTTGGAATGGTCTTCATCCTTTATATAGAGAGATATATACCTTCTTAATCACATACATGTGCATGTACATGCACACACATGCACATACACACACATTTACGTACATACACAGAAACATGTACATAGAGAAGTCATTGGAATTCTTGATGAAATTATTTAAGTTTATTCATAGATTCACTTCTACACTTCAGTAAAAGGTGATTCAAATTTCAAAAGTCCATTGAAGCAAAGTGTAATATACATTTACAATGTATAAAATTTATAGTACTGAATCATTTGGATATTGTAGATATTTAGTAAGCAAGAAATATTCTTGTGCTAAGTGACTAGACTGTCATTCAACCAAGTGTTTCACTGATGTGTCCTTTGAACACATCATCCTTAATTCTTATCATTACTAAGCTATGTTGCTTAATATATTACACTATACTCAGCATGGCAGAATCCACAACAAAAACCTCCCATAAATGAAAAAAATATTAACATCAATATTTTGTGCATATTCTGAGAAAATGGGTGTTGATCTCAAAATATGTATAAAGGAGCAGAGAATAACTCCTAAGGAAGACTAAAGAATGTATCGGCTGAAATGAAGAGTTAAAAATGATAAAGATGAAAAAAATACCAGTTCACACAATCTGTGAAATGATAATAATATTGTCTCATCTCAGAATATCCCACAATGTTTATTGAAAGTTTAAAAGTAAAGCTAAGTGTCATATCAGTAAATCAATAAAAACATAAAATTATGCTAAAAAGTATCTTTGTTTCTAAAAACTTTCATTCTAGGCATTTAAAAGATATTCTGCTCTGTATTTATTAATTTTTCAATATCAATTGACTTTATCAGTATTATCAATCTTAGAAATATTTGTACATGGTTTTTGGTTAGTGAAAAGGTTTTCCATGTAGTGCAGACATTGTTCTTCAGATTCAAACATCAGAAGTAATTTTTTTGACAAGTCAACTGGAACTATCTTCTGCTATTTGTTACTAAAACTAAAACAAAGCCTTGCCTTTTTACTTTTGGAAATAATCAGAACCAACTGATAATCTTCGATCAAACATTTTGTTTTCTTTGTTATGTGTAACGAGAATTTGTTTCCCTGTACATGAATAGAGAAAAGGTTTTGATTTAATGGAATCAAAGTTTCTTGATCTAATGGAAAATTAATTCAAGCTGAAATCGTCTAAACGTGAGATAACCTTAGGAAAAGTGACTCTTGCTTGCCAGTTTCATGTAACATTCATTTTTCCTAAAGGAGAAAATTCATAACATAGTAGAAAGAATTCTATCAAGGTTCTGTGATAACCTCTTTTTGCAATTTTGCACGTAATATATGGAAAGAGAAATTGTTATAGAATATTATATTCTTGGACATGCCTAAATTAGTCATAATTTATTGGAATGTCAATGAACAAACATTTTTGTGCTTGATTAATTTGAAGAGTAAAGCAGAAATTATCAATAGTCTTCCAAGGAGGATGTGGGTATTTTCATCTACAATCAGAATAAAAACTCAATAATTCATTAAAGAAAAAGTTATATCATCATTTGTATTGCATAAAAATCTGTTATTATGTTCACTGCTGGACAAAGACCTTTTGAATTTCCTTCCATGTTGACCACTATTGTGCTAACCATGTCTTACTGGCAAAACTTTCCACCATTCCTCCGTTTTGTGTCTGGTCTTTTCCTACTACTTTAGTTTCCTCTCTGATCCGTTGAATTTTTTCCAAGATTTATCACTAGCATTGCTCATTCCATTGCTCTTTGTGTAATTTTATGTTGGTTCTCGGTTTGTTAACTTAGTTTCCATATTTCACATTCCATAAGTCAAAGCTTGAATTATACATTCATTGTACACTTTATGCTTTAAGCTTATTTGCAAAGTACTTATCAGTAGGTCTTTATTCATGCTATATGATTCTCAGCAAATAGTTATGCAACAATTTATTTTGCTTTCAAGATCTCAATCATACTTTATCATCTCTCCTAGGTAAACATTTTTCTTGATCCTCATCTTCTATTCCCAAGGTATTTTGGGGAACTTTATCATGAAACATTACTTTGTTCTGTCTATCTTTGAGCCAACTTTTTAACTTTCCCTATTTAGATCAGTCAATATGTTTTGTAATTCTCCTGAAATTTCTGGCAATATGGAAATGTCATCAGAAAATATCAAGTGTCTTATATATATATATATATATATACATACATATATATATATATATATATATATATATATATATATATATATATATGTATGTATCATTTGGCCTAGATAACCTAAACAAAATAAACAAAGAAATTGGTGCAAGAAAATGTGGCTACACATTCTCTGTGTAATAATGGGAGATAATTTCAAATCAAGTTTCAATATAATAATGCAATTGATGATCAGTCTGTTGGGTCATACACCCAATTCTTCAGATGATATTTTCTTTTATATACACACATACATTTGTATATATATGCAGCATGCAAGTATATCCTGAAAGGTAAGGGATGCCTGTCTGTCATATACATATACATGAATTTAGGTAATAATGGCCCAGGTAAAAATGGCACAGCAAAAATGACACACGTAAATAGGAAAAAATGGCACATTTGAATAGGGAAAAATGACTCAACTAAAATAAATCATCATCAGCCTTTTAATGTCCGTTGTTGGATGTGGACCATCTCTAAGATTCACAAGACCTATCCATCAAAGGCGTTGTGGAGCCATCTTATTTTCTCTTTGCTACAATTTTGCATATGATCTCAGGGGATCCACGTTGTGTCTCTCTTGTATGCACGTTGCATGGTTCTCAGTTTGAGAAGAAATCGTGGGAGAAAAAATAGTTTATTAAATAAAATATTAACAGAAAATCATTTTTCAGACATAATGAATCTAATTCATACCGTTAGATAAGAACCAAGTTTCGTGGATCTATCCAATTTGATATATCGATTTGATATTTCTGCTGTAAATATTCAATCAGGCCATGTAGGGGGCTATCAATGGATAATTGGTAAAAAGCATTCATAACCTTTATTATAGAAAATCTTTGATGATTTTTTTTTAGTTTTATTTTATTTGCTTTTCATCACAACTAATCAGTCTGACTGTCAGAAAAAAAAATATTTGACAATGTTTTATTTAATACAGTGAGAGCAATCAGTACAAGTAAACGCGTTTCCCTCAGACAGAATATAATGTGATCAATCGATAAGTTACTTACTACTTTCAACTTCTATCAGAAAGTGATCACAATAAAGTTTCAACCTTGAAAAACAAATCTGAATGTTGCAAGACACCAACTAAGGGACTAGTTTAGCATAAACATACAAACTGAGCCCTCCACCGAAAATCTTTTTTTTAATAAACCCAAAAAATTGTTTTTTTCTAGACATGTTAAGAAATGAATGTTGAAACTTTCAGCCCTCTAGCTCCAGAGGTATGGCCTTTACACATGATACATACATAGCCAGACCAACTTGAACACAGAAAGAAACCTATGTTGACAATTTTGGTTGAAGGTTCCAAATACAATACGATAAACAGATCAATAAAAATTAATTTCATATTTTTCTTCCCTTAATTTCAGTTGCTGTGAAGAAAATTGTGAATGTTTCTTTTTTTTTCCCTCTCTGTTAATTCCAAATGGCTTCCATGGCACTAGATTGACTGTCTTGGAGGTTATGGCATCATAGTCCCATTAAATAATAATTCTTATCCAGATAATATGAAATGAAGAGGTGTATAATCATGATAGGTGATTAATCATGATTTACCTACTATGAAATGCATCATTCAGTGCCCACTGCCGGATAGGTGAGGTACTCTTCACAATCCATCTATAAGAAGGGAAAAAGAGGTTGGAAAACAGAGAATATCCGGTTCCAAATTGATTTATTTTTTATTAAATGAAGCATAGTCAATTATCATTCATTTTTTCTTTTTGACTAGTAGACTGTCAGAGTGATTAGTTGGGATGAAAAGCAACTAAAATTGAACTAAAAAATAATAATTGACAAAAATTTATGATAAGTGTCGTGAATGCTTCATTTAATGAAAAATAATACTGCTGCTACAAATACTTATACGGTAAAAACAATAACATTTGTGGTGCCGAGAGATTGAGGGAGAATGAAGAGTAGCTTTAAAGGTTAGATTTGATCTTCAGCAAATTGTTTGGTTATCGCATATCAATATAGTGAAAGCAGTTAGTACAAATAAACGGGTTTCCTCAAGACAAAGAATGATGTGAGTTTCAATGGGAGCTTAGTAGTTATGTTTGAAAGGTGTAAGAAAATATCAGTCAAAAAATTATCTTTGTATTGAACAGTAAGGCTTTTCTGATTGATTCTCTGTCAATGGACTCATTTACTCAAAGGTAACCATTTTTCTGATTAGAATATTTCCTACCATTTGGAATAGTGGACTCTCCCACATAAATGAGTTCAATCACATTTCAATAAAACTTCATGAAATTCATGAGATGTAAACATCCATTTACACTATTGCAGGTTGGGAGTAGTGAACAGTTAAGTCTTGAAGTAAGTAAGAGAAAGTGAAAAAAGTGTTTAAACTTCATAGAAACTTGTGTAGATAATTTTACCAAATGCATCACAGCTTCCAGTATATATATATATATATATATATATATATATATATATATATATATATATATATATGTTATTAAGAAACAAACAAAATGAGTATTAGGACTCAAAACATTTATTTGGGCCCCTGCATTACTGGCAGCTGTTTAACACGATGGTGAGAGCAATGCTACATTTAAGTGGCTACCATATCTGTCATAGGTACAATTTCCTGCAGTGGCTCCATTCTTTTAAATGTTTATTCTATATATGTAGTCTCAACCAAATGATACATTCTCCATGTAATAACGGGAGATCATTTCAAATAAAGTTTCAATATGATATAACACAATTCATAATCTTATGTATATATATATATGTTTGTATGTGTGTTTGTTTTTGTATGTGTATATGTGTATATATATATGTTTATTTATACATATGTATATGATTATGAATTGCGTTATATAATATTGAAACTCTCGAATGAAATGATTACTTGTCATTACACAGTTGATAGATCATTTTGGCCAGACAATATAAATAGAATAAACAATTAAAGAAAATGGGGCTGCAGTAGGAATCAAATCTGCAATCGATAGTTTAGCTGGTACAATATAGCATTGCTCTAATCATCGAGCTAAGCAGTTACCGGTAATGCAGAGGCCGAAATAAGTGTTCTCACTTAAGATTCTACGTTTGGCCTTAAACAGTAAACATAGCTTTTCTAATGAAAAAAGTCATGTTAAAAAATTAAAATACATGTATCAGTGAATTTTCTCGCCAGTAATAAGTAGATGATAATAATCCCGTTCCATAGTTGAGAATATCAATCTAAGCATTAGGTAAAGAGAGATGCTATAGATTCATTAATCAACATCCTGTCTAGCCTAAAATTGGTTTACAGACTAGATTGGAAGGTTATAAAATATTTGTTTTTACATATAAGTTGCCAAGATAATTGGAAGTTCTCCAACGACTAGATTGAAAGGGACATTTGAATCTTTTGAAATGAAATATGTTAATTCATATTAGGGAATTACATTCAATATAAAAATCAATAAGTATGCCTTTGTCATTTTCACAAGATGTTAGTACTGACTACTCGAATAACCAAAATTCTCAAGACAAGAAATTGCAGAAAGATCAGTCAACTTTTCAGGAGAAATAAATAAAAAGAAAATACAATGCTGACAAGATTTGAAGTTTATATGTAAAAACTTGACCAAGATACCTGATTTTGTTTTTCATGGTTTTATGGTTTAAAACTTATTTTTCTTCTTGTTTTTTTTAATGCAATATTTGGATTGCAGCCATTATGAATTCAGGAGTTACATCTTTATGCTATGGAAAATTTTCAACGACACCATGATTTAAAATAGAAAAATCAATCCAGGCATTTCAGAAAAATGGCGTACATATGCATTTATTCTTATGTTCAAATTGTAGGTATATATAAGTAGCTTCAAATGACAATATCATTATTCATACTGGCATGCCGGCAAATAGAATGAAGGATCACTAAACAGGCATTGAATGTTCAACATGGATATTGAAAGGACATACAAACTCAATGTCTCTAGCATAATTCAAATTTGCTTCAAACAGACGGCTAATTCACTCAACCATGGTCTACTTATTGAACTCAAGAGTGTAGTAGAATTTGCTAACTTAGCTTTTGGCTGTGTATATGATGCTTGAGTTGGGCATGAGTTGAGATTTCGCTCCAGGTAATTCATTTGCTTGATCTCAGAAGAATCTATTTGGAAAATGCTGAATTTTATTCAGCCTTGCAGTAAGTGGGAAAGAGAAATACAAGAGGTTGCCAGAAGTTAAATCATGGTTGCTTTTACTCATTTAGTTTTGAGGCTGTTTATGAGTGAACTTGATCACTCCTATTCTCAAGCATTACTGTAATAGTAATCTGAACTTGAGGAAAAGAATAACCCTGGCTCTGTAGACAAACAGTAGATTGCAGTTAAATGGAACATTGGTTACAGCAAATAGCTGCTTAGTTGGACCCATGTGCAAGAATAGAATTAATCGTACATAATATTTTGCCCTTTTTATACAAATCCGTTCAAAAAGAATGGCCACTTATACTGACCTAGATTTGTGGTTCTGATGTCTTCTGCTTAAGTGGTTTCCATTGTACAATGCAATAAGTTTTAATCTTTCCACAGACACTTGTGTACAGTCTATCAATATCAGAATCATCATCTCCTTATATTTCAATAGTTTGTTCATCTATCAATCAAACATACATTTTCTGTACACGGATATCCACATGTACACGTACACTTGCACATATTTTTATAGATTCAACAGTACTCAGTTTCTAAAAGAAAACAACATATACACGTACATAGAAACACTTACATACACAGTCAAATGTCATACATGCCTACTTATGAAGATAATAGATATCTCAGTAGATACTAATAGATGTATTTGTGCCTCCCACAGAGCAATGTTTATCAAACTAGTCTGGTATATCATTGCTAGTGACCTTGATTCTGACTCTACTCTATTACTTTTGTATTGTGATAGATTTTGTCAAGGTGAGTAGATACTTACCTTCAGCACCTGGTCTAGAGTGATGGCTAGCTTGCTAGTGATGTTGATCATCAATGAATCCTTCATTATTTTGGCCTTGTGCCAGTCTTTGTCAATATCCAGTGAGAGCAGCTGTTGTAACACAATCATTAACAAACAAGTATTGCGAGCCATTGCTAGCAATATTGATTGTTTTGTCCATGGGTGCCTCAGTACCACAGCCTTGAGTCAGTCGGATGTTGCTAAGCTTAGTAAATGTTTATTTTAGTGAATATGTGAACACACCTTTGATATATTCTCTACAAAATTAGTGTAACTTTCACATCATTTAGCATAGCATTTCAAAAATTCCATTTCAATTTATTTACAAGGAGTTTAATTTGCTTTAGATCATTTTGAGAAGAATCTTCTTATTCATCATTAAGAGGATGATGAGTAATGAATATTAAAATTTATTAGATTGAATATCATACTTAAATATCATATAAATTTATCAAATAAAATACCTAATTAAAATATATTATCAAAAATTATCAAATAAGATAAATTAAATTTCTTCAGTTTAATAACATTTGAACATTACCATAATATGAAATTAATCTTTTTATTATAAAATGATATCATCATCATCATCATCATCATCATCATCATTATTATTATTATTATTATTATTATTATCATTATTATTATTATTATTATTATTATTATCATCATCATCATCATCATAAAGTAAGGAAATTCTTGTAATGACCTCTAAAGCTCTCTAATAACAATTTCTGGGAGATGAAATTCTGAATTTGTATTTTGCTATCAGAACATCCATCTTGAAGTATGTGATATGTTTCGTCTCAAAAGTAGAAACAGATATAAGAAAACTATAGAAATCAATGACTTACAATACCTCTGACCAAAATGTATACTCAGATATATTGTATGACAGGCAAACCTGAATCAAACAGATTTATCGATTGTCAGAGCCTATTTTCTTCTGAATGGCAATCTTTGCCGCATTGATATTTGTTTTTGATTAACCACATGATTCTTTATCAAAGTCATTTCACAAGTGCTGGTGTGAAAATCAAAAACTAATTACTATTTATTGTTATCAATGATCTGTAAAATAAGTCACTATTAGTTGAATCATCAGTGGGAAAAATTGAACAGTTGGGCAATGGCCATAAATTTTAATGTTTCCTCTTATTTTTTTTTCCCAAGTAGATCATTTCAAAATGATTAAATGTATCATCATCATCATCATCACCATCATCACCATCCTTTTAATGCCCGTCATTTGATATAAGCCATCCTAATGATATAATAGACCACTTTATCATTTGTCACACCATTCAAGGTTCCGCATATGGTCTCTGGGGATCCATATTGTGAGTTGTGTTGTCCAGTGGTCATCTGTTATTTTTGCAGCATGACCAGCCCATTGCCATTTGAGTTTTTTTAATGGTTTCTATGATATCCCTGATCTCCTTTTCTTTCTTATGTGCTGTGTGTGGTTCTCAGTTTGAGAGTCAACCTTTTGTGTAGGTTCCTTATTTCAGCTCCACAGGTCACTATCGGAAGATTGCGATTGCCTGAGTAACCTCAGATTGGCTCATGATATCACCCTTTTTGCTGGGAACCTTCATGATATCCAAATAATGGTAGGCAAACCAAATGGAGAAATCAAGAAAAATGCTCTCTACATGAACTTCTATAAAAACAATAATCATGTGCAACAAAAATTTTGAGGACCAAGGTACAACAACCAAAATCAAGAACACAAAGCTGAAGAAAGTAGACTACTATACCTATCTAGGACAACAAGTCTCTATGAAATCCTTAAAACAACCATCCAGCTAAACCAAAATGCCAATCTCTTTAAACCCAAACTTTTTTTTCCCATTCTGTCATTCATATGAGGTACATCCAGGAAGTATCCAACCTTTTGATATTACAAAAAAATAAATAGCCTAACCAGGGCTAAATCACCTTAGTCCCCTCTAAAGTACTCCTTTTAGGACCTCTCATACTTATTCTAGCATCCCTTCTACTTTTGAGATCCCCATCAACTGCCTTGTTATGTTCTCTTTAATTCTGTCCATGATCTGAGATCTTCTTGAAAAAAAAAACCCATAAGGAGACAAATATGAATTGTATGGCAGTTGACCACCCGAACTGATGCAAAATTATGTCAAAAAATTCATTGAAGTATGATGATTGGACAGACTTGGTCATTGTGGATGTTAAGTTCATACTATACACAAGCTTACTCAATGGTGTCTCTGCCAAGTAAGCAATCACCAGGGAAAGAGCCTGTTCACACATGTGCAGTAATGTTCACTGATTGGTTGCTAAATTATATCAATGTTACACCATTAGTTCTTGAGATATTCAAAATGGCTGGATTATTCTGGATAGATCTCTTATAGAGAGCTAAGCCCATGATCAACAATCATACAGTCAGCGAATCATTGTTTTTACCCAATTGTAGTTCTAAATGTGGATTTTTGACTCTAAGATTCTCCATTTAACATTCAAAAAGTTTCCTTCATGATATCAATCTATAACAAACAAAACTAAACTGGGGGTGAAATATTTTACCAACTGGCTCTTGTGAGTTACTACTAATTTTCCAACCAGTATTCCTTCCATCCTGATTTTAGTTGCTCCTCATTGCAACTCCTAGACCATCATTCTATGGCCAACAACAGAAAATGTTGATCAGAAACAAAGAATTGGTTGCAGTCATTCAGATATAACCATGTAGCTATTCCTTACATTCTCCAATTTTCCGATACATCACCATCTTTACTGACAAGCACTCGTGGTATTAGCAGTAATATTATTTGGGGGTGAATTTCTTAGATTACAAGCATTGTAAGCAATGAAAGAGACAAGTTCTGACCATCTGGTTAAGTAATTAGGATATTCATTGACAATAAGGCTGGAGCCAAAATAATAACAGAGACAGAATGGTTCTGCTAGCTTTGCTCTGCGAGGGTGTATGATAACATTTAGTATCCAGAATACATCCAATTAAAATAAGGTTATATTCTCATGATCTGATACACAATCTCATCTTTTCTCCAGGAAACAGATTTAGTATGGTAATAGGCATTGTTTTCATATAACCTTGACCTCTGTTGTTTAAATGTGTTTTGGAATGCTTCTGACATAATCACACATTCTATCAGAAAATGATATATTGCTTCCCTAAAGGTAAAATGTTTACTTGTACTTATTGTGGAAATTTTTACTGCATTTGCCATAATATATCTGTACAAAAAATGATCCGTGAGTAATATTTTTGTTATACATATGTATACTGACACACACACACACACACACACATACTCAGACATACACACACACACATACATACAAAATGATAGATAGATAGAGGGATGTAAATATACTTTTATATATATGCTAGTGTGCAATATAACACATGGATATTCCACTGGATATATAATGATATGTTGTGAAGATAGGCCCTATTGATGGATGTCTGTCAAAATGTTTTGGTCTATCATCAAAAGAAAATGGGCCATAATTTTGATCGGAATCAAGCCAGGATGATCAAGCATGTTCAGCACAAAAAGACATACATTGAATCTGTGATGATTGCCATGAACAACACAGTGAAGCAATGACATGGTTTTTGCAACATCTCCGTATACCTGGGTGGAGTAAAACAACAAGGTATTACCACGTACATAACTAATAGACTCCCAACCATTGCAGGTTAGTACATTCAATTGGAATATCACAACTCACACAAGAATAATATTTATACATACATGATATACAAACGCACCCTTTAATACACATATACAAAGTATATATATATATATATATATATATATACATGAGATAGAAATATTCACCAACCTCAAATGCCTCCACCAATACATACACATTATGCACATCTGAGGAACACAGACATTGTATACGCATACAGACATCATATATACCACTGAGAAACACAAACATCTGCTTTTGTACACATTCATACACAACCATGATACTTACACACAACTGAAATTTCCACCAAATGTACACACACGCATTTTTGACTTATGAATACATGCAACTATCCTTCCTAATGATATATTCAACAACATACCTTCTTGCCTCAAACGAAGACCATGAATCTCTTTCCCTTTCTTCCACATCTTACCAATCTCAAATAAGAACAAGCTATTTCCTCACAGATAATAATAATAAAAAAAACATTGCCTTCTCCATCCAGTTTCTTTTCTTTTTATTTAGTTTTCTCTTCGTTTGTCAAAGCTTTCATAAGCTAAAAATGTCACAAAAATTAGAATAAAAACATTTTGAATTAAAACATGGTTTCCATATTGTCTCTATCATCATAATGTAAGATATATCCTATCCAAATATACACAAGATATTCAAATATATTTATGTGTATGTATGTATATATATATATATGTATATATGTATATAAGTGTACATATATACATGTATATATATATATATATATATATATATATATATGTATATATGTATATATATATATAAATATATATATATGTGTGTGTGTGTGTGTGTGTGTGTGTGTATGTGTATATATGTGCACATACTAAACAACCAACAACACAAAAATATCCCCATTTCATTCCTCAAATCTCAAACACTTGAACAGCATTTTCTCTGCACTGCTGCAAGTTTTCTGGAAAAGCAGGCTGGCAACCATCAAAATGCATCAGAACACGCCCACATGATCATAGGAACTTTCCAAGACGTAACACCTATCATTCTATTAAATTTTCTTTTCACCTTCCAATGTCATTTCATGTATTCATTATATACATACATTCATACCTTACAACAATTCACTAAATGTGTAGCTGTCTGTGTTAATCTAAAGAACAGCTAAAGCAATGGCCATCAAATTTTTTTTTTTTTAGGATATATTTGTTGAACAATTTGAAAAAAAAAATAGTGTGGAGTTTGTGTTTGTGCTCACACTGATAAAATTGATCTGATTACCCTCTATCTATATTATACTAAAAAGTCAGATTCTGTTTATAAGTGACCTCTAAGTTGTTGAAACCAGTACATCGTAATCAGATATACTGAATTAAGATATCTCTAAAATGTATTAACTTGAAGAATGAAAAAAAATCTGCTTCTGAATAATAGTAGCGTAGGGTCTGCATTTGTGCTCACCCTGATAATAATGATGTATTTTCATTTATCTATTTATCTATCTACCTATCAATCAAATGCAAAAAGTCTGATTCTCTTCATCTGTATGTGACCACTATTTAATGAAAATGGTGAAGAGTTTCAAACAGTTAAATTGACAAAGGCTCCATTTGAGCCTTCCTCAGGAATTTGCTGAAAACTCAGGCAGGTTATCAACTAGAATAAAGAATTTAAGATAAATGTATTCTGCATATGCATACATTCATGCATAGTAAAAGTATGGACAGCAGACATGTTCATGAAAAATTATACAATGACTCATGTTCTTTAAACCTTTCCTCAAATAAAGAAAAAAATAAGTCAGTGAATCTGCTCTTGGTCTGACTGATATGAAAATGACTTGGAGATTCTGGCAACAGTCCAGAGATTTAATCTTGACTTTTGTTCTCTCCTTTATTTTTTTTCTCATTTCTCTTTCTTGTTTCTTGAATGGACAGCCTTTTTTCTTTTGTTTGTGCGTCTGTTTGATGGGTATGCAATAAAATATTGATACATTCATCAGTCAGCTGCTAATCAAAGTTGCTTTGATTCTTTCCCATTCAGTAATTGCTCAAGAAAAATTCCGATGCTTCTGCAGACAAAAATCTTCTTTCAGTAATGAGGAGAATTGCAACTCTTATTTTATTCTTATCGGTAACATCTTCAAATTATAGAAACAATGTGTCCATTTATGATTTGATTTTTGTTTAATTCTGTTCGACCAATGAAACAAGCCATCAATATGATTGTTGCTCAAGACAAAGACACAAATGTGAGATTACCCTCTGAAGACTGAATTTACTACAGTAGTAATAATCAGTGAGTCTACTTATTTACTAAGCTCAAGTATTCGTTTCTCAAGCTGTATTTTACCATAGAGGCTCTCACAATATTCTGAAGCTCAGATATCTCCAGAAAGCTCAATAATTAATCACCACAATCCACAAGAGACCAGTTTAATCACTGTTACTTGGTTTGGGTTATTCATATGTTCTCACATTCATTTATGTATCTATAATTATAAATTACATTATATTATATTGAAACTCTTATTTGAAATTATCTCTTGTCATTACACGATTAATATGTCACTCGGCCTAGACAATGTAAATAGAATGAACAACCAAAGAAAAAGGGGTGGTACAGGAAATCAAACCTGCGATCGATAAGATAGCCGCTTCAATGTAGCGTTGCTCTTACCATTGAATTGAACACTTGCCGGTAATGCAATGTTCACTGTTTTCACTCCAAATTTTCATCTTGATTATTCTTGGTCTATGTCTGCTCGATTTGTACCTATCTATGAATCTATCGTGACTTTGCCCAGCTTTTACCACTTAGAGAAGAAACTTGAAATTTTGCAAACATACTCCTCTTAATGTTCTTTTGTGTTTTTCCAGAAAATTACCTGCCAAAATGGGTTTGTAGTGGGGGTCTAATATGCAATATAAGTTCATGCTGAACTGGTCACAAGTTTGTGCCGCCTTGTTTTTTTTTTTTTAAATCAGAATTTTTTAGTGATCCCAGCCTAACAAAAGGCCAGAGAAGTAACTTATCCATTGATCATCCCTTTTTCCAGCCTTTTGATTGATCACCCCCAATGCAGCATATACTGATAGTGGTGATCTATAATTTCTGTTACAATGCAAGTACTAAATACAAAGAGATTTTGTTTGCTTCGAATGAATACGTATGAAATCAGCATGGGATTTTTCAGTTGTTTTTTTCCTAAACGCATTTTAATATCTTATGTTGCAAAAGTGAAAACTCAAGTACTTCAAGGAAATAAAATAAGAATTTGTTCTAATAACAAAATGAATCCATTGAGCGATTTTTATATTTTTAATAGCATTACTCTCCTTAATTTTTCTCCTCAAATCTGAATATTATTATTCTTTTATCTGTTTACTATAAAATGAGTTAGTTTTTTGTTTTTTTAAGCAAACAATATCCAAAGAAAAAATATATGAAGTCTGTCCACAAGAGTATCCATCCATTTGGAATATCTCCAGAACTAGTTGCGGGACCTTGATGTAACTTAGCTACCTATCAGAAGGGAATTTATAGAGCGTGCATGAACGGACATTTTCTGATGGGATAACTATTATATGATAGTGAGGGTGTACTTTGGATTTTACAAGAAGAATATCTTTTGGATAAATACACAGGAAAGAGTGTGAAGGTCAGAGTAGAATAGCATAAATATGTGTTGAATTTAAAAGAATATGTGTGATACAATGTGGCACTTATAAACCCTTTCTTCACATTTAAGATAGTGTTTTTTTGTAAAATATCACATCAAACTGTTTTTTTCCAGCTCTTTGCAATCTAGATTTGTGCCTGCCCAACCTGGGCTATTTTTTTTGTTGATATTAAATGGCCGGATACTTCTTGAACAAACCACATACAATAGGCATGGCAAAATAGAGTTATTTTTAATCTTGCGATCAATTCCAAATATTAAAAAGATGTTTGTAAAAGTTCAAGTGTAAAAATATCATATAGAATTGCAGATTAGACAGGATTCTCATGTTGTGGAAAAAATTGTTAAGTATATATAAAGAAAAAAAAAACAGACAAAACATGAAATACAAAACTCGAATTAACAAACGTCCTTTTTCCCTTCATTTGAATTTTCCTTGAGAATGAAAATGAAAACCTTTGCATAAAATCAAAGATGTTTGAAGAGATAAAATGAAGAAACATAGGAATGTTATCAGCTCTATCAGGAATTTCTAATCCATGCAGTTTACTCACAGCTGTAGACTGATGGCCCGAGTTGTTATGATGAAAAACAACTAGATTTAAGATGGAAGAAAATGCTAATCAAAAATTAAATGTGATGGGAATATCATATTCCTATGAATCTATTCTGATCAAATGTATTTTCTATGAGACTGTTACATACAAATAAATGATGCTTGCTTCTAATTAGAAATACGATTAAAGAATTCTTAATAGATATCTCTTGAGTGCGCCTGGAAGAAACACATGCAATGTATTTGTCACAACTCCATCCTTAATAATTTTTGACACTGGTCCTTAGCATTGCCATAAATAAAAAATAAAATGGGTGAATTGTGTTGAATGATCTTGGGCTATCAGAATCATGCGCAAATTCACATGGAGAGATCACCAGACAGCAAAATACATCAGGGAAAAAATAGGAGTGTGAGACATCATAGAAACTGTTTGAAAACTCAAATGGCAATGGACTGGTCATGTTTCAAGAATACCGGACAATCGATGGTCATCACTACTCACAACATGGATCTCCAGATATCACATCCAAACCTGTGGCCAGCAGAATACAAGATGGAGAGATGTTCTAGACAAGTTCAGAAAGTATTGACTCCGCAATGACCATGATGGCGGGGTCTGGCGAATCCTGGGGAAGGTACATGTCCACAACAAGCAACAAAAGACACAATGATGATGATAATCATCATCAGATGTAGGGTGATGAGGTAGAGAACGCAATGGAAGGGAATATAAGGAAAACAGAAAAAAAGAGAACTGCCTCAGTTTTTTGAGCTAGTTGAAAATTCCAAAAATTGTTCTTATTTGTTGAGTATTGGTTTCCCTTGCTATGTAAAAGTATGTTTGTAAGCCAAAAAGGCTTAAAGTGAAGAAGCAATCACCATTAATTCATATAGGAAAGATTTTTGAGTGTTCCCAGACACCAAAAATGCTGATGAATGTATTTTAGGCCAGAGTTGTCAGAAGTTGGGTTAGTGGGGAGTACAGAAAACATTAGTGTAGAATAAAAAAGAAGAGGGTGCCTACTGCCTCTTTAACTGCTCTCTACAAAATGCTTTTTGCTATTTTAACAATTTGCTTCTTTTTTTTTGTAAAAAAGAGAAGAGGCAAAACATTTTTTCAAAAAGGTGGTGATACACATACTATATTTTTCTAAGATTGATTTTTTCGTATCAATAAAACTAAATATACAAACATTTATCGTGCCAATACTTATTTAGTCATTTATAAGCTGGAACATAAATCTACTGACATACAGACAATCAATTTAGACTGCATTCTTCATCTCTTGAATTCAAAAGAGAGACAAGAATCAAAAAGTTACACAACACACCATAAAATCTGATAGATCTTCACGAATATGTCCAAATCATAATGGCAACAAGAGTAAATTGATTTTGGTGATATTGAAATGGTGTCTGTAATTGAATTTATTTCATATAAGATAATGTGGTTATTTATCTTCTTTTTTTTGGTATCATATAGCTTTACATATGAACTGTCAAAGAAAATTGTTATAAGTATAGAGTCATCAATTATTTGAACAAAACTCCTTTGATTTATTTCATACACATATACCGTATAAACTGGAACATAAGACAAATGGTTTACAAGAGTATTTCAAGGACTACCCATCGTAGCAATTCATCAAAGTCCCGTAACTGTCAAAATTGAGGTTTGGTAATTGGCCTCCAAGTCATAATTCCTGTATTTCACCGGCATCCATCGAACATAATCTACTAAAATGAGCAAAGTTTGACATTCGTCATTACAAATTTTGGTAGGTTTTATTTTTAAAGTAAAAGATAATTTTTCAATTTTCATTCTGCAAAAGAATATACATATCGTCTACAAATAAATCCCCTCAAGTCTGTAAGATACATTTTTTTTAATTTATTTTATACATATATGAAATATGATATAACATGGACACCTGCTGCCACTTTTCTTGTAGGGGGCAAAAATATATATGTTGTCAAGTAATGGACTAAGGAGTGCTTAAGCTCTGATTGATCCTACACTTCATAGTGACCCCATGATCCCTGGCCTCTATATGGCTCCAACTTTCAAATTTGCTAGCCTTTGAAGAGGAAGCCTGATCCCCATTCTATCCAAGCGGAAATCCATGAGTTCAAATAAGGGTATGTTCTGACACCTGAGGGGATAAAATCTTTGATAAGGTTTGATCTAAATGCATAAAAAAAACCTTTATTTGGATTCCTCTTGATTAAAATAAATGAAAAGAAAATTATTATAGTTTACAAATGAGTTTTATAAGGCTTCTTTTTAATCAACATATTCCACAACACAAATCTCAAATCCTCAGACAAACATGACATTGTTTCTGTGAAACCTGATTTCCAATTTTCAATAAGCTAATATCATTCAGAAGTACTACACAACAATCGAAATCAAAAAAACAGAGCTGGAAAATAGACCACTAGATCTACCTCGGATAGCGAGTCTTTATGAAGTCATAAAAGAAGAAATCAAGTGAAGAATCACACAACATTGGCAAGCTTTCCCAAAAACAAGAAAATCCCACTCGTCCTAAAAAGAAGGGCATACAACCAATGTATCCTACTGATAGTCACCTATGGAGCTGAAACATGGAACCTAACCAAACGATTAGCCATCCAGCTGAGAACCATGCAACGTGCACATGAGAGAATCAAGATCAACCTCACATGGTGAGATCATTAGACAGCACAGTATATTAGAGAAAAGACAGAAGTCCAGGACATTATGGAAACTGTCCGAAAAACTGAAATGGCAATGGGCTGGACATGTTGCAAGAATATCAGACAACCGCTGGACATCACATCTACCAATGTGGATCCCCTGAGATCAGGTGCGGGGCTGTGGCCGACAGGAAGTAAGATGGCATGACAAGCTAGATAAATCCGCAAGTATTGGTTTCGTGATGCCCATGATAGAGAAGTCTGGCAAATCTTGAGAAAGTTGTATGATTAAATGTGATCATCATCATCAGCCTTTTAGCATCCATCATTGGACATAAGCCATCCGCAAGATTCACCAGAACTCTCTATTATGGGCATTGCAGAGCCAATACTTTCTGAACTTGTCTACTTTGTCATGTCATCTTATATTTTGTCAGCAATATTGTTGTATGTGATCTCTTTGGATCTACGTTGTGAGTTGTGATGTCCAACAATTGTCTGCCATTTGTGCAGCAAATAAATTAAATAACAAGATAAAAATGAGTGAACAATTGATTTTGAGAAACTTGGGTAAGTTCTCCTGCGTATTGAGCACAAAAATTATGTTTTTTGTTCTAGTGAAATCTTCCTCTCTTTGTGGTTAAAGCAACCATAATCTTCGGTTGATTGTATGAGATCTATGGATTGCATTCTTTGAACCCTGCACGAATATACATACACACACACACACACACACACATGTACACACATACACACACACACACACACACACATGCCCATGCATACGTATATGCTTCCCCACCCCCATGTAAATAAACGGTAATTCTATAATCCTTATTTGAATGTTATGATATCTCTTCAAAGAGGAAACCTGCCTTTTTTCCTTTAGATTGTATACGTGTTTAATGTGAATCTGTTTTATTTATTTATTCATTCATTCACTAGCATGGTAATCATGAAAAATTGCAGGATTATTTACAGATGGATCAGCAATTCTGTCTAGGATCAGAATATCTGTGAACTTGGCTGAAGATCGAAGACTTGATTTCTGGTCCTATGTCTAGACTCAAAGTGTAGTATTCATGCACTCATTAAAAAATTGTTACACAAAAAAATGATATCTGTCTATGAATACTCATTGCATGGATTATTGTATAATGTATTCTCTATCATATTTGCCTGTCCATGAGATATGATATGCAAAAAATATCCAGACATAACACTGCATTCAATGAGTTGGTATTATGGATGTAAGAAAAAGCGTAATATTTGTCTGAGGATTTGAGCTGAATAACTAAGGTACTTAGATGTGTTGTGGGAAACGGTAATCAAAAAGAAGCCTTATAAAACTCGATAGAAAATATCAAATGACCAACAGGTTAGGGTGATCAATCATAACTAATGGATCAATTTAGTATAAACTTACATTTAAAATGAAATTCCCCCCATAAAATCTATTTGGAGGGAATTTGAATAAAAATAAATGTTTTTTTCCTCAATATGATAAGGAGTTAACGTTGAAAATGTCCACCATCTGTGATTGGTGTATACTGGATAAGTAATACTTACATAGCAAGCCAGCAAGCCAGCCAGCTAGACTAACATGAAAACTAGAGAAACCTTTGGTGAATTGTTTAGAACACATGTTATATTGACAAGCAAATGCGATAATTGTTTTTACCACCAAGTCAACGAATGATGCTAAGATGGCCTGATGTTATATCTAGCAAGATCTGATTTTATCCCAAGTGATGGAAATATTCATTTTCATATCTTCATTATTTCAGAAATTTACCTATTCCTCTGAAATTACTTTTTTTTCAAACCCTTTTCACTCAAAAATATCTTGATTTTATTTTTTTTTTCTTTGTTTCTCTCAGCATTAAACAGAGACTTCTTGGAGAATGTTTATCTCTGTGGAAAATCATGTAATTTATTTCCAGTGCAGCAAAATAAAATTGGATTTTGTATAGGTGTTTGCTCGTTTTTGGATTTTTTTCTATGTCCAATTCAAGTGGAAAAGAGAAGAAGAATGAGAAATAAAAAGGTGTTTCATGTTTTCTTTTAAATCAGGAACGAAAACTTGGAGAATCCTGTAAACGTTAAGAAAACAGACAAAAAAACAATAAGTGATTTTCTGTTGTTAGCTGAATCCTTCTAACTTATGGTAACCAAAGATGTGTGGCCGTCACACATAGAAGCCATTGTTGCAAGTGAAAATGGTCAGTGTTCCCTATAAACTGTGAGCTTAGAACATGATTGCATTAAATCATTTTGATGCCGTAATGTTAAGGTTAAATCAACCATCACTAGGGACACTATAAATTATTCTCTCAGGATTTGTAATTTGTCTTGATGCATAAAATCATGAAGAAAACAAAAAACAGATTGATCAGTAATTTTAGTCTTGGAAAATTTTCATTAAAAACTCTGAGGCTTCATCTTCATTAGTTTGGACACTGATTATACAGTTTTTTTATACAGTTCACTTCTAACTCACTCTATCTTTTATGTTGGCCCAGCAAGGTAATTACGCATTCTGCAGGACATGATGACCTTCTGTATTTTCTCTTCCTTTTTGCTTATCATACGCATGCGGATGCATATATATATATATATATATATATATATATATATACATATATATATATATATATCATCATCATAGCTTTGCTTTACAAATGAAGATTGAGGAGGGTTTTCTACAACTCTTGCAAGCCACCGTATGGCCAGCAATGCTGCTGGTGTATGTCAGCTGATAGAAAACATAACTAACCCATAAGCGGCCCCTGGACATCCCAGATAGTCTAAAAAAATACTGTATGTTGTTCAGATTTTATTACAAACTATGACCAAAACTGTCAACATAGGTTTCTCCAGTTTTTGAGCTGGTCTGACTCGTTATGTATGCATGAATGTATCATGTATGCAAGCTCTGCCAATGGAGCTAGAGGGCTTGAAATTTAAGCTCTCATCCTTATTATGTCTACAGAAAATGGTTTCATTATTTTTCGGGAATTTCGTCCCAAAGATAAATGTTCAGTGGATGGTTCCAACTTCAATGTAAGTAATTCACTGATCACTGCCCTGTGATGGGCAACAAAAGTAAAATATTCATGGATCATGCCTTTTTCCATATCTTTCAACTGATCTCCCCTTATATGGCAAGCTGCCAAAAAAAAACATTGGTCACAGGATGGTTTCAATTGACTAACTAACCAGATCTGCTCGATCTTCTTATTTTCTCTTGGTCAGTCAACTTTATATTGTATAGATTTTAAGTGGCATGGTAGTACCTGTCAGAAAACAGAAAACAGATTTGGAGAACCCTGGGCAGGGATGCACCAAAGGGGATGCGCCCTGCCCCCAATGCTCTTTCATTCGGCACATTCATTTCCCTATTCGGTTTGCACGCCCACTTTGGCGGCAAATCAGAGACTTTGCAGCCTCATTAGGTATGCTTCTGATCTTGGGAAAATTATAATTTATTCCCCCCCCCCCAGCAATGGGTAAAAATAAAAAGCAAGATAGTTGGAGCCCTTTAACCTATAAAGCAGTCCATCTAAAAAAGGTTAGGCCTTTGGCTAGCAACTTCAACCAGTACAAACCTGCTTGCTAGTGAAACCTCAACATCATCCGATGGTGTTGTTGTGGCCCTATGCCCCACAAGGAGCCTGCAGGAATAATGCTAAAAGCCAAACTTTGGCAAGTTTATTGGTGAAACAAGCTGTATTTTGTAGGAAGATAATGATTGATTATTATCAATTTTTGTGCAATTATCTACCTTCAACACAATTTTCATTGCTTTTTATTGCTACAAAACTCAGGCTGGTTTCCCTTCAGCAGTAAGTGAATATATTGAGATCAAAGCAAATCATCATCTTCATCATCATCATCATCATCAACATCATAATCAGTCTTTTAACGTTCGTCGTTGAACATAGACCTTCCCCAGGATTCGGGACAATTCTCTATCATGGGCATCGCTGAGCAAGTACTTCCTGAATTATTCTAGTTCATCTCTCCTTCTTGTATTCTGTCGGCCTTGATTTCTCATGTGATCTCTGGGGATCCATGTTGTGAGATGTGTTGTTCATCGGTGGTCTTCCATTCTTGCAACATGGCCCGCCCATTGCAATTTGAGTTTTTTAATAGTTTCTATGATGTCTGGGACTCCCGTTTTCTTCCTTACATTCTGTGCTGACTTGTGATCTCTCCATTTGAGGTTGTGCATGATTCTTTCATGTGCACATTGCATACTTCTCAGTTTGTAGGTCTAAATTATAATTTACTATACTCTATCTAAAAAAAATGAATAAATATGAATATAAAAGATAATGAATACTTGAAAATTTTCATATTTTACTAAAAATGAATGCTTCAAAGTATAAACCATATTTCTGCCTCATATCATACAGATAGACTACAAAAGGATTTTGTATGTCATGGAATATATATAAATGTATATATATATATATATATAAATGTATATATATATATATATATATATATATATATATATATATATATATATATATATATATATATATATATATATATATATATATATATATATGTATATATTGCCTGACGAGGCCCAGAGAAGGCAGAAACATGAGCTAGTTTGTGTAGCAAATCCACATTCTGCTATTAATTTCCAGCTCTACTCTATAACAACCTAACTTCATGAGTAAAAAGTTGTATGTATCGATCACTCTATGAAATAAATCCATTACATTTCAGAAGTGGCTTAATATTATTGATATATTATCATATTGTGTTATACTGCTAGCCTGATTTGTACCACATATACTGTGTATATATATATATATATATATATATATATATATATATATATATATATATATATATATATATACACATATACACACATATATATATATACATATATATATATATAGATAGATAGATATATGTATATCCAAGGTTTCTAAAATTAATTCTCTGTCTACTAAGAGCCAGTGTCACATTGTGACTGTTGAGAAAAATAACATTTCTCAACTTTTAGCTCCGAATAAAATCAGTTTGAATCAATAAAAAGACAAAAACTAGTGCTCTGAGAACTGATTGAAGAAAAAAGACGAAGAGAAAATATGATCTCTGCTATTTGGAATTTTTTTCATTAGCTCAGTCACACAACTGCGTGTTGTACACCCTTAAAACATACTTAATAAATACCATTCCATTTGAAAGTATAATTAGATGACACACAGTATTTTCTGGAATCCAGGACACTTCAGCTTTGAGAACACACCCAATTTCTGACTGGCAAAATGTTGAAAAGAAGGGTCTACAACCAATGTATCCTCCTGATAGTCACCTATGGTGTAGAAACAGGGAACCTGACCAAAAGATTGACCCTTGAGCTGCAAACCATGCAACGTGCCCGTGAGAAGATCATGCTCAACATCACATTGAAAGATCACAAAATAGAGATATCATAGAATCCATCAGAAATCTCAAATGGCAAAGGGCTGGTGATATAACAAGAATGGATGACAACCACTAGACATCCTAACTCACAACATGTGTCCCAAGACATCATACACAAAAACGCAGCCGGCAAAATATGAGATGGAATGACAAACTGGACAAATTGCCCATGAGAGAGGTCTTGCAAATCTGAAACGACGACGACGACGACGATGATGATGATGATGATGATGATGATGATGATGATGATGATGATGATGATGATGATATAAGTACAGTAATGATTTTTTGTGATTACATATAATAAAAACTGTCAACCAAAACTGTCAACATAGTTTTTCATTTGGTCTGGTGGGCTGGCTGGCTGGCTATCTATAGTAAAGCTAAAAGGCTAGAAATTCAAACATTTATTCCTTGTTTTGTCTGGAGATTTTTCAGTTTTAAAGTTGGTCTTGCTGACTGGCCTGCTCAACAGTTTACATAGGTATCGAGCATACAGGGCTGAGAATTTAAACATTTACTCCTTATTATGTTTATAAAAATATGATTCAAGTTTAAACAGATTTGTAGAATAGTGGTTCAATTTGTAATGTTAGTTTATGCTAGATTGTTACCTTAATTTGTGTCTAGGAGCATTCTAGTCTATTTTGTGGAATTTTAGACTTTTCTAGTGATTACTGCTCAGTAAAAGAAGAGAGAAATAACTTATTCATTGATCACCCCTTTTTTTCAAATTTTTTTTATTGATCACCCCAAACATGGAATGCTGCCAAGAGTCGTTGATCAGGTGACTGTTACTATTGAGTGACTAACCAGACCTCCTTTTTCTTAATCATTTATGATACATTTGTTTATTAACCATTTCATTTCATTTTATTTATTCTACCTTAAAATCCCATTAGTCCTAAAAAGAAGGGTATACAAGAAATAATTCTCCTGGTAGTCACCTATGGAGCTGAAACATGGAACCTAACCAAAATATTGACACTAAAATCATGTAATGTGCACAAGAGAGAATCATGGTCAACCTCAGAGGGAGAGATCACAAGACAGCACAGTATATTAGGGGAATAACAGGAGTCTATGATATCATAGAATCCATTAAAAAAGCCTAAATGGTAATGGGCTGGTCATGTTGCAATCATTGGACATCACGACTCGAAATGAGGATCCTCAGTGATTGCAAGCAAAACTGGGGTCTATGAAGAGAAAATAAAAATATTAGATTGCGTGACAAACTGGATAAGTCCAGACGGTTCTGGCTGAGCGGCACCCATGATGAAACGGTCTTGTAAATCTTGGAGAAGGTCTATTTACGATGACGGACGCTAAAAGACTGATGATGATGATGAAGATGATGATGATGATGATGAAATCTGTATCGTGAGATGAAGTAGAGGGAAATAAAAATATAGTTGATGGCTTGATGGTCTGCCTTCGTGATGGACAGTCCATGGCACAAGCGTTTCTCTCATCCCCTTCATCCAATGCCTTGGAGGTCATCCTCCTGCCTCGAGGCCTGAACTTTTGACATTGTAGGCTCTGAATGTTGAGCGGTCAGTTGCCATTTTTATCAAGTGTTCAAACATCTAATTCTGTGGACTGGCATTGCTCTGAAGATTTTTTCTGATTTTTTTCATCGCTGATTCAAATTCCTCCTCATCGAGACAGGGTAAAGAGAAGATGAGGAGAGACTCAATTACTATTTCATGCTAAGTTCAATTCATAAACTATTCAGTAGTCATAAACTAATGTCTTGTATAGATCACTTTCCTAAGTGGTTAGGATAGGTTTATGAAAACAGTTGCCTTTGGCCAGTGGGACATAAGGTAAATTTTTGTGACTTATTTTCAGAAAAATAGCTTCTTTGATATCAGGAAATACAGCTTGTGTTGATGTTGATACAACTAACTATTTCCGAATGAACCTGTTTATGTTAGTCCTGATATATTGGGTGAGATTTTTTGAATTAATATGCTGGAACATTTATTTACTCATGATCATCAGCCATTATAAGTCATCTCCTTCCATGACGAGCATGATTGTGCTGAACTCTGCCATGTTTTAACTTTTCTCTCTCATCTTCCTAACTTGTATCTGGTCTTTTTCAATTGTGTTTACTATCCCATAGGCACCAATCAATTAGTCTTTACTTCCATCTCCATTTTTGGTGCTTAATCATTTGTACAATATCCTTCACAGAGGTCCTCTTACAGATCCATGTTGATCTTTTTACAAATATATATATATATATACATATATATATATATATATATATATATATATATATATATATATATATATATATATATGTATATAGTAACAAAGCAAATTCTGACAGTAGAGATAAAGTAAAAGGCATTTCAACTTGATCTCTGCCCATGGACTCTACCAGTACTCCACCACTCTCAGGCTTTGCTTTAGTGATTTTGTGTAATAACATATTGAACATATCTGGGGGCAGAGAAAATAAAATTGATGATTTTACATCAAATTTTTCAATTTGTTTAATCTAAAATTTGTTTTAGGGTGTGTTGACGCTAATATTCTACTTTGAAATTTAGGGAAAAAAGGATCACCAGTGATCAGGAAGTAATACAATACTGCTATTGTATATGTAATGTACCCCCATTGTGAATAATTCTACAATTCAAATTGATTGCAAATGAAGAAAGGAAGTTTGCTGGAGATCTGAAATTAAAGCCTGTATTACTTGTAGAATAAGCTTATTATATGCATAATTCGAGAGAGAAATGTTTTCTGGTTTTATTTCTATTCAGACAAATTTGACTCCAAAAAAAGTTCACTTTGAATATTTGTTGAAATGGATCCATTCTTATTCATGATCCAATCATGGACTCATCATTTTACAAGTACAAAATGTGTGAAAAAGAAATTAAAAGTCTGTAACTTTTCATTTTATATTTTCAGTCCTGTATTCTCATTTGCTGCTTCTGTAACCAATCATATACCAATGTCTCAAGTTTCCCAAAGTTTTTGTCATAACACTCTTTTGCTTTCACAAAATAAAGGTGAGAAGCATTCGACATTAGTTTAGCAGTGAGCCATTACAGAGGCAGTGCACACCTTCTTTTTCTCCCTACTGAACCTCCCACTACCACATCATTTGTCAACATAGCCTAATATACACTATTTTTTGAACCTGGGAACATTCATGAAATTTCCCCGGCACAATACAAAGGTAACTGCCTTTTTGCTTTTTATCATTTTTGGCTTATGAAATTTTTTTTATCGAAGCACTCTTCTTTCAGATAATGACAGAAACCTGTATTAAAATCAAATTTACCAATATGCTAAAACCTTATCTGAGATTGCAATATTTCAAATTGATTTCTGAATATGAAATATGGTCTTTTCAGCAACTTATGCTTTGAAAAATATTCACAAAAAGTAGTTGAACCAATACTGAAAGAGAAGGAAAATAGAGTGCATATAAATCTACAATTTTGATGCGACAAAATTCTAACATTTCAATACAAACTTTCAAGTTGAAGGAAACAGTTGAAGTGCTTGACTGATGTAAGTATGCTTAGTTATTCTTAGTGATTTTTTCCTGCATTAACACCTTTAAATTTCTTAAAACATGTGCAGTGTATCAAGTATGATAATACTTGGAAAATATTCTTAAAGCGTACAATTTTTTGCCAGAAGATAATATTTTAACAGCATATCAGGTTTAAGGCTTCAGAATTCCACCACCTGATTGTCTTACATGACAATGGTCAAGTGGATAAAAGCTTCAGTTAGGTTTATACAGTTCATCTTTTGAGATCCACATTGTAAGTCTTGATGTCCAGCAGTTGTCTGCCATTTTTGCTACAAGACCAGCCATTTTGAATTTTCTAATGGATTCAATGATATCTCTGACTTCTTTTTTTCCTTAATACACTATGCTGTCTTTTGGCCTGTCCATGTGATGTTGAGCATGATTCTCTCCTGATTACGTTGTATGGTTCTCAGTTTGAGGGTCAATCTATAGGTTTCAGCTCCATAGGTGACTATCAGGAGAATGCATTGGTTGTATAATCCCCTTTTAGGACTAATGAAATTGAAGGTTGGGCTCATCAACTTAGAGTAATTTGTCACTTAATTTCCTTTTCTTTTGAGAGTTTCATGGAGATTTGTTGCTCTAGGTACCCCTCTAGATTAAATGAAAAGTTCAGTTATGTTATCAAATATGACCTTTGTATTTTATTAACCTCTGTCAAAGAGAGACCGTTTGTATATGTACACACTTTTACGTAGCCACGATGAAGTTATTATATTGCTATTTACTGCTAACTGCACATGACCCTTAATATCACTACCTTAACATTGGTAATGAATATCCATGAAATCCTCAAGAGAAAAAGAAATAAAGCAAAGAATTACTCTAAGTGGACAAGCTTTCAGTTGAGCAAGCTCAACTTTCAAGAAGACTAAAATCCCACTAGTCCTAAAAAAAACGGTATACTACCAATGCATCCTCCTGATAGTCACCTATGGAGCTGAAACATGGAACATAAACAAAAGATTAACCCTCAAACTGAGAACCATGCAACGCGCACATGAATGAATCACCCTCAACTTCACATGGAGAGATCATAAGACAGCACAGTGTTTCAGAGAGTAGGCAGGTGTCAGAGATATCATAGAAACAGTTAGGAAAATCAAGTGGCAATGGACTGGACATGCTGCAAGAATGTCAGATAAATGCTAGATATAACAACTCACCACATGGATCCCCAGAGATCATATGCAAATTGTGACCAAACATAATGTAAGATAGCATGACGATAAATTTAGAATGTGCTGGCTCCGCAATGCCCATGATAGAGAGGTCTTGGAGTAGGTGTATGCCCAATGACAGATGCTAAAAGGCTGATGATGAAGATGATGATGATGTATGTTCAACATTTGTAACTTCAACTTTGGTAGCTTTACATTAGTGACTTCATGCCTTCTTGAATATTCTTATGCATATTATTACAATTTTGGTAGGTTTCTTTCTGAAATTTGCGAAAGGCAATGGATCTTTTATTAATTGTGTGATACTTACAAAAGAATATTTACATAGAAAGAACACGGAAAAATTGTTTTCTTCCCCAATTGGCTGATTCAATACATTACAATTGTAGAATGGGTGCGTTTCATGCCTGCTAGCTTATTCTCTTTATTGAACAAATTGTATCATTACTTGATCAAACATGCAATTTCTCCTACCCTTCTAAATAGCATGTTTTATAATAATATATATATATATATATATATATATATATATATATATATATATATATATATATATATATATATATATATATATTATCTTGTTCTTTTCTGCTAACTGCACATGTGTGTGTGTGTATGTGTGTGTGTGTGTGCATATGTGTACTGAAACTTTTTATCCTGGATGTTAACTTAGTACATAAATTTAGGGAGGATTTTATTCGTGTATATTATTCACATTGAAATTATACAGTGAATGTTTTATAATAAATATACATAAATATATATATGAATATATATATATATATATATATATATATATATATATATATATATATATATATATATACTTATATATTATCTTGTTCTTTTCTGCTAACTGCACATGTGTGTGTGTATGTGTGTGTATGTGTGTGTGTGTGTGTGCATATGTGTACTGAAACCTTTTATCCTGGATGTTAACTTACACATAAATTTAGGGAGGATTTTCTTCGTGTATATTATTCACATTGAAATTATATAGTGAATGTTTTATAATAAATATACATATATATATATATATATTTATATATATATATATATATATATATATATATATATATATATATATATATATATATATATATTATCTTGTTCTTTTCTACTAACTGCACATATGTGTGTGTATGTGTGTGTGTGCATATGTGTACTGAAACCTTTTATTCTGGACTTTAACTTAGTATGTAAATTTAGAGAGGATTTTCTTCGTGTATATTATTCACATTGAAATTATACAGTGAATAAAAAAGCAAAAAGTCATTTTCCACTCAATTCAGGGAATTTCTGAGAGAAGTAAAAGCAAAAAGGAAATATTAAAGATCATTTACACTGTCTTCAGAAGTGACTGTATGGAATGATGTTTTGCAGGTTAAAAAAAAAATCACGATTTTACTCCGTCTGACAATCATTGTTCCACTGAACGAAACTAAGAATAACAATGGAACAAGATCAATATCAAAGCATTTGAGAATTTTCTGGAAAGATCAATTTGTCATGTACCGTAGTTTGAGAATATCCGAGACAAATTGGAAAGGTGAAAAAACCGGTACTCAAAGCTTACCATGAATTGTGTCCTGAAAAGGTTTTACAATAACCGTTTTATGTCATGGAAAAAATCTATAACAAATTATTTAGTGAAAATAAAGCATGCAAATCTGTTAAAAGTATACACAGAAATCCATGCCTCTTTTGTGAAGGAAACAAAGTTCAAAATTCTTTTCACTGGAAGGAGATGTTTTTGTTTGGTTTCTGAATTAATACTTCAGATGGAATCCAATAAAAGTGTTCACTGTAAAAAGTGTCATTGTGAAGTCAAACAATTAAAGGTCATACTGACTAACAGCAACAATATAAAAAATTGAAATATAAGATCAGAATAATTTTTAATTCTCTCCGCAAGATTTGTATAGAATTATATCAGTAGCTGTTATAAGATTAGTGTCTATGTATTAAGATAATTGCACTTTCTATTGAGTTTTCTCCATCAAAAGTGTTGAATGTTTCAAAAAATGAAGTATTTTAGATTCACTTTGGTAGGAGTATTGTCGCATGTTTCTTCATATGTTTTGACAAAGACGTGTACATGCACGATAGTATAGTTTATTTTCGGATTTATCTCTGTGTTTTATCTAAACAGGGCCTGGTTGCAAATAACTTAATTATAACCTGTATTCTTTTCTTCGAAATCTAAATATATATAATGGATTCATATCTAAAATATCTTCTAAAGATAATGAATGGCATAATAATGTTTTTGAGAGAGGGAGCCAACATCAGAAAATACTCAAAACAACTGTTTATTCAACAATTCAATCAAACATTTCATAATTTCCAATACCTTCTTTTGAGTAAACAATACTGCCTGTTTTTGTATCCAGCTATCTTCTCCCGCAAAATAAAGCACGAGAGAATGAAGGTAAGTTAAAACCTAGTTGAGAAAGAAAATGTATGTCAAAAAATACTCAAAACAACTGTTTATTCAACAATTCAATCAAACATTTCATAATTTCCAATACCTTCTTTTGAGTAAACAATACTGCCTGTTTTTGTATCCAGCTATCTTCTCCTGCAAAATAAAGCACGAGAGAATGAAGGTAAGTTGAAGTCAGAGATTTTTTTTCCAATTCCACTTTGCAATGTTTTCTCTTGGGTTCATAAGATATTTATGCACATTTTCTGATATTTGTCAATTCTATCCCTATGATTTTTTGTACTTGATTTTTAAGACCTTGGAAAGTCTATTATGAAATCTTATCTACTATAGTTGAAGGTGACATTTTTGTGCCCAATTTTTTTTAACATTATAAACAAGTCATATTATTCAAAGTGAACTTTTTTTTCTGAACCTACCCTTTGACTTTTAGGAGGTACATAATGGTTATCAGTATAGTAAATAGATTTGGTAAACTAAGTTTGAGTTTTGACTGAGACTGTATCAACTATGCATCAATGTGGTTGGGAGTGGCATGAATCCCCTTTTCTCCTAAACTTCAGCTCTAGCAAATCCACCACAAAAAAATATCTACTTGCCACAAAAACCACAAAGTGGCCCTTAGCTCAACAAGGAGCCTAATGGGATAAACAAAAAAACAAAACCTCTTGAACTTAAGGAAGCAAAAAAAATTGATTTTTAAGTTAAGTATTTGCTGCATAGTTGATTGCTGCTGATTTTGATTAAGGAATATTAGAAATGATGAAATATCATCTTCAAAGTTTATTAAAGGCGAATGTTTTCCCGAAAAGAGGATAAAAAACAACGTTGAACTTTGCGCACATGTTTCCCGATGTTTGAACCTTGTCAGGAGATTAGACAGCAAACTGCGAAACGAAATAATAGAAAGCCCATAAAAAGTTGCATCTCTCTATCCATTCTGATAGACATTTTCCTGATTGAAAATCCAATAGAAGATATTTTGGTTGTATTGATCAGGAATACAAAAACATAAAAACTCTTAGGGAGAAAAAAAAGAATCAATATTGATCAATGAAAGTATTTTTTTTTATTACTTTCGTTTTGAGCCTAGTTGGTGGTATAAGATTAATAGAAAGATCTTAGATTGCCATGCAAATCTGTAACATTTCATTATTGATTCTACCCTATTGCACTACTTTGCATTCAATTTGAGGCATGAAGGAATTTAGTCGGTTAACTATGGAGAAATAGTTTTTCATGAAGACAGCATTATTTGGAACCTACCTTAAATCAGTGTAACTGTTGTTCAGACAATTTGAATGAAACTTTTTAGGTTCCTTTTGTTGTCACCAAAACTGTTCAGCCAATTTGTTCTACTGCCTTCTTCAGGTGAATAATCCATAAGGAAGGAGAGGAGACTCTAGAAAAGAGACCCCTCTCTTTGCTTGTGTATTGTACAGATGATGAACAGCTGACTGGCTTCGTTCTTCCACAGCAACATGAACTAAACAGAGAAAAATACCATTCTTGTCAATCCAAGAAATACAGGTGATCCCATATTCATACATTGGGATGCTCTTGAATTCCCTCCCAAGATAGGCATAGATAATTACTTTTTTCAAAATTTTTTTATATAGTGTAACCCTAGCTCAGATCATTTTAGTTGTCAGTCAGCATTGGTAATTGCAAAATATCAAGGTATACCTGGTAGCCATTATGTTGGTTACATTCCTATCGATATTTATTAGTAGTGTGTTTTTCCAAATCAAGTCTTTATTTCTAATGGACAATTTTGAATTTCGGAATGGGTTGTATGATACTTGTCTGATTTTTTTAAAGATTATGTTGTGCAATAATTATATTTAATCCATTCATACTAATTTCCTTGTCTTCGTGGTTTGGGATCATGAGACATTTAAAGCTAACAGCACACATACTGTTCACAAACCTTATGATCAGGTCAACCATACAAAGCAATAGCATGTCAGAGCCAGTGTTAAAAACAAAAAACAAAACAAATGATGTCCCCTAAATATGACGCCAAAATTATGAGTGCAGATGAGTGTCATTGCAATTACTGGAAGCTCATATGTCCAGTGGAGAACAGAAGACAAAGACCAATATAAAACAAGGCTTGAAACCCTGAAATACAACAAACACCTGAGAAAAGTAAAGTGGGGGAAACTTTTTACTGAAATTTCCACTGAATGATGTTCAACTAAAATATGATGGAATAAATGATGTGCCTATATATATATATATATATATATATATATATATATATATATATATATTTCAAAGCATAAATTAGTAATACAATATCTGATGTGTAATGGGTGTATTTCATAGAGTGCTCAATATATTCAACATTAAACATTAAGTTATAGAGCTTAGAATATGATGAATTGAATTGCCTGGAGAGGTCAAAACAGGGCACAAACGTAAACAAGTTTGAGTAGCAAATCCTTCATATCATCATGCATATATATATATATATATATATATATATATATATATATATATATATATATATATATATATATATATATATATATATATAAATATAAAGTACAAGAATTTCACAAGAGGGGTCCAGACAGTGAAAAAGATCTTTTAACATAAACTTTTAACTAAATATCAAATTATCAAATACAAGTCTATTTCCAACCAGTGTGACTAATCCTTACTTCTTACTTATTTCTTACACTTACATATATATATATATATATATATATATATATATATATATATATATATATGTATATATATATGTGTGTGTGTTTGTGCGTGTGTATGTGTGTCTATGTATGTGTACATATACATGAGCGTGTATATATATGTGTGCATGTATATATATATATATATGTATATATATATATATATATATCAAAGTTTAAATCAACCCATATTGTATCAAACCAATTTTAAAAACCCCTAGCTACGAAGGAAAATGAAAAAATAACAAATCAAATGTATCAAACAAAAACTTGATACCATGATTTGAAAACAAATATGCTACAAATGGAACAATCATAAACAAGAAAAGATGGAAATAAAAGTGTAGATAATATTAAGCAGAGTTTTCCAGCCAGAAAATACTGCCACCATAACATCCTAAGTAGAGATCCGCATAAATCAAATGCTTTGTCTGAAGGAATCCAAAAGGGCGGAAACATAAATGTGTTTCTTTAGTGAAGCCATTATTTCGTCATATATCATCAGTAGCCACTATGATTCCACTGCTGGACAAAGGTAGAATACTTAAGGAAACTGTCTCCAATTTTTTAGCACTTCAGCTTATATATATATATATATATATATATATATATATATATATATATGTATATGTGTGTGTGTGTGTATGTGTGTGTAAGTGTACATATATATATATATATATATATATATATATATATATATGTACATATATATATACATATGTATACTTACACACACACACACACACACATATATATATGTGTGTGTGTGAGTAAGTGTACTTATATATATATATATATACATATATATGTGTGTGTGTGTGTGTAAGTGTACATATATATATATATATATGTGTGTGTGTGTGTATGTTATGGATAACAAGAGATAGGAAAGTCATCATGGATTCAAGAACAAACTAGAATAAAGGATATCATACAAACAATCAATTGGAAAAAATGAACAACAGATCGAGTCAAAGACTAATTGGTACCCATGGGACAGCAAACACATTAGGAAAAGACCAGTCACAAAATGAAGTGATGAGATGGACTGGTATATCTGCAAGATGTGTCAGATTTACAGTCATCATGGAAGGAGATGGGAAAAGCTTTTTTCCTACAGTGGACCAATTTGATGATGATATATATATGTATATATATATATATATATATATATATATATATATTTCAGGGTTAAGCACTCTTCAAGTGAGGTAACTTGTTCATTGTAAGTTTATGCAATGCTTTTCCAACATGGAATGGAGTACTCTGGTGGATGGGGGATATATGTGTAAATGAAAATATATCGCTTGAATTCAACCTCACTGACCATCCAGTTCTGTAGAGCAGAGGGAGGATACCAGCCTCTGGGTCTGAAGCTTAGGTTTCGATCCTGCCTTGTAGTACTGGATGGGATAATGGATAGTCAATTGTCACACTGAAGAGTTGTAATACTATGAAACAGCTGTCTATGGATGACACAATAATCATATATATATATATATATATATATATATATACATATATATATATATATGAATGAATATGTATATCTATCAGCCGATGCATTCATATGTGCAATACGCATACATATAGAGTGATGTGGGAGAGACAGACTGTCTAATGGAATTTTTCATTCAATTTTGAATGAGATCTTAGATCTGAGAATATCTCCATTAAAAAGATTTTATTTATTTCCATGTCTGTCTTGTCAAATACAATCAATGGGATGGCTTTATCCCTGAAAATTTTATTAATGAAGATAGGATTTTATTATCAACCAAATTCTTTGAGATTTTTTCCCATCCTCTGCTTGGGAAAAACTAAGTCGAACGTATCACTGATATCGTACAAAAAACACACCTAACCACTTGCACATAAAAGTTTATAAAGTGTAACAAATCTCTCTCGATATGTTGTACTTTTGATAGCTTTCAAATTTCTTTATCTTCTATTATTACCATGTTTTCAATCAATAACGGCCATTTTTTTTAGATAACAATTCTTGCCAGCGCCGATTAGGAACTTCTTCAAGTTATAGAATAATTATTTAATTTTTGCAAGTACTTCATTGTAGTTTTTATCTGACTTCACGCTCGGGATAATGTGTACAATTTTTGTTTTGTTTTTGTATCATATCACACTTCAATGCTTCATTTGTAAAAGATTAAACTTTTAATAAAAGAAGAGAGATTCTGTTTTCTTTTTTAAAGATTGGTTTTAAGTGTTGCAGATGCTATAGAGTCACCATCATTTTATTCTCTTGCATTTCTTAATCATTTAATCAATCATCGTCTCAACTTCATTTTAGTTGGTGTTATGCAAACAAAACAAAAAAAAACAGAAAAGATCATAAATTTAGTAACATTGTCTTGATTTATTTATGAGGCATTTTCAACCATTGTTGAATTGACTGACACTTTATTTCTTAGACAATAGTAAAAGTTAACAGAGGTTGGCAATGCTTAATTTGGAAAAAGATAAAGCAGGATAATATAACTACCACTACTACTACAACAGAGGTGCATAAGTCTGGTTAGTCGTTCAATAGAGACTGTCACATGATCAACATCTTTTGTCAGCATGCTTTGTTGGGGGTGATCAATTAAAAAATTGGGAAAAGGGTGATCAATGTATAAGTTACTTCTCTCACCTTTTGTTTGGACAGTGAACTATATCACGGTCTGAATGCCGCTGCTCTACCTGATCGATCTGGAAAAATGTGCCATAGAAACATGGTGATGGATCACAAAAGCTTATGGTAATGATGAAGTAAGCATGAGTACATGTTTGGGAATAATTTTGCAATGTTTAAGAGAAGGCGATTCGAACTTTAAAAGGAAGATGTGTCCCCCACCGCCCCAAAAATGATTAAAGATACAGAATATTGATAACACCTCATCCCAAAATTTCAAATCAGTTTTACCAGAAAATGTCAAATCATTTCGATTCTGGTATTGGAGAATCATCTTATTCGATAGAATTTAGTAATTCATAATCCAGATGTTCTAGCCATGACCTTTTCAGCAGTAAAATGAAGCTGAAAAAAGTTGTCTGAAATTTTGAAATCAGGTGTCATCATTATTCCATGGCTATTTTAATTCTTTTTTTGGTTGGGGCTACATCTTTCTTTTCAAGTCCAAGTTCAAATTGCCTTTTTTAGACATTTGCGAAATTAATCAGAGACACATGCTTGCACCTACTGTATCATTACCATGAGCTTCTGTTACCTATCCTATAGTTGACCATATACAGTAAACAGTGTCAAATATTAACATGATATTCAGCCAAGGCTTTTACCAGGATAAAGTAAAACTATCATTCCAAGGGAAATTATGAATCACCAGCATCCTAATATACTCATAAAGTAAGGTGGTAAAATCAAGTTACTTTGATGAAAATTTGACGTGTGGTTCGAATCATGAATAAATCATTTATCAAAACAAAACATAAACACAAACTAAGGGACCAATTTAGCGTAAACTCTCATTGTAAGTTACCCCTTCCCCCATTAAAAACCTCTTCTAAGGGAGGGGGGGTTTGAAAAAAAAAAATTTTCCCTACCTATTGAGGAAGATGTGTGTGCAAAAATTCAAATTTTTACTACGAATGGTAAGGGCTGGACAAAGTCCGGATTGGTAGATACATAGATATGTCAGAATTTATACAGGAATAACCTAAACCCAGCAACAATGATTAAACTGGTCTATTTTTGGTAGCAGTTATTAATATCACTTTCTCAAAAATAATTCCTAAAGTGTATGTTTGTATAGGCAATAAATAGCTGAGTAAACTTCACTGACACTCCTAAGATATCACTAATATTGTGGGAAACGTGACGCTGGGAACTTTTGCATCAAACTGATGTTAAGATCAGATTTCCATCCTTATTCAAAAGCTTCTGGAAGAGAAAACCATAAGTTTTTGGAATAGTTTCTTTGTTGAGATTTCCCTTATATCTAGTGAGAGCGAAATGTCAGTTTTTTGCATATGTAACTTTTGGAAACTGCCTGGACTGGGGAAAGTGCCAAGCACTATGCTGTCTCATTAGATGTAAGTGGATGAGCATTTTCATGCTTAACTTCAATTCCATAAAGAAATGATTCAATCAATTTTGAAACCTAGCTATCTATCTGCTATTTTTGAAACATTTCAATGGATGAACGCTAAACATCAAATGGATTGAAAGCAGCCATTTTTTTTTTTTTTGCATCTATGAAAATGCAGAAGCAGAAAATTGTGAAAGTAGAAATATTTATAAATCATAGCAAGAATACAAACCACTCTGAATGTCGAATTTAGCAAAGGTTTATTGGCATAATACATAGGTTAGCTCAATGAATAACTGAGTGACAAACGTGAATGAATGAATCATTTTTAATTTTTTGACTTGTATTTTCTTTCATCTTGAATTTTCTAGGTGCTTTTCATTGCAACTTTATCAGACTGTCAGTCCATGGCAGTGAGTAAACAGTGAATATTGGAAATAACAAGCTAGAAAAAAATCCAATTAATAATGGTTGACAATGCTTCATATGATGAAGCACAAATGAGAATGGTATTATTACTTCCAGGGCCAGCCTTAGGAGCTGCGGGAACCAATTGGAAACATTTTTGCAGGGCCTCTGGTTAACAGTCAAGGTTGTTTGAATCTTAGAATTATGTAATAACTTTATATCTCTATGGTACAATGGAAAGCAATCAAAACGTGTACCTGAAAATTTTTGTAGAAATAATTTTTCTTGCTCTTCAATCATCATCATCTTCATCATTCCAATCGCATCTATTGTTGGACATAGGCTTTCCTCAAGATCCGCCAGACCTCTCTATCATGGGAATTGCAGAGCTACTTCTTTCTGAATTCATCTAGCTCGTCATCACACTTTCTGTCGGCCACAGCCCTGCACCTGATCCCTGAGGATAGTGAGTTGTGATGTCCATGGTTTGTCTAATATTCTTGCAACATGTCCAGCCCATTGCCATTTGAGTTTTCTAACAGTTTTCTATGATGTCTTGGACTCCCGTTTTTTCTTTAAAATACTGTGCTGTCTTATGATCTCTCTATGTGAAGTTGAGCATGATTCTTTCATGTGCACATTGAATGCTTCTCAGTCTGAAGGTCAATCTTTTAGTTGGGTTCCATGTTTCAGCTCCATAAGTGACTATCAGTAGGATACATTAGTTGTACACCCTTCTTTTTAGGACATGTAGGATTTTTGTGTTCTTGAAAGTCAAACTTGATCTATCTCAATCTCACCAACTAAGTGTGATTCTTCACTTTATTTCCTCTTCTTTTGATGATTTTATGAACACTCACTGTCCTAGGTAAATGTAGCGGTCTATTTCCACAAGCTCTGCATTTTCAATTTTTATCATTGTGTCTTTATCCCCAAAATGTTTGTTATTGAATAACATTTTTCAATACAAGTACAATAAAAAAACTCAAAATATAAACAGTGTAAAGAAACACGGTTGAATTTAAAAAATTCAGCAGATTCTAAATCATCTTGTTCGTCTACAATGTGGTGCTGCATGTATTTGATAAGACTAGAATATACCCAAGTGCAGGGCTCCCTTAGTTGCGGGGTCTCCTTAGTTGTGATGCCCCCTTACTCATAGGGACCTCCTTGGACTCTGGGGCCAAATTAGGAGCAATTAGTCAAATTGGTTTAAATCCAGCCCAGACTACTATAACAACTAGTGAATGTAAAAATGATAGCAAAATATGCAGCCAAATGATTGGGGAGGTACGAATGATGAGTTTAAAGGTAAGATATTATCTTCTGCCAAAAAGAGTTCTAGTTACTCAGTTGGTAAAGCAGTACCATACATAGGCAGTTCCCGAGTCAAAAGATTCAGAAAAATGGATAAATTCTTGTCTGACTTTTTGCTAAATCAAACATCAAAAGTTGTTGAAATTACTTCAAAGAGAGATATGGACAAAGGTCAGAAGTGGCTGCTCTGAACTAAAACAAGCTATTTGGAGAGAGTGATTGTAAATGTGGTTAGTGTTGAAACTAAAATAGGAACTTTAGTATCATAACTAATGCCAGACCTTTTGGTGGAAGTGAAAATTGCTCGGACGATGAGAAAATGATGTGGACATTGAAAAATAGATTTCTTATTTATTTCTCTTCTTTCTGACAAGCTGTATGAGCCTCAGGGTTCCTGATTTATGAAACAACCCAATGCAATGTTCAGGTAAATGCAAGGGAGAAATAAAAGAAAAAAGGTTTTCAAAAATCGTACACTGGAGATGAAGAGTTTGATGCTTTGCTTTTTAGTCTCGACTGGAGCTTATTTCATATCATATTATTTCTGATCCGTACGAACTACTGTATTTCTTTGTGTACTGTTTGATTCTTGCATAATACAAGTACTTGACTTTTTAGTAAAATTTGTAGCTCCTTTATAATACTGGTTCTCAAATTTGCACAACAGTTCAGCCATCCCAAATATTTTGAAATTGGTTATTTTCAATTCAATCTAGTTATTTTGATTTTTTCAGTTATTTGAAGGGTAACTATGTTGCACGTTTCAAAAGAAAGGAAGGGAAGATTTAAAGTGGTTCTCAAAAACTATGGGTAATTCTTCCAACCCTTTGCTCCTGAACCTTCAGGAGTTCTGATACTCTGTACCAGAGCTCTCGAGAGAAAAAAAAAATTGTTTTGCTCACTAACTACTGAAATGTATTCGTCTAATTCATATCATTTTTGCGGTTGGTTTGCTGCATAAGTCCTATATATTTCTTAGCAGTGTGAATATGTGTGTATGGGGGGAAGGGTTGTGTCACCTTTGCCATCAAATCGGCTTAATTCTAATAATGTAAAAAAGAGTTCTTCAGTGTGCATTCAAGCATAGCACGGGCCCTCTATTTTTGCTCAGACTTCAGTACTAAATTCTTCAAGTTTCAAATAAAGAAATACAAAACTTATGCTGTAGACTGACAGTCTGAGTAAGTAAATTGCTATGAAAACAACTAAAAAAAATGTAAGATGAAAGAAAATAGTAGTCAGAAAATTAATAACGGTTGACAATGTTTCATCTGATAAAAAAATAAATCAGGATAATATGAATGAATTACTGACAGAGTAGAGTCAGATTTGGTTGAAGATTAAAAGACTTACTTTTTACAGTTATTCCTCATTTATCAAACTTGCTTTCAATTTTTTGTCCTTTTTCCAATATTTCGTCTTGTTTAACTTTCGTATTTTTTTTCATTTGATTCTGCAACTATTGCTTAAAGGCATACTGAAAAGCAAATTGCCAATATTATTAAAATGTAAAGTATACAATCTATGCGTAACACCAGGTATTACGTATTGGTGCAAAACCTAAAAACTTACAAAACCCCACAAAAACATACTCAGAATAGCACAGAATGTAATGGAAAGAGCAAGAGTTAGGAATTACCCTTAGCAAAAGAAAAAGACCAACATGGATCCCAAAAAGGACCTGTGTGAAAGATGTCATACAAGCAGTTAATCAACAAAAATGGGTATAGGCAGGACTTATAGCAAGAAAAAAGAACAATAGATGGAACAAAAGGCTAACTGATTGGTGCCTGTGGGACAGTAAAAGAATTAGGAAAAGACCAGACATATGATTGAGAGACAAGATAGGAGGGTTTGTGAGTAGGACATGGCAGAGATTCATGGAGCCATACTTGTTATGAAGAGAGATAGGAAAGGCCTTTTTCCATCAGTGGACTTATAACAAATGATGACAATATATTCATTTATGATGCTGCTTCTTTCTTATCAACTGTTGTTCCAGGTATTATTATGACTCGTTCTTCCCCCATCTATCAACAATAACAAAAACTATCACTCAAAACTGTCAACTTAGGTTTCTTCAGTTTTTAAGTGATTCTGACTGACTATATATGTATATGACACATGCATGACCTTCCAATGGAGCTACGAGGCTGAAAATTTAAACAATCACTTTTTTATTATGTCTAAAAAAAACTTTTTTTTCAAATTCCTACCAAAAATAAGTCGGGCTGGGGTCAGTTTGCAATTTAAGAATATGCTAAATTGGTCCCTTACTTTGTGTCCTGCAGTGTTACTGTTTTTGGGATATCAATAAAAGGTAAGAGAAATATCTTTTTCATTGGTCATTCCTTTTTTTCCCAATTTTCCAATTGATCACCACCAACATGGCATGCTGCCAAAAGATGTGGGTAACATGACAGTTTCTATTGAATGATTAACCAGACCTGTTTTTGTTATGCTTTACAGATCAAAAACCGATCTAAATATAGCTATTATTTTATTTTGGTGATGAGATTCAAATCCAATAAATTGTTTCTGTCTTTTTGAATGCAATACAATGGGAGAAGAATAATAAGAATCAAAATTTGATTTCATGTGCAGAAAACTAAAAACTTACCACATTAAAATGAAATAACATAATGCTGTCAAAATTCAAAAAAGCTTTGTAGAAACTGAGATACATGGAAATAAGAGACTCACTCAAGGTAAACATGAGTAGTGGCCATGGAAGTAATAGCAGAAGAGGAACAAATACAAAAAGTGTCAGTTGTAACTTATTGATTAATAGCTTGTTATCCAAAAGACCTCAACAACTATGGACCTATAAGCCTACTCAACTGCATATACAAACTTTTCACAAAAATCATCACCAACAGAATCACAAAAACACTAGATGAAAACCAACCACAGGAACAAGCTAGCTTCAGGAAAAGCTACTTGACCATGGACCACCTGCATTCGAAGAATCTGCTGAGAAAAAAAGCATCAGAATACAAGCTGCATTTATCAACTTCAAAAAGGCCTTCAACTCAGTGAAAATCCCAATGGTTATGAAGGCTATCACTCTACAAGGTGTTGACCTTGTATACGTCAAAATACTGCAGCATATATACAGTCACAGCAGCTCTTTTATCAGGCAACATAAAGACTCTGTCAGCTCCAAAAAGGTGTAAGAAAAGGTGATACCAGTCTTCACAGCCTGCCTCGATATGATCTTCTAAAACCTCGACTGGAAAAATAAAGGAATCAAAATAGACAGCAAATATCTGAGCAACCTCAAATTTGCAGATGACATCGCCCTTTTTATAGTGAACCTACACAACCTCCAACTAATGCTAGATGAACTAAATGAAGAAATGAAGAAGGTCAGCCAAAACATGAATTTCAGCTAGACAAAAATCATATGCAATAATCACGTTGGAAATGACAACACGAAGATCAAAATCGAAGATGATGGAGTGGACAAAGTAAATCGCTACATCTACCTTGGTCAACGAATCTTCATGAGGCCCTTGAAAGAAGAAGAAATCAAATGAAAAATCACTCTAGGATGGCAAGCCTTTGGAAGAGCAGGCTTAACCTTAAAAATCAAAAAGATCTATCTAATCCAAAAAAGAAGGGTATACAATCAATTCATCCTCCAGATAGTCACTGATGGTGCTGAAACATGAAACTTAACCAAGAGACAGTCCTACAAACTGAGAACCATGCAACATGCATATGAAAGAATTATGCTCAACCTCAATTGGAGTGACCACAAGTTGGCAAAATATATCAGGAAGAAAACAGGAGTCTGAGACATCAAGGAATCCATTAAAAAACTCAAATAGCAATGGGCTAGCCATATTGCAAGAATGATAAACAACTGATGGGCATCATGACTCACAATGTGGACCCCCAAGACTACTTGTGCAACCAAGGCTGGCTGAGTTCTAGATAAAGAAACAGACTAGACGAATTCAGAAAGTACTGGCTCTGTGACACTAACAATAGAGAAGTATGGCAAATCCTGGGGAAGGTTTATATCTGACGATGAACGTTAAAAGACTGATGATGATGATGATGATGATGATTCAGCCATATTTCATCTATCATTTCAGAAAATATTAACATTCATTATTAGTCAACTAATATAGTACCTGTCAAAAATGATGATATTATTTATGTATGAATTGGCACTTCTGCCTAGGATAAGACTTTCTGTGTGCTCTGCTGAGGATCAAAGAGTCACTCATCAGCCTTTTGTCTCAGATAAAAGTGCAGCTCCCTGGCCCTCTGCTCAGGATCAAAATGAATAATCTTTGCACTTTAGAAACAAAGAACAAGAACCATAAGTGCGAGGATGCTCCTACCATCCTTTCATCTTCATATCTGATTTCCTATTTCAAAGAGATTGTTAATGAAGTCATCATCATTCTCATCAGTCTTTTAACATCTGTCGTTGGACATAGACCTTCCCCAGGATTTGCCACAATTCTCTATCATGGGCATTGTGAAGCCTGTGTTTCCTGAATTTGTCTAGTTCATCTCTCCATCTTGTGTTCTGTCAGCTTCGTTTTCTCAAGTGATCTCTGGGGATCCATATTGTGAGTCATGATGTTCATCGGTTGTCTTTCATTCTTGCAATATGGCCCGCCCATTGCCATTTTAGTTTTTTAAAAAGTTTCTATGATGTCTCGGAATCCTGTTTTCTTCTTTATGAAGTAGTAATAGCATTACTAGTTATGACGGTAGTAGTAGCAGTAAAAGGAAGGTGAGACTGACTGACAGACCAAAAAGCGTCTCATTGAGATCTGTGGACACATCTAAAAAAAAAGAAAAAATCATATTCCCATTACATAAAAAGATTATTGTTCTGATTTTTATTTGGGAACTATTAAAGATTATCATTGTTGAAAACATTTTGAAAGGAAACATCATTTTCACACAGTAATAAATCTAAAAATAATTGATAATCTTTGATATTATAAAAACTGCCAAACATTCGAAAACTTTTGGATTTTAAGAATTCAGAAACTTAATGCCACTGGAATTTGAAAAGAATTAATTACCAATTGATTATGTTGACTCCATCAGACATTTATTTAGATTTCATATTTAACTAAAATGACCAAAGATCAGATCATCAATGTGCTTTGCTTGGAATCAAGTCCCACCCCCTTGTCCTCCGCCTAGAATCAGAACAAAGTATGTATTCACAGAACATGCTCTGGTTTTGCACTGGTGCAATGATGGCTTACTGAGGCTTGGTATTGCTAAGCACATAGGGCCTTGAATTCATTCTATGGCTTCAAAAATTACTTACCCAGTCTGAGGGGGGTAGTATGCACTGGGGCAGTTACATCACATCGCTCAAAAAAGGTATGGGTCAGGCTTGCTCTTATGCCTCCACGACTCTAGTTGTGGGGACTGGAGTAATTTTTGCAGTTCATCCGTAACTGGAATCCCACATTAAAAATGAGCTTGTGTCACATCTTTCTCTTGTAGGGAAGCATGAAAATACGGATCAGGGGCAGTATCTTTGCACCCTGTCTGGGATCAAAGTGTCACTCTTTGGCACTTCAGCTAAGAATCAGAAAGCTGTTTCTCTGCACTTACTGAAAAGAGTTAATCCCCAAAATATACTGATATATGTGGATATGCATTGTATTTTTTATGTAAATGGTTACTCCTACTGACTCAGTTAAATTAAAAAAGTTTCCATTTCCATTTTTCAAAGACATGAGAAAATTAAAGGAAATTAAAAAGAATTGACTGACATCAATTATGATGATGAATTGAAAAGCCATTTTTCTGCTACTCTCTGGTCGAGTAATATTATCATAGCAGAATGCATACCCTGAGTGCTTACTTAACCATTCTTTTGTCTGCCTACCATCATGGCATGCTGGAGTAAACCATGGTTGAGAAAACTAATGATAAAACTGATCCAAAGGGAGAGTTAGGTTCATGCTTTTCGAGATAACATGTGCAAGTATTCCATGTACAATTATTCCTCTTTAATCTGACTATCTTGGGACCTGCCCATTGTTGCTGCACAACAAATACTGGAAGACAGAAATTATTTTTTCATAGTACCATTTGATAAATTTTGGCAGTTCATTGATTTTTAACAATATTTCTAATCGTGTTGAAAATAGAACAATATAATTTTGATACAATTTATTCAACACGAATTATATTAAAATGAATGGAAGTTATTGTGTTCACTTTTTATTTGATTTTATTGAAATTAATTCCTAAGATCCAGAAAAAATGGATAAATTCATGTTTAATTTTATGCTAAATTAACCATCAAAAGTTGTTGAAATTACTTCAAAGAGAGATATGGACAAAGGTCAGTAGTGGCTGCTCTGGACTGGAAAAAAGCTAATTGGAGAGAGCGTTTGTAAATGTGGTTAGTGGTGTAACTAAAATAGGAACCTTAGTATCATAACAAATACAAGACCTTTTGGTGGAAGCAAAAATTGCTCAGATGATGAGAAAATGACGTGGACATTGAAAAATAGATTTCTTATTTATTTCTCTTCTTTCTGAGAAATTGTACAAGCCTTGAAGTTCCTGGCTTATGAAACAATCCAATGTTCAGGTAAATGCAAGGGAGAAATGAAAAAAGAGGGTTTTCATAATTGTACTCAAGAGATGAAAAGTTTGATACTTTGTTTCTCCTTGGCAAAAGATATGACTGCAATAATCAGGTGTACTTTGCCTGTTGACTGAAGGATTGTTGGCTTTCATTGTTACAGAAAAGATCAACTTGAAGATAATCATTCGAGCACAATTTTGAGTGGAAGTAAAAACTTCCAGGTTAAATTAAGTGATAAAGAAAACAAGGTGGCTGCTGATGACGTTAAGAAATCCACACATTCCAAGATTACCTAAAAATTTGTGTGCACTGCCTGACCTTCTAAATAGGTATCAATCCCAAGTGGATGTTGGATTACAGACTCTTTATGTCTTTACATATTAAATGGTATTAACGGGCTAGTTTCTACTGACGACAAGTTTGCACATGCATTTTCCATCATTTGTCCGGAAAGTAACCAGCCATTTAATACAAATGAAAAAAAAGCTTCCCCAGGGCAATAGTGCCTTAGCGTCCTTCAAAATACTCCCCATGGAACCATACATACTTATCCCAGTATACCTTCCACTTTTCAAAATTTTTCTGCAAAGTCTCCTTTCAGAATTGGAATCAACAGCCTCTCTAATCCTGTTAAGGGTCAGAAATTGCTTTCCTTCGCTAGAAGTGATATTGAGCCAAATCTGGGGTGTAAGGGGCTAACAGACCTATGGGTGGTCTGATGTTTAGCAAGTAAAAACTGCATTTGATGTAAAGAATGTGTAGACTCGGTCATTGTGAATGTGACTGTCTCACAGTACACAATCTCACTCAATGGCATCTCAGTGCTGACTGAGTAACCCTACTAGAGACTGTCGATCCATGAATGCATAGTAACGTTTTCTCTTATTGGTCACCAAGTTAATTGAAACCTGTGCAACTGAATTTTGAGTTATTCAAAATGGCTTGATACTTTCAGTTCTGATCTTGTGAAGATACATCAAGTTTGAAAGATTGGTACAATATAATCGTTTTATTCTCATTTTCTCACTATTAGCCTTGAACCAAACTAAGCAAAGCTTATTAGATAATAGAATGCACGAAAAAGTAACTTTGGTGATGCTAACTCTTTTTTAGCTGCAAGGAAAATGGGACAATTTTCAATTTCAAATGCTCCAGCTACTTGCCTTCACGAGTAAAGATTTTTCAAATACTGGCTATAATTAGTCCATTTCTTTTACAATTTTTTCTGAGGTGCTTGTTGTGGAATGATGGTTAACTCTTGTAAAATAATATTAGTGACGTTAATGCTTCAATATTGCCTATGTTTTTCTTCCTGTTATTGTAGATGGGATATTACTCATTAACTTGATGAGTTATTTCACCCATTTTTTCTTCAAGGAAGAATTGGAATTGAGAATAGTGCTTTAATGATCCGTATATCCTTGACTCTTTGTTTGGAAATATTACTGAGTTTAGCTTAGTCTAAGACAAGTGGGGTATGCAATGAAAATTCAAAAATAACTTACTATAACTTCCTGATTATGGCTTATTGAATTGCAACAAATTTTCTGAATGGTCTGCTGGTGCAATATCCATTCAAAGATGTTAATATCTGATATTTAGTTGATCTCTCTCTGTTCTAATTGCTTCATCAGGAATAAATGCACCATTTTTAATCAACAATGTTATTATTGAATACTGGCGAGGCTAATAATGAGAAAGCTTGGCTAAAAATCGATTTTCGTTTGCCCTCTCACACTAAAAAAACAATACAACTAGAATTGACAGGTCTAGTTAGTCACCCAATAGAAACTGTCACATGACCACATCTTTTGGGAGCATGTGCTGTTGGGAGAGATCAATTGAAAAAATTGAAAAAAGGGATGATGATTGAATTATTTAACCAATGCATTTTGTTGGGGAGTAGTCATTAAAAAAGTCTGCATTTTTAAAAAACGCAGACTAAGGGACCCCCCCCCCATAAAAACCTTGTTTTTGGAAGAATTTGAAGAAAACAAAAAAAACAAAACAATGTTTTTGTGGACATAAAAAGGGAGTAAATATTCTAATTTTCAGCCTTCAAGCTCCACTGGTGTGGCCTGTATGTGTGATTCATAGCCAGCCAGCCAGCCAGCCTAACTTGAAAACTGGAGAAACTATGCTGACAGTTTTTGTTGACGGTTTCAGAAACCCCAAACAAATGCATGAAGTAAAAACCAGTCAAGTTTGGGAAATCTGTAAAATAAGTGAAGCATGATTTTGCAGATAAGCAAGGCATTTAATATCTTTGGTTTGTTATCATCAAATAGTTTGAAACTTAAATTTTAAGAAGAATTTTGTTATATAGAATAATTTTTCAAGGAAAAAATCTGTCTTTTATTCCAGGAGAAACTTGTTTTAAGTTAATAGCTTCAGGCTTTTGGTTCTCAATATGAATCAATAGAAAGTGCAGTGTTTATTTTATTGGTTTAATCATAGATACAAAATGATTCTTACATATTAAAATACCTGTACTTTACATTTTGGAATATTTAATAAAGCCTGATGCAGGAATGTAAGTGTGGGGATAGTGTGTGTAAGGCCTATACCTACCTTTCAATGTTCAAGTTTTTTGTATGCCAAGTGTCTACTAATGGATGCATTATCATACCTTCTTTCAAAAATACCTCTTCACCATATACCTACTTCTAAAATTCCATTCCCATCACTGGCCAGAAGATTTATTCATTTCAAAAAGTTTATTAACACTAGCTATAGGTTTAAATCTGAATAATTCACCAGAAATATACAAAGTTAGTAAGTTGAATCAAAACAGATTTAAAACATAATTTTTCAAATGATCTCAATCTGCAAAATCAAAATGAACAATGAAGAATCAAATCTTCAATTTAAAGTCTAAAGACACAAAATTTATCTGCACTTAAATTTAATTTGAAAAAAAAATGTTTTTCTTAGAGATATTATCAAGGTATTTAACGAGAAAAAGGTAATAAAATTAGGGGAATAAAAGCTCTTATTTTATCCTGATAAGACTAACTACAAATTTGAAAAATCTTTTCTCTGGCATATAATTACACTTTCTTCTAACATTGTATTAATGATAGTCATGGAACCTCTTTGCACATGGTTTTTAGTTCTTTTGTTTACAACTGATCTATAGCTACGTGTTCTGGAAACAAATTCAGGGTTGCAGCAAATGAAAGAATATCTGAATCTCGTTTTAAAGGAGATTTTATAATCAGTTCATTCAGGGTCACATCTTAGAATCAGACTCCTTATTACCATGTTAACATTTTTTTTTCCATTTCTTTGTTGTTTTTTTTTATTTGGACCTCTTTTATTGCTTTTGTTCACAAGTTTTGAAAATGAACTTGCTATATCTCATTAATGATGCCAGACTAAATAAAAAAGGAAAAAAAAGCTGATTATTCTCAGATGGATGAGACAGAATATTATAAAAAAGCATTCTTAGGCTTCTATACAGTTTGACATGACAGTATTAACTGCTGAGAAAATATAGACTATCCTGAGCAGAACACTCCTGAGGTAAAATGGTTCAAAAGTTACAAGAAATGTTGGGATTTCGTGTTGGGCCAAGTAAAATTAACTGACATTGAAGATTCTCTCTTGAGAAGAAACTTAAATATGTCGTCAGGACCGATTTGATTTAATATAATCCTTAGAGAAACCAGTGGGGAAATATTCATGCTATGAGAAGAATCAGAGAAGTGGGCAATTCTTACCAATACAGTTCTTGATATAAGTACCATGAATAACTGTGCATGTAAGTTAGTAATAGATATATTTGTACATGAAAATTATTAACAATATGAGCCATTGATTGTCCTTTTCTAACTTTGATATTAGAGTTGCTGAATTTTGTTGATGATGGTTTTTGTCTGGATTTTGAGAAGTTGTGGCGGATGATTCAAATAGCTGATCACCAAACATTGTGCGTAATCTTCTTTTCATGCAGGTTTGGTTGGAGGAAGAGTTTTAGTGCTTAAACTTTGTCCAGCCACTGTATAGAGTGCCATCTATTGTTGGGCAGAATCCATTTTTTTGTCATATGCCTCAATGCAATCATGAAATTCATTGTTTTTGTTTCCCAAAAGAAGCCAAGAGAAGAGTTCATGATGGCAATTTCTTTTATTTTTGTTCATTTCATGTAGCACCAATTTGTTAAAATTTTTTGCTTTCCCAATTTGGTCCAACTGTTGAACAACCTTATAAGGGTTAATGTTTGGTTCTTCTGCAACCTCTTGAGTTGTTTTGCTTAGGTCCATCTCAATAATGGCTTTCAATTGGATGTTGCCAATCACAGAAGGACGTCCACAACCCTACTCGTCTTCAAGGCTCTTGACTCTATTTTGAAATTTTTGGAACCAATGTTTAGCTGTACATTTATTCCCTGGCCAAATACTTGATTGATACTGTTAGTGGTTTCTGCTACTTTATGTCCTAATTTGATCTCATACAATGAAATTTTCTTTTTTTCCATCTTTGATTTGATAACCTCAAATAAATCAGAATGAATTGTGGAAAGAAAACACTTATATAACCAGGACAAAATTGATGCTTTAAAATAGTATATTACAAGAACATAGATAGTTACATAATAGTTTATTCCCAAATAAGCATCAAATACTAGGAACCATATTCATTTTTGCACCAGTCACATAGAATGTAGATGATAAAAAGCCACAAAGACACACCACATCAGCCATTTAGTGAATCGTCATAGTATGTCCTATAGCACTGACACAATTATACAAGTCCAACAAGACCTACCCAAAATTTTATTTTTCCGTGAGAAAAAAGCATTTTTTATATCAAAAAAAAAGAAAGCAGTATTCTTTTAAAAAGATTTGATATATTTTCCTAACCCCAACTTTTGGAAGCCCTGGTTTACAATAATTCATTTAATAAAGAATGAATGATTAAAAAATACTTATGGTCAAGTTTTTGACATGATTTTGCCTGTGGGAAAATCGGAAAGGGGTGTATGTGTGTATAGGTGTGTCTCCTCTACGCCTGCTACAATTACATTTGTGCAAAGGAGCATTTTTTCCAAAAGTCAACAAAAACATTTTTTGAGAGTGTCCAAAATATGTACTCATGCACACTTGCCAAATGGTGTGTCTGGTAGCACTAACAGAAATTTCAAAAGGATCCCTAAAACCACCAAATAAAATGGAAAGGAGAGATTATTTCCAAAATTGAAAAAGATATCATTTTCAGATGTCTGGTGGAGCTCTCATGCAAATTTGCAAGTTTCTTGCCAAACTTGAGCGTCTTGTAGTAGCAGCATAATATTAAAAGAGTCCAAAAAGAACAAAATATTTAAATGATAAAGAAAAATTTCAAAGTCAAAAAACGTTCTTAGAAAATATCTAATCAAGTACTCATAGGAGTTTGTGAGGTTCTAGGCCAAATATTGCATTTGGTAGGGCTGACAGAGCAAAAAAAAAAAATGGAAAAGGGAAGAATACTTTGCCACTTGGCTTATTGTTTAGTCAGGGTTGATAATTGTGGCTATGGTGATTCAATAAAATGAAAGAAAAACTAATAATAACATAGTAATGACAATGATTGGTTTAAGAAATTCTAAAGGTTTAAGACTATTGCATTTATTACTAAGATGTGAAAAAAAACAACAAAAATAAGATGAAAGAAAAAGAATTGGTATTAACAATGTTTCATCCAAGAAATTTGTACAATTTGAGACTGGTGTCAAAGTTGGTGATTTGTAAAAAATTCATGTTTTTGAAATGTCGATTTTTCTTGACCTAATGATAATTGTTATTGAAAAAATCCTTGTACAACTATTTCATTTCAAACACATCTGAATTGTTAAACAAATTCCTTTGTTAAGTTACTGGAAAAAAGGAATAATCAACTATTCTATGTGTATGCAAAAATTTTAGTAATTTAGATAATATGGAGTCAATACATCCTCCAAATAGTCACCTTTGGAGCAGATACCTAACCAAAAGACTGGTTCTCATACTAAGAACCATGCAACGTGCACAAAAACGAATCATGCATAACATCAGATAGAGAGATCACAAGACCTAACGATATATTATAGAAAAAACGGATGTCACATATACCATAGAATCCATTAGAAAACTCAGATAGCAATAGGCAGGCCATATTGCAAGAATGTCAGAAAACGCAGGACATCACAATTCACAACGTGACTCGCCAGAGATCATATGCAAATGTGTCAGTCGAAAAATAAAATTGTGACTATGACAGGTTCTAGAGGTATTGACACTGTGAAACCCATGACTAAGAGGTCTGGCAAATCTTAGGAAAGGTCTACATCCTACGACAGACTTTAAATTGATGATGATGAAGACTCTCACATTTTGATAGGGAGTATTGTGGCAAAAAACATATTTCCCTGAATTCCTCTCATTTATCACCAAGTTTTTAACTCCTCCTCAAGTTGTGGCTAATGTGAGTCTGGACAACATGGTGAGATCACAAGATAGCACAGTATATTCTAGTCCTTAAAAGAAGGGTATGCAACCAATGCATCCTACTGATAGTCACCTATGGAGCTGAAACATGGAATATAGTCAGAAGATTGATCCTCAAACTAGGAACCATGCAACATGCGCATGAGAGAGTTATGCTTAACCTCACATGAAGAAATCAGAAGATGGTACAATAAATTACAGAAAAGAGATATAGAATCTATTGGAAAACTGGAATGGCAGTGGGCTGGACACGTTGCAAGAATGACAACTGCTTAACAACATGGAGCCCCAGAGATCATTTGGGAACTTTGACTCAATTAAAAAATGTTAGCACCACGATGCAATGATTGAGAAACCGGTGGATTTTGAGGAAGGTCCTATGAAAGACAAAATATTGATGATTATGATGAAATAAATGTCTGATCAGCTTATCATGACAGAATTTTTCAACACTGTGACCTGTTCTCTTTTTTTCTTTGCTTCAAAAGTGCACAGATAATTCACTTTGATCCTAAGTAGAGAACCAGGGAGTAATACTTTGATCTTAGGTAGAGGGCTGTGGAGTGACATATTGATTCTAAGCAGACTGCACAGAAACTCTGATCCTAGGCAGAAGTGTCCATCAAATTGTAAATAATCCTGTCATTTTTGACAATATGTTTTATAACAAATATCAATGAAATCCTCAAAAGAAAAAGAAATCAAGCAAAGAATCACTCAAGGTTGACAAGCTTCCGGCAGAGCAAGCTAAACCTTCAAGGATGAGAAAATCCCTCGAACGCTAAAAATAAAAGGTATAAAACCAATGCATCTTTCCGATAGTCACTTATGGAGCTGAAACATGGAACCAAACCAGAAGACTGACCTTTAAGCTGAGAACCATGCAACGTGCACAAGAGAGAATCATGCTCAACCTCACAAGTAGAGATCACAAGACAGCTCAGTATATTAGAGGAAAAACAGTTCAAAATATTATAGAATCCATAACATTATTCAAATGGCAATTGGTTGGTCATGTTTCCCAATTATGACTCACAACGTAGATTCAAAGATATCACATGCCAAACTTGGGCCAACAAAATATGTGATGGTGTGACAAACTAGATAAGCTCAGAAAGTATTGGCTTTGTGATGCCCACAATGTCTGGGGAGTCTTGGGGAAGGTCCATGTTCAACAGGGGATGCTAAAAGACTGATGATGATGATGATGATGATGATGATGATGATGATGATGATGATATTCATTTTGAATAATCCATAACCAAATCTCTCTTTTGTTTCTTTTTGAATATCAATTCCTTGCTAAAATTCAGTTTTTGGATAAAAAGAATGAAAGCAAAGACAAAAACAGTAAAAGAATGATTTGAGAAACAATCATCAAATTAAACAAACAGTAGAGTTAATCAACATAACCAGAGGCAGCATGTGGGTCCTGCAGACCTCGAAACTGTGGTAGTGGGGAGGTGGAGCTCTGGGGGGTACAATTTGAGTTATCGCATCAACCTTTTACTTTTGTGAGAAGAGTAAATTCAATAGTTTGCTGGGGTGGGGGAACAGGCCAACCTAGTACTGCAACTGGCATAACTTACACATATAGTCTGTTTTAAATAATTTGGCTTTATAAACTGAAACGATCAAAAAAATACTAAACCAAATTAATACTGAGATGGTTAAAACCATCTGATTTTAGCAAACCATTGTATCTTATGAGGTATCACTTTAAAGTTTATTCAATTTGAACTGAGGGGTTGAAATGTTCATCGGTCAAATAATCAGTATTTTTCATTTGTCTTGGAATCACTCTACTTGGAAAAAACACATAGCCTTATTTTCCATTAATTTTTTGGTTCCTTCGAAAAAGCCATTTCCCAAACTTTTAGATTGCACATTTTGTCAACAGTATCGTGTTCTCTAGGTTTTACTCTCTCAATGACAAGTAAATATTATCAAAAAAATTTTGTTCTTTTAAATTAGGGGGTTTGGCTCTTTCACTACCACAATTACTATTGCTACAAAATTGATATAGTTTTTAGTTCAGAATCCTAAAATCACATTCTGACACAATCTCATTCCTTTTTGGCAGTTTCTCCCTGCTTTTAACTTGGTCAGTTAAAAGTACAATTCCAGATAAAGACACAAATTATGATTCCTATCAAAATATAAATCCTTTCTAAGATTATGATATCAGTATTTATCCTAGAATAGAATAACAAAATAGACATCATTTGAAATCCAATAACTTGTTTATAGATATGTGGTCCATTGAGAGAGCATCTAAGCATATATCATAAACAGAAAAAAAAATAGCTTACCCAGGGCAATGGCACTTTAGTCTCTTTTAGAATACTTTCCTTCATCCCTGCATCCTTCCCATTCACCAAAACACTCTGCAAAGTCTTCTTTTGCGATCAAAATGAGCTGCCTCGTTGCATTCACTTTAATCTTGCCTGTGATCTGAAATGTCTTCGGAAAAAGCCAGAAGTTGCAAGGGGCAAAAACTTTCATCTAAAAAGTAACAATGATAAGTTGGAGTAGAGCTAGTTGTATGATCATGATAGTGGAAGTGCTTTATTATCAGGGGTAAGAAATTAAGGCAAGTAATATTGGCAAGAAAAGGTCATTATAACTATAACATAGATGCGTTGCTAAGGATTTCACTATAGAAATAATGTATAATAATGTTATCATAGAAAAGCATAGAAAATCAGGAAAAGAGATCGTCAGTGATTAGAAATTAAGGCAAATGATCCTGTCAGAACAGAGCTAATTCATGCATAATATAGTAACCTTGCTAAAGGTTTTATTATAGAAATGAAAATTATAATAATACAGAGAAGCATGGAAAATGTTGTTGACTTTTCAACAGTATTATATTGGTTGGATTAAAAATGATTATGAGGAAAAATTTTCAGAAATAAATTATTCAACAGTGCCTCAGTTTGTCTCAGCTAAATGATTGTCATAGGTCAGGAATTATTGCAAGTGTTTATGACAGGATTTGGCTATGATATACACAATATGGATACATTGCTAATGATTTTACAACAGGAATTCACTGGAAATCAGGAAGGAAGTTATTGTCAGGAATCATAAATTAAGGCAAATGTTACTGGTAGAATAGGACTATTGTACGTATAATAATACTACTACATAGTTGGGTCCAAAAGTAAATAAAAATAGGTAAGAGTCAAGATTTACTTGCCATCCCCCAAAGTGAAATGTAAAAAATGGTCTTTTTTAGTATGATATAATTCATATACCCACCTAATACAGCAAATAATAGATAAAAAAAAACCAAACAGTTCCCTTCGCAGGCTGTTGCAGACATCAAGGCATGCCACTAGCTTACCTCTCATTACAGTGAGAAAGTACTGCCTGGAAACCAGGCATTAGTTAATTATTGGTTTGCATACCTGAAGTACTGGAAACTGGTAGTACCATCAGTTGAACTAGCCGTTTATGTAACCTGTGTTATCACGGATAGGATTTATTAAAAACATACTTCAAAACTTTAATTCACTCAAATGTTTACATATACAGTAACACAAGGAAGTCTCTATATCAAGTCTCTCATACAAATACATAAGTACTTTTGAAATTTACATTTTGCTCTACACCGTACATATAAAAAATATTTTCTAAAAATAAGTATGGAAAAATTGAGATAAAAAAGGAAAAAAAACATTTTTGGCAACGTAGAACAAGTATATATATATATTTTTTAACTTTAATTGGTTGAAGTATTATGAATCATAAATATTTTATCTAATAAAGATTTAAAAAACGGAAAAAAATATCTTAGAATACTGAAACTACCTGAATATAAACAAGCATGGCTGCCAATCAGAATGAAGAATGGGTTCAAGAATGTTATCTGAAATTCTATCTTCTGGTTAAGTCTTTGTATCTCAACTGGTAGAGCAGGCCAATGTGAAAAGTGCTTTCCGTTGGGGATGTGAGTTTGAATACCACCTAAGGCTAATTCTTCACTTTCAAATCAATGCGATTTACTTACTATCAAAGGGAAATAAGTCTGAGTAAAAATCAACTAATAAACTAAAGTGAAAATAAAAAAGTAGCCATAAGAATTCTAAATAATGATGATACAACAAAGAGTTGAAAAAATGTTTTATCTAATTTCATTTACTTGACAGGCTGAAGATATCAAGGCAACATTTGCACAGATGTCAAGCAATAATTAAAGAAAGCATAAGAGATAAATATATGGCATTCTTAGTTATTGTAACTGAAAAAGAGGATAAATTTTTGTTCTTTAAAAAAAAATGTTCAAGCAACTGACAACAGACTCATACATAAAATTACTGTACAATTTTTTAGCAAAAAAATCAATAAGAAATGTCAAGGTATAGGAAAGAGTGCATTGTAGATTAAACTTCATATAAAGTTTTAATTGGATTATGATTTGCAAAGTTGAAAATGTTAAAGGTAAATGATAAGATAAAGCATAACTGATTAAGATGTTCTGTAATCAGAAATGATACTATCTTTTATCTAGTTGTCTCATTCCATGCTTGCAAGAATCAGGGGAGGATTTCTCTCCCCTCCGCAACCAACCTGCATTGTTTGTTCTTTGTTTTCTTTCTTGAAGTGGGGAGGGGTTTGCACACGTAGAGTCCACTGATTTAGTCCTAATTCCCTTCCGCAGTAGCTTGGCAGGCTGAGACAGCCAGGATGTCTGCCAAGCTGTAGGTTTTTGTCTTTTGAAATTTGTTGGTGTTTTTTTCAACATATTGTAATATCCCCCTTGTGTATAAGCTGTACTACATTTGATAAACACTACTTAACCCTTTAGACCACTACATCTACCCAAGACCATAAATCTACATGAAATCCTCAAAAGAAGAAGAAATCAAGCAAAGAATCACTCTAGGATAGTAAACTTTTAGCAGGATAAGCTCAACCTTCAAGAAAAAAGTAATTCCCTCTAGTGCTAAAAACAAGACTATTCAACCAATCCTCCTAATAGTCACATATGGAGCTGGAAAAGGGCACCTAACCAAGAGACTGACCCTCAAACTGAGAAGCATGCAACATGGACATCAGAGAATCATGCTCAACCTCACATGGAGTGACCAAAAGACAGCAAAGTATACTAGAGGAAAAACGGGAGTCCGAGACAACATTGAAACCATTAGGAAACTCAAATGGCAATGGGTAGGCCATGTTGCAAGAATGGCAGACAACCGATGGACATCACAATTTACAAGCTGGATCCCCAAAGATCAAATGCGGTACTAAGGACAGTAGAATATGAGATGGCGAGATGAACTGGACAGGTTGAAAAAATATTGGCTCTGCGATGCCCACATAAGAGAGAGATGTGTCAAATCCTGGGAAAGGTCCATGTCCAACGACGGATAATAAAAGACTGATGATGATGATGATGATGATGATGATGACTAAACCCTTGTTAATAAATTGTTATCCTTTATAAGAAGTTCCACAAATTAAACTTTCAAATAATCATATCCTTTCCAATAAGTTACATCACCTTTTCCATCACGGTACCTTTTTATGTATCATTTACAACATGTTGCATTCAAAATTCTTGCAGCAATCTTTTATTGATTAAATATATCTTTATAGAATTCTAAATCAAAATTGACAAAAGCTGAAACATTAATCATCCGCTTTGATGTCAAGAAAATGTCACAAATGTATTATTTGTACAGCCAATCAGTGTAAAGATAAATCTTCCGGAGTGAAGTCACCTTTCTGTATAAGTTCAAAAAACTATTTTCCTTGCAGTAAGGCCCTGGATTACCACAGAGTTATTCTTATCCAGACTAATAAAACCTTCAATAGTATTGATATAAGAGGGATTAAATTGACCCAATAATTTTAGGTCATTAGTCTTCTATGGCCTTTGAGATTTGGCGTTATAAATAAAAATCCTGGTATCTTATCCCACGCAGGTTTAATATTTGGCTGAGTTTATAAAAATCCTGGTATCTCATTACATGTGGGTTTAACATTTGGCTGAGGTTTATAAGTTTTCTTACTGGCAACAGATTTCAAAGACTTGCTGATAATTGTATATGGTTGCAAACTGACTTTAAACCCAATTGAAAGGAAAGGACTCTGCTTGAAAGTAATGGAACATCAATGTTTGTGGTTTAGTTGAACTATTTTCCTCTTCTTTGTTATTTATTTCTTCCAAAGTTCTGGCCGTGTACCCTCTGTCTTTTCTTGGGTGTCTGTATTTTCTTCTTGAATGTCAATTTGGTTCTGGGTAGCATGCACATCCCCTCGTATATATATATATATATATATATATATATATATATATATATATATATATATATATATACCAAATCAAATTTGTGTATCTTTGTGTTTTGGTGATTTATAAGTTTTCTTACTGGCTATAGGTTTCAAAGACTTGCTGCTAACTGCACATGGTGGAAAACTGACTTTAAACCCGATTGAAAAGGACTCTACTTGAAAATAATGGAACATCGATGTACCGTCAACCTGTCTCCGGCCTGGTGACCTCCAGTTGGGAAACAAGTTTCAATAAGACACATATTACAACACGGAATGAAACTGAGAGAGTACACATTTATTTGGATAAAATAGAGAAATAAAATACTGGTAAAAGTAGTCTTTTTTTAGGAAAAAGTTTTTAAAAAAATACTTACACATATAAATCATTGTCAAAAGTGATGTAAATAAGAACAGTTGGAAACAAAATGACTCAAAAATTATTCAGGGAAAATGATATAAAGTAATAGGGATGACCTGATTTATGACAGAGGCTAGTTCTGCAAATTATTTACAATTGGGGAATTTGAAGAAATTGGTCCCCACATGAACTTTAGTCAAATAAATGTCATGTACAATGAATACGCTGAAGACAAAGACGCAATAATCAAAATCAAAAATGCAGAAATGGAGAAAGTAGACCAATACATCTACCTAGGACAACCAATCTCAATGAATTTCTCAAAAGAAGAAGAAATCAAACAAAGAATCATTCAAAGAAAGTAAGCTTTCGGTAGGACGAGCTCAAACTTCAAGAACAAAAAAATCCAACTTGAGCTAAAAAGAAGAGTATACAACCACTGCATCCTCCCAATAGTCACTTATGGAGCTGAAATATGGAATAAAAGACTGATCTTTAAACTGAGAACCATGCAATGTGCACAAGAAAGAATCATGCTCAAAATCACTTGGGGAGATCACAAGACAGAACAATATATATTAGAGGAAAGACAGGAGTCTGATATATCACAGAATACATTAAAAAACTTGAATGACAATAGACTGATCATGATGCAAAAATGGCAGACAACCAATGGATATCATGACTCTCAAAGTGGATTCCCAGAGTTCAAATTCAAAACTAGAGCTGACAAAAGATAAGATGATCTGATGAGCTATATAGTTCAGAACATACTGACTCTGTGATGCCCAAGATCAAAAGCTCTGGTGATTCTTTGGGAAATTCTATGTCCACTGAGAGATGCTAAAAGGCTGATGATGATGATGATAACAACCTGTTTTTTTGGCCTCTTTGAATATTTGATGAGCTATTTCCAATAGATAGAAGAATATAATTCTATGTATATATTTTTTACTTCACACAGTATCTTTTTTTATGGAACTAAATATAGAGAGAAATTATAAATATTCATGATTAATAGCCAACAATATTTGCTAAAATTCAAATGCAAGACCAATACCTTCTTTTTTTATCCTATTATTTGATCAAAATGAGAACAGGTCTTCATGGCCACTCGATGGAAAAAGTCTTTTGACAGCATGTCAAGGGTGGTCAATTAAAAAATTGGAAAATGGGGTGAACAATGAATCTGTGATCTTTGTAAAAATCTGCATTTTCAAAAAACAAGTTTGAATGCTACCGGACATAAACTGTGAGACCAATTCAGCATGAACTTACACTGTAAATTAATGGGTGATTTAAAAAAAAAAAACATAATTTTTCTAGACATAAAAAGGAGTAAATCTTGATATTTTCAGCCCTGTGGTTTGTACATGCAATACATACATAGCCAGACCAGTTCGAAAACTGAAGAAACTTATGTTGACAGTCTTTGATATAAGTGCATGCATGCAAATAATTTTTTCAAATTGCTGTCTGTTTGTCTGGCTGATATCTTCAAGCTCACCTCACACACAATAAGATAAGCCAAAAGAACAATAAAATCATAAATCGATGACATTGTTAAGCTATTTTGAGTGACTTACCTGTGTTAAATTAGAGTAATTTATTCCCCTTGCCTATTCGCAAACGATATCTTCTGACAGGATAATGAACAATCTATGTAACATTACGTTCTTCGAGTCAATGGAACAGAAATTATGTGGTATTGAGTTTCACTTTTTATTCATATCAATTTACATTGAATCTGTATTTCTTTTCTACTTTTTTTCACTGATGGAAGTAACTTTGAATTCCATTATTCTTAGTAGATTTCATTTTAAATGCAACAGAAAATATTAGATTTTATGACATTAAGAAAACTCTTGGCCTTCTTAAATTCTAAAGTGGGAACATATGGAAATTTTTTTTTACGTGCAGCTCCTCTTCATTGTAAACATTATTTCATTTCATTCTTTAGCTTTCCTCAAGCTAAATTGCCTTCAAGAGTTTAATAACGGTTAATTGAAAAAGCAAAACATTTTGTCTTACCGCTTATTCCCTGGAGCTATGCTGTTCAAAAATCCCAGAGGAGTGTTCTTTTCGCATCGTCAATCATCATTCACTAATTAGAGACAGGGTGTAATTTATTCAAAAATTTTTCTCAATTCAAAATTATGTCATATTTGAGTTGTAGAAAACATATGTTTTGCACTTTTCCATTCAGCAAAACTTTAATGCTGTCTTGTATCAAAAATTATAAGAATTAAAACTGAAGAAGTATTTTCATTCAATGTGAATAAAATCATAGGTGGCTACAGATTCTGCAACAACGGGGTTAGGGGGGGCTTTAAAGGTGCGATATATGTGAGGAACCACGAAATAATCTAAAAAATAATCTAAAAAATATAGAATACTTATCAAAAATTTTTTAAAAATATTTGTAGGGGTGTGGGGGATGAGCTCACTTGGAGCGCCACCATTGATAAAATCAATTAATGAATACATCGAATCATTGTTCTTGAAAATAACAATAGCTTTCATTGAGAAAGAAAATGATGAAGAGTTCTTCTCTCTTTCCGTAAGTATAGCATTCCAATGTAAACCTTATGCAAGCTGGAATCGCATGAAGCCATCAAGTGATTATTACTAATTTATATAACAAATATTTTTGAGCGTTCCCAAAACCAACAAATGGGAATGATAAGTCCTGGTGACTTGGGGTATAGGAGATTTGAATGTAGGAGACTAAATAAAAGTGTGCATGTTACCTTTATAATGGCTGGGTGCAAAACAATTCATCTCATCTCATCATCAGTCTTTCAACGTCTATCATTAGACATAGACCTTCCCCAGGATTTGCCACAATTCCCTATCATGGGCATCGCGGAGCCAGTATTTCCTGAATCTGTCAAGTTCATCTCTCCATCTTGTGTTCTGTCGGCCTCGGTTTCTTATGTGATCTCTGAGGATCCTTGTTGTGAGACGTGATGTCCAACTTTTTTTATTTTCACCTTTTTCTATAAAAGGTAATAAGTGGCATAAAGCAAACTTTCAAAAAGTTGGGAATATCTGCATTACTTCTGAAAGTCGAACCAACATGGATATTACGGTCAGTGCAGGAGTGAATGAGTATTTTTGTTAAGTCAGTGGCTGAAGATGGGCTACATAAACCCAAAAGTATTGCTGATTGGTGGTTGCCATGATAAGGTCTGTAATTTGCTAAGTCTGTCCCTTCAACTATGAGTTGATTAAATTTGTTTTTTAAAACATCTTTCTGTGAAAAGCAACAGAAATAGATGAAAGGTGACATGTCGTTTCCAGTAATTGTTAATTCTCTGTAGATCAAGGTTTGATATTACGCTTAGAATGCGGTTTGAGCATGGACCCCAATTTTCAAAATGTTGAATTTGGCTCTCGAATTGATAGTTAAATACAAAAATAAAAATAGAAAGCACCCGAGAGATGTTATTCACCGTGGTCATCAATGTTAAATTTTGAGTATTTCATGTCTTGAATGTATCCAGTATATTTGCCTCTTTTCCACTACTGAGTGGCTGATTTAATGGTCTTCTCATTAGATTTTGTTTGATCTCAATCTTCTCAGCGATAGATGAAAGGGAAAAGAAGCGTTGAGTTTTGCTAATTGACTATTGAAATATTTTTGTCTAACCTATTCACATGGCCATTAGTTTTGACTCTTTTTCTGGCTTCTTCCTCTCTCATTTGTTAAAATTTGCAACATGTCTATCTAGTTTCTGGCAAAATGTAACCTTCTGGTGAGGTGTCATGATTTTTATGAATAACTTATTGAATTTAGAAATTTTAATATTCATTTTTTATCTACCAGCTGGATCAGTCTCACCCTACCCTCACCCCCTATGGTTTTCTATTCATTTCTGTACGAATTGCAAGAAATTGAGAAGGAAAGGTCTGGACCCTGCCATCACTCCCTGGCTCTATGTTATTTACAGTTAATGATACCAATAGAATACTAACCATTTAGAAATGATAGCCAGCATTTTTCATGCATTAATGAAGAAAATTTGGATCAAGGTTTGCAAAAATGGAAAATTCATCAGCACTAAATGATTGTGTCTAGACAGGGAATCTTTTGCAAAGACAATAACTTTATTTGATAATTATTTTCAGTTTATCAGATACTTTCAACAAGAGAACAAATTCTAAAATAGATATTTCAAACATATTCAATTATAATCAAGCTTCTGAAAATATTTCCCTTCTTTTATAAAATTAACACAAAAAAAAACACAGTTCACTTTGAACCATAACTTTTTTTTTACAAACAAATAAGTTGGGGTAGATCTTTATTAGTTGAAGTAAAAATATTGACTTTTTTTTCTTTGTTACAAATTACAAATCTCAACCAAGCTTCAGTTAATTAGTTCACAGTTTCAATAGTTTGCAAAAATGAAAGGCTCCTAGTGAGTGAATCCTTTGAATACCTGCCTTGAAACAAAAATTAAACCATAAAGATTTTCGTTAAAGTTTTATGGGTCTGTCCCTTGTGACTGAGGTGGATGTGTATTCCCTATAGGTATCAGCAATCTGTGCTTCAGTCCAGGCAAAAAGCCAAGATTTCAAATGCTGATACTGTTTGAGGTAGAAGAAATTCCTTTGTTATAAATTATTCAGCTTGTATAGGTCTCTGAACAACAAACAGGAATTGATTTGCATGAACTGATGGCACTTATTTAACGAAGGGAGAAATCTAATACAATAGAATTAAGTATATTTATGATTTAGAATTTACATTCTGTTTGGCATCATTTGTAAATTTTGGAATTGTCTTCGATGGTTGATGTAATCGTTCCGTTACAAATTTTATGTCTGTGAATATTTGAATATTTCAAAGATTTTTCAAAACTTTCTGTTCTATGCTCTCTCCCAGAAGAATCAATAAACTCAATCTTCAAGAACAAGAAAATCCCATTAGTCCTAAAAAGAAAAATATACAACCAATGCATTCACCCGATAGTCACCTGTAGCTAAAATATGGAACCTAACCAAGAGACTCACCCTCAAACTGAGAACATTGCAATGTGCGGATGAAAGAATCATGCTCAAACTCACTTGGAGAAATCATAAGACAGCACAATATATTAAGGAAAAAACAATGGATCGAGACATCATAGAATTCATTAGAAAACTCTAAAGGCAATAAGCTGGTCATGTTGCAAGAATAGCTGACGACCGATGAACATCATGACTCATAACATGGATCCCCAGAGATTGCATGAGAAACTGTGGCCGGCAGCATCCAAGATGGTGAGACAAACTAGACAAGTTCAGAGAGTATTTTCTCAGCAATGCCCATGATAGAGAAGGCTGGCAAATCCTGGGGAAGGTCTATGTCCTATGTCGAATGATAAAAGACTGATGATCATAAGATTTTTGAAAATGAATCTTTTTATTAAGTCAACACTTGCTGGACCCTACATCTGTCAGCTGTGAGCCTAAGTTCAGAGAAGTGGTATATGAGGCCTTGCATCATCCTACATATTCTCTTGACATTTATACTGCAGATTATCAACTTTTCAAGCATTTGGAACTTCCAATCCATTATAAAAGCTTCAATTATAGGGAAGCCATAATTTGCATTTTCACCAAAACTTGTGACCATTAATCCTGAAGAATTTAATAGGTTGGGCATATATTCATTGAAAAAAGATTGCTTCAAATGATTCATATTTACTCTCTTTGTTGCTTATATCAGCTTTCATCTTACTATTAAAAAAAGAAAATTTCATACGTAACATTTTAATAGTATGTTGGATATTTTATTGTTTCATTTTACTATTCATCTTTACCAAGTTCTCTTATTGCTGAGCTATTTCAGTTGACATTATCAATTTCCTTTTATTAAAGTGAAATCATTTTCAGAATTGTATTTGAATAATACATTTGGCCTTTGGGAATCCAAGCCAAGATAGAAGAAACTCTTGAAAAATAACAGGCAATTAATTAATTAATTAATCAATCAATCAAATAATTAATACTTTCTTTTCTCTTTCTCACTTAAGATCGGTGTGATTATGCAAACGTTCTGATAAGAAGGACTCCATCCAAATAAGAAAACCAAAGTTTGAAATATTTCCATTTTCCTTCTTCTCGCTTTTTACAATGAAAACATCTACAAATGAATCTCAACTGGTTCCATTTATTAAGTCTGACTTTGTTCAAAAGTTCAAGAGTTTGATAATATGTAACTTTCACTCAGTATATGTACTTGTCAAACGTCTTAAATCTCATCTTGTGTGTGTCATGTTGACTCACTCTCTCCCTTTCACATATATCTTAAAGCTAACACTCTTGAATAAAGAGATCAGAAGACAAATCAGTTTCATTCGAACAATGGAATTCATCGTCAGCAAGGAAAGAGCATCAGAAATCAAAAAGAAGGTAAGATTATCACCATTCTTCATACGATAAAATATAGAAGCCCTTTGAACAACAAAGCCTTTCCAGCTATTGCATTTCTTGGCAATACTTACAGCCTCATCTCAGAAGAGATTTTATCCTTTCTCAATAAGTAGAAAAAGTCCCAGGTTGACACTGGCTTCCAAAATTGTCTTAGCAGTACGAAAAAGCATAGAACCAATTGAAAGACTGGTCATTTCACACCTTCCATACACAGGAAATAAGGAATGCTTTTTCAAAAGAATACGTATATTCATGCTTTTTATGTATAAAAAGAGGGCATCGTATTATACGTGACATATTGTATACAAATAAAAACAGTGATTTATTTCATTCGGTGATATATTTATTGTACTTTAAATAATTATATTTTTTCAAAAGTTTACTATGATTTTTTGCTGAATTTGGATGAAATTCATTTTTACTTACAAATATAGAAATATTTCTTTATGCTAACAAGGTTTTATCTAATATTTGACCAATCAACATATAAGTTCCAAAAGATTTTTTAGTCTAAATTGTACTCTGGCTACATTCATTCTAATGTACTACGTAAACTGAAAGACTGATTTTGTGTTCTTTTTGCAAACTACTAAGATTCATCTTAGAATTTATTTTTACCTTATTATCTATAATTTTATTGACAATTCCTATCTTTTTGCTATGGATATAAAAATTATATTATTTCTATTAACTGGAAATGAAGACTCCGGGCCCTTTCAACTAGAAAAAAGAGGTGAGACAGGGTGATACCAACTTATCCAAACTCTTCACAGCTTGCCTTAAGATAATCTTCAGAAACCTAGACTCAATACAAAGGAATCAGAATGGACGGCGAATACTTAAGTAACATAAAATTTGCTGATAACATCATCTTCTTTACTAAGAACCTTCATGGTCTCCACCTAATGCTAGACAAACTAAATGAAGAAAGCAAAAAAGATGGCCTCCACATTGGTTGCTAAAAGGTGGCTGCTGCTGCTGCTGATGATGATGATGATGATATCACTCCTATTTTATTTAGCTATATTTCTTAAAAGTTTGCTATGATTATTAGCTATTTTGGGATAAAACTCATTTTTACTTACAAATATAGAAATATTTCTTGTGCTAACAAGATTTTATCCAATATTTGACAAATTAACACATGAATTCCAACTTAGCATAACTTTTACTTTGGCAATATTCATCCTAATACACAACACAAACCAAAGACTGACCATTTCACAACATTCCATGCTTGAGACAAATTTAGATATATACAGGACTTTTGACAAAAAGAAATAAGGGTCACATTTTATATGAAATTGTATATTACAAGAATAAATATATTATTTAAATAGCATAGTTATCGTCATCATCATCGTCAGCCTTTTAGCATCCATCATTTAACATAGACCTTCCCCAAGATTTGCCAGACGTCTTTATCATGGGTTTCACAAGGCCAGTACTTTCTGAATTTGTCTAGCTTGTCACATCATTTCACTTTCTGTCTGCTATAATTTTGTTTATGATGTCTAGGGATCCATGCTGCAAGTCGTGATGTCTATTAGTTATCTAATATTCTTGCAATATGGCCAGCCAATTGCCATCTGGATTTTCTAATTGTTTCTATGATATCTTGAACTGATGTCTTTTCTATAATATATTGTGCTCTCTTCTGATCTCTCCATGTGAGGTTGAACGTATTCTCACAGTTTCATGTTGAATGGTTCTCAGTTTGAGGGTCAGTGTCTTGGTTGGATTCCATGTTTCAGCTCCATAGGTGACTATCAGGAGGATGCATTTGTTGTATACCCTCCTTTTTAAGACTGGTGGGATTTTCTTGTTCTTGAAAGTAGAGCTTGCTCAACCAAAAGCTTGCCAACCTTAGAGTGATTCTTCATCTGATTTCTCCTTATTTTGTGTATTCCATAGAGATTTGTTGTCCTTGGTTGATATAGTGGTCAACTTTCTTCAGCTCAGTGTTTTCGATTCCGAAGTGAGACATGATGATACCAGCTTATCCAAACTCATCCCTTCACCTTGACTTGACAAAAGAATCAGAATAGACGGCAAATACCCAAGTAACCTTAGATTTGCTAATGACATTGTCCTCTTTGCTCACAATCTCCAAATAATGCTCCGCAAACTAAATGAGGGAAGCAACAATGCTTACCTTCATATGAAATTCAGCAAATGAGAGTCATGTACAGCAAATAGCATAGTACTTGACAAATTATTCTCGTACAGATCTGCACTTCTGCCTTGGGATATTTGAGAACAAAGACACAAGGACATTTGAAAACACAGAGCTAGAGAAAGTATACCACAACATGTACCTAGGATGAAAAATCTGCATGATATCCCCAAAAGAAGGAGAAATTAAACAAAGGATTATTCTTGTTTGACAAGATTTTGCCAGAGAAAGCCTAACATTCAAGAAAAAAATGATATCATTAGATTTGAAAAGGTGGGTTAACAACCAATGCAACCTTTCAATAGTCACCTATGGAGCTAAAACATGAAACCAAACCAAAAAATTGGCTCTCAAACTAAGAATCATGCAACATGCACAAGAAAGGATCATGTTCTACATTACATGGAGAGATCACAAGATAGCACAGTACATAGCCAGAGATATCATAGAATCCATTAGGAATCTCAATGGCAATGGGCAGGCTATGCAGCAAAAATTTTTGACAACTGCCGGACATCACAACTCACAACCAGCCGTGAATAAGATGGTGAGATGATTCAAATGCATTCAGAAAATATTGGCACCACAATAGAGAAATAGAGAGATCTGGAGAAGATTGGGGAAGGTCTATATCCAGCTATAGATGTTAAGAGGATGTCTTTCAAAAAATATTAAAATTGCTTGATGAATACCAAGAGATATTTTTTTGCAGATTGTATAAGATACATATTTTAGTTTTGCATTTGTTTCACTTGAACCTCTTCACTATTCATCTGAACATTCAATGATGAAAAGAGTTAAAATGGATATGTTTTTTAGTTTAGTTACAGAGATACCATTTGATAAGCATAGCTTTGTTCTTGGCATAGGACCAAAGGTATAAGGCAACCTGTTGGAATCAATCTCATCATTCCATAGTCATGAACTACAAAACAAGCTTAGAAACTATCAGATCACATGAATTACATGTATATCAATTTCCTTTATGTATTTTATGCTGGTCTCGCTTGATTCTATCTCAACAGTATTCTTTTGTTCCAGTATTTTACTTGCTTCTAATCAACTTTGTATTTTCTGAGTATATTTTTCTTTTGTTTGAATGAAGGTTAATATTTATGTTGTAAATGTTTATTTACATCAGAAGTATGGACTGAATCTTTATGCCGACCATGTTGCTCAGTAATTAAGTGGGTTTTTTTTTTTGGCTTCTTTGATTATTGGAAGTAATGATAGTGTTAATGATTACAGGCGCATACCATTTACCAAAAGTAAGCAAGCTGACTCCGTAGACTTAGAGAGTAATGTGTTCACTTCACATCGAATGCTCAACTACCTTGTACCTTAGTGGTTATTAGAAACCTTCAAACAAAACAGTCAACATAGGTTTCTCCAGTTTGTAAGCTGGTCTGGATGGCTGAGTATGTATACAGACTGCACTGACAGAGCTAGAGGGTTGAAAATTTCAGCATTTACTCCTTATTATGTCTAGAACAAAAAAGTTTTTTTTATGTTTTTTGAAAATTACCGCTTAAATAAGTTTTGTTTTCTTTGGGTGGAGAGAGTCAATTAACAATGTAAGATTATCCTAAATTTGTCACTTTGTGCCCTGCAATGTTTGTGCTTTTTCATGAAATCTAAATTTTATTGATCACCAACCAGCTGAGATGAGTAGTTCATCTATTGATCCCCGCTTTCCAATTTTTTAATTGATCATCATCAACATGACATTATGCCAAAATATGTTGGTCATGTGATGGTTTCTATTATATTTTATTTATACTAGAGATAGAAAGAGAGAGGCAAGCAAGTTAAATCAGATAAGATAGTGAGACATTTCTATCCAGTGAATTCTTCTACTGAATCATTTCAGCTTGCAAAATACTGTGCGGTTGGGAATAGGGGATAAAACTTATCATATTGACTAAAATACAAAAAAAAAACAAGATTTCTCAGATCTAGTTTTCGGGAAAGAGATAAAACTTCAAACATAAATATTTCATGCTCGAAGGAGTGACAGAAATATCTTGTTGGTCACAAGTACAACAAAACCTGGAATACCATCATTACAACAACAGCAACATCAGCAACAACATAAAGAAAAAAGTAAATCGAATAGAAAAACTAGGTTGTAAATATATGTAACAGGTCAATAAGTTCATTTGTTTGCAAATCAGTTTTTTTGAAGTTGGAAAATCAATCAATATCCAAGTTTCACAGAGTGTATGTATAACTTGTTTCCATCTGTGCTATCTGTAAAGAAATGAGTTTCAGAACATCATGTAACCTGCGTCAACAGCAACTAACGACCTGGCTGCAGCAGCGGCAGCAGCAGCAGCTGTGTGGGCGTGGGTGGATTGCTGCTATCAAAGTGCTGCAGTCAGAATTTCAAACAGTGGGAGTAAAGGCAGGATAGAATTCTATTCCACTGATTTCCAATAGCTTCAGAAAAAAGAAAAAAAATTCGGTCAATAATGGAGGAGGTTGGAAGATCGAAAAGTGAAGGAAAATGAAATGAAAGAGAAAAGAGAAGAAGTGAATAATTTATCAAATATTTAAAAAGAATATTCTGTTCCCAATTATGGGACACATTTCACAAACTTAGGTTAGAGAAAGAAATCAAAACTTTATAAACAGTATCAGTCTAGCATTTGGATGTTACATATGAAATGTTTTTGAAGAGTAGGACGACGAATGATATAAGTAACAAAAACAGTAAATATTCAATCAAAATATGATTAATTTGAAACAATGATTCAAAAAATACTTATTTGTAGAACTGTCAGGTAATTATGAAGAATGCTGGGAGACTTTGTATCTCAGTTCTCCAAACGTACTTAGGTGTAAGGACTGACACTATCATGGAACATTTCATTCAGTCCATGTAGGACCCATTTTTCCAACTTTTCAATTTTTTGTATTGCCTTGAGATGATGTAACATGATTGTTGTTTGAGTCCTAAAGTCTCTCAAAAGTCCTTCAACTATTGTTTGTGTGTTGTTTGCCACTGCTATTGATAATTTTTTTTATCATTTAGAACAGATTTGAGCTTCCCTTGAGGTGCACTATTGGTATCTATATTTCCAGGCTTAAAACTATTGAACCAACGCTGAACAGTTTGCACTATTAATGGTCATTTCAAATGCTTATACTGCAAGTTAATGAGGAGCAATCTGAATGACAGTTATCCTCAGATGTAAGAAAGATAAAATGGAGATAGAACTGTAGGTTACCTGAAACCCACATGAGGGATTATTTGAATTCAGCTAAAAAGTGAAAATGATTTTAATGACTGTTTTTAAATAACAGGGAAATAGAGAATGAAGAAATAGAGTAAAAGAATCAATTTGTTTTGTTAAGATTTCCATGAAATCCTCAGAAGATAAAGTGAATCTTTGCTTGATTCCTGTATATTGGCAAGCTTTTAGTAGAGCCAGCTCAACCTTCAAGAACAAGAAAATACCATTAGTTGTTAAAAGATATGTATACAACCAATCAGAATCATGCTCAACATAACATGGAGAGATCACAAGACATCTCAATATATGAGAGAAAAGACAAGAGTTAGATATATTAGAGTGACTATAAGAAAACTCAAATGGCAATGGGCTGGTCATTTTGTAATAATGGCAGGTAACCACTGGACATTACGTCTCACAACATGAATCCCCAGAGATCATATGTGAAAATGTGGCTGGTAGAATATGTGATGGCTTGATGAACTAGTTAAGCCCAAAAAGTATTGGCTACGTGACGTCCATGATAGAGAGGGCTGGCAAATCCTGGTGATGGTCCATTTTTTATGATGGATGCTAAAAGGCTGATGATGATATTGGTAATGATGATGAATAAGCAAATAATGAAACATTATGATGTAGAGTCTTTTAGAAGTGGAATAAAGCCAACATTAAAAAAAGGATTTTCTGAGGACTTGAAGCAATGCTTTTGAGTATAATAAGATGAACTTAATATTCTTCCATTCTATTATATATTTTTTCTTTAATAAGTTCCAAAATACAAATAAGCCAAATAATTTATTGATTTTCATATTAACAGTTTTAATAATATTAATTAAAATCACTTCACCCTATCAATTGGGGTCCATAATTTACAACTGCATTATAAGTGAGTCAAAGTTGTAACAAATTTTCCATTTTTACAAACCTTTTCAAGTTCCTTTCCTTACCAGAACTTCTTTAAGACTAACACTCATAATTTGTGTTGAAATGAAGACAAAAACTTAGGGGTTAGTTCAGCAGGAAGATAGAAATAAAGATTAAAAAATTACTTGAATTATGACTCCCCATGAGAAGGATACATTTTGATACATATATAGTGAGCATCCAGAGTAGAAGTTTGACAATGCATTAGTAATCTTTTGAGTGATAGGTGAAAGTTCAAAGGGCAATGAGTTCTGTTTATTGATTACTGATATGTTTTAGTAAAATTCATTTCCTTTTTTTACAGTTAGTACAACCAGATTCAGTCGGAGTCTTTCTATTTTTGTATCAAGTATATGTTGAAAGCCAAATTCAATGCTTTTGAAAATTGTGGTCAAAACCGCATTACATCCAGCTGTTTTATCACAGATCTGCAGTGTACCTCAAAGAGTTCAAGCAGGAGAGAGAGCTTCCTGTCACAATGTTCCATAAAAAAAAGACTCCAATACATTTGATTCCAGCAGCTTCAGACTAGTAGTATCAATGTCGCTCACCTGCTTTGACTCTGGTCTTTTGCTATTCAACTACCAAAGAATACAGACTGTAATGAGAACTCTTCTGTATGCATTCAATAATTAAAGAAAATAATGGAATCTGATAAATTCAAACATTGTTCTATTCATTTTATCAGAAGCCTCAGTGATTAAGCATACATAGAAAACATCTTTGCTTTTTTAAATTAGGATTCAGGTTCTGTTGGATTTTGCATTTTTGAAATAGAATTTCAATGAATCCAAATGTAATTATCAAATATTTAAAAATGGTAGAAAGATTCTTGAGGAATCAGTCATTGTATACTATATTATACAAGCCAACATTTTTGATCAACGGAGTACAAGTTTTCCTTTTTCTTTTCATTGCCAAATCTTGAAATATTGATCACCTTTGCTCATCAATATTTTGAATTGATATTACAATGATCTCTTAGAAAATGAGCCAGGGTCATTATCGTACAAATGCAAAGGAAGCAGCTTATTGTCATCTTTTGTGGTAGGTTCTTTTAGATAACAATAATTAACTGATAACATTAAGCAAAGGATACCTAAAGGATGCTGCTTATTGTGAACACTCCAAAAAAATGATTGGGACCAACTGATTTTGATGGTGATAATCATTTGATGACATAATCTATGATTATAATAAATGGCTTCCCCTGTATTTAAAGAAATGAAATTGGGGAAATTTAATGATTTAATAACTCTGAATAAATTTACCATTTTTATTCATCAAGGTAATTTTCTTTTGTTGAGATTGTTTTGACAAAACAGATTTTTTTTTCTCGGTTAGGTATACTATTCAGAGATGATTCAGTTAGAAATATCGCAAACTCAACTGATAATGTTAATCAATTTGATGATAATTCCAAAAGAAAAATGACAATGAAGTCAAAACTAAAACAAAAACCGACAATCGAGTCGAGATACAACCGAAGCATTTACCTGATTCCTTATTTAATTCTTTTCTCCTGACCTTTCTGTTTTTGCATGTACAACGCTGATGATGTTATCAAGATGTTACAGGGTTTCCCAAGGGTTCAGTCTGCAGGAACAATCAATCACTCAACAAACCTATTCTTGGAGAACTCTCAGCACCAGAGCTACTTGGCAATAACATTTTTGTCATTCTGTCTTCTGTTTCTTCTCTGAAAGCTTTTAACCAAGTCTGAGGTCACTTGACCTGTATCTTTCATGCCATGAATCTATCTTGATTCTTCAAGTCCTTGACAGAGCTAATCTAATTTGAGCTAATGTCAAAAGTCACGGCTTTTCTTTTGTCATCATTGAACTTGAAGAGAATGAGCTGGGACATGATATTCTTCTTTTCTAGACAATGCTCTTTTGCTTTTCAGTTAGATGGTCTTCATTTTAATTATATGGAACCTAATCAAAATATCAATCCTCAAACTGAGGACCATGCAATGTGCACATGATAGAATCATGCTTAACATCACAAGAATAAGAGTCAGCGATTTCATTGATCAATTAGAAAACTCAAATGGCAAAGGGTTGGTCGCATGCAAGAATGTCAAGTGACCGATGGACAGACGTCATTTGCAAAATTGTGGTTGCGGCTGGCAAGATATAAAATCGCATGATGAGCTAGACAAATTCAGAAAGTATTGTCTCCGTGACATCTATGATAGAGAGGTTTGGTGAATCCTGAGGAAGGTCTATGTCCAACAATGTGCACTAAAAGGTTGATGATTATTTTTTTCATTAGATGAATCATTGTCAACCATTATTCACTTTTAACAAGTATTTTCTTTCATCTTAATTTCAGTGGCTTTTTATTGAAACTGCTCAGACCATAATCAATGTAGATTGGACACTCAGGAAGCTTACCTATATGAGGCTACTGCTTTACCATGTGAGCTACTAGAGCTCTTACAGCAAATAGTAAAATATTGAATCCTACCCTTAAACTCATCAAACAAAGAAGAGTAGATTAGATAAGGAGTATTGCATGGAGTGAAATGAGTGAAAGTCTGAAGGTGACTGGTCTGGAGTATAAGCCACATTGTTAAAACTTCCCATCCCAGTTTCATGATCCTTTTCAGCATTACATTTGCAACATACAAATCTATATTGTTATGCAGATAAATCACCTGTCAGCTTCTTGCTTCAATAAAAAAATTCTATTCCAATATATCAATCAAATGAGCCAATTGCTCACTGTAGTATTGAACTGTTGCAGTTTGCCCAGGTTCCACAATTCATGATGAAGAAATAGCTTTGATTCCTACCAAACATAGAGAATAAAAATTTTTTTTTCATCAGATTCCAGTTAAGTTGAAATGTTACAGGCTGTCTTTGATCTAGCCAGGGTTTTCTTCATTTCGGGTTCTTGAAATAAATTTATTTTCCATTGCCAGTGACTTTCTCGTTCTCTTAATTTTTTCTCCTCTGTCAAGCAAGAAGAGGAAGACAAATGTTCAAACACTAACCAATGTCGATTCCTACAAGTTGATGTGGCACCCAATTTTCTTGCTTCAGATATTTTCCTAAGGTTTTTAAATGCCATACTACAGTTGATTGATTGCACGAATAATAAGAATTGAGTAAATGTGAAGAAACTTCAACTTCTCTCTGATGTGCAAATCATGGTTTTGGGAACTTCTGAAATCAACCCTAATAGATGCATAGATATTTCTTGCTATGGTGATGTATAAGGAAAAAACTTTACATATTTGTATCTATGTATACATAAATATATAAAGCAATTCTTTGATTGAGAGTGATATGCTCCCTTTTTTTTAATTTCGTTATCAGAAACTTCATTATCAGAGGAAGGTAAAACATGTTTTTTTTAAAGTTCCTTTAATCATTGAAAGAAATATATAGTGGGTCTACATATATGGAAAATTATTGAAAATTTAAACACTTTCTTTAGTTTAACATGTGAGAAGTACAATACAATGAAACATAAACATGGTAAAACTGGTTCCGTTGGATTTTATTTTTGGATTGTGATTTTGTTTCTTTTAAAATTTATTTTTGGTTTATTTTTGAGAAATTCCAGGGATGGGCAAGCAATGAGAATGTTTTTGGTGATTTTGGCTGTTGGCTTGCTGCAATATTCATTCACAGGAAATGTAAAAAGAGGCATTGAGATATATATATATATATATATATATATATATATATATATATATATATATATATATATATATATATATATATATATATATATATATATATATGAGCATATATGTACATATATACATGTATATTTTTTTCACTTATCAATCCATACTGAATGTAGTTAATGTAGAAACGATGTTTTCCTGGGTTTCCTTCCTTTGCCTCAAAGGGACAAAATGAGGTGACTTTTCCTTTTCTCACTTTCCCAATTTCTTTTTTGCTTTTTTTCTCTTGTAACTACTAAACACTGAACACTAAACGTACATTGCTATACACTTGTCACAGCGTGAAAGGGAAAATTAATGAATTCTTTGCAAGCTTCTCCTTCTGCCTGGTCATTATTCATGAGATCCATCATTAGTTTGATAATTTGTGCTGATTACATTGTTGAAGCTGGTAAGAACGAGGAAAACCCTTGACTTGCTTTGTGCCGACATCAATTATTATTACTGCCATTGAAGTGTTGCAAATATATTATAAAGTGTAATCAGCAACACGTGCAATCAGCTTTGTAGCAGAAAGGCCAGAAATAAGTAGCATAGATAAACAAATTGACAATGTTTGTATGTTTAACAAGAGGCTAGAACAGAGATACGGGTGTCAAGAAACAAGAGACTCAGAAAATATGCTCATGAACTATATTAATTTGATTTAGTTTTTTAAATGATATCTATTAAGCATTAAAAATCAGTCATAAGCTCACTGAAGAAAATTGATCTCTTAATGATTATTTGAATCTCTGAATGCAAGTTATTCTACTCATCACTGTTTTGAGTCACCATTGAATTAACACTCGTTGGCAAATTAATATTGTATTATTAATGTTAGTGATATCTTGAGTGCTGTTTTTAAAAATCTTCCCAGCCTTTTCTAATTTACTAGATTTGTGTTATTCCTGGCTGGCATTGGGATTCCTATTGTTCTGGGTAAGCAGAAATTCAGTACTCCTTTAAAGTATAGTATTATCTTATATTCCTAAAAAATCTGACTTCACATCAGAGAATATTCTTCTTTTGACTGTTTCCGTTCCTTTTAATTTATTCTTTTTTCCATTTCCCTTTTGTATTTTGAAAGTCTTCATGTCTCAGATATATGACAGGTGCCTATAGCACTTTATAACCAGAGGGACTGCCCATATTATTAGTTCCTTGGGCTAGGCCTGGTCTAATCTGTTTCTTTCCAGTTTGAAAAGATTAGAATATTTTTTTTTGGCAGCACCAAGAAGAAAAATATTGTTTTCATCACAAAGAAAATTATGATAGAAGAACTGCTAACTAACAATCTGAAGCTTTTAAGAATGCATTCAGTGTTCTGTTAACCTCCGAGAAAAGTTAAACATTAGAAACTGTCAAAGAAATCTGTCCTTTTCGGTTTCTAATGCTAGAGAGCTGAAAATTCAAGCATTTGCACCTTATTATGTCCACAAAAAATTTTTTGTTTTGAAAAAATTAAATTTGCAATGTGAATTCACACTAAATTAGTGTCTTGGTTTTGTCCAGCAACATTCATGTTTGTTTTCCAAAAATTCAGATTTTTTTCTAGTGAAAAGAGCTCAACAGTTAGTGAAAGAAGTAACTTATTCATTGATCACCTTGCTTTACAATTTTTCAATTGATCACCCCTAACACTGCATACTGCTAAAAGTCATTGGTTTTCTATAAATTGTTTATTTTTGTCCTATAATGTATAATGTATCTCTCAAGAAAAGTGACACATTTACACACAAAAATCTGCACCATGTCATTATTTGGGGAGTTATTTCCAAAACTTGGTTTAGCCAGTCTAAGACCCCAGTAGCGGAATCCTAAGTAGGGACCAAACTCACTATGCTCATAAATTGGTCAGCAAAATGAGATTACCTTCCCAAAGGAGGCACTCTAGATATCCACTAAATCTAATTTATTCTTGTATCAGGCTAAACAGGTGAGCTGCAAATAGGGGCCAACCTTAGGAGCTGCAGGGCCCTATTAGGAACATTTTTGGAGGGTCTCCCAGGTTCACAGCCAAGGTCTGTAGAATCATAGTTATCAAATAGACTTTTAGTTTCCATACTAAGGTGGAAAGTAATTGAGTAAATGGACCAAATAGATATAAAGTACATTTCAATATAAAATTGTACACATGCAAGCCTACAACTAAACAAGCAAAATGTGTATCTACCTCTGGGAAGTAAATGGTTAAAAAAATTACTTGTTTTAGTGGCTCTGAAATGATTTATTGAAAATATCAATTTTATTTTTTGTTTAATGGAAAATATTCAAAATTTGAATGATCAGCATTGTTGGACACAAGTCATCTTTTGTGAATTTCTGAGGATAAGAGAATAACATCAATACCAACATCAACGAACTCCATAGCAAAATAACAACCTTTCTAATAGAAGCTGTCACTATATAGAAACTAAGGGACACACAAACCATCAGTAAAATCTCAGGTGAAACCAGGAAAGTCATGGAAAAGCACAGAAACTTAAAGCCACTACCAACAACAAGACAGAATATTGAGGAGACTGAACTGAACAAAACAATCTAATGGAAACTAAGAGAAGACAAAAGAAAGTAAATGACAGCAATCATCAAAACAACGCTTGAGAAAGGTTGGGGCTTCAAAACTCTGAAACAAAGCTCTCAGTATAGGATGGAAAAAAATAACTAGCATATTCAAAGAAAACGGAGACCTAAAAACAGAGAGATAGGATTGTCAAATGCACCCAAGAATCCTACCAAAAACTTTACTCTTCAAGACATGGACCACAAAACATTGAGCAGGATGTGCATCATGCAAGCAATCAGCTCAAGGATTTCCCAGAATTTATACTGCAGGAGGTAAAACAAGCAATCAAACAAACAAAGAAAAGAAAAGCCCCTGGACTAGATAAAATTACCATCAATCTGTTCAAAAAAGCTGGTAAGATCATCACAGGAAAACTAGTTATGCTATTCAACTTATGCCTGAAACAAAGTGAAGTCCTGGAAGACTGGAACACAGCCATCATAATGCTTTTACATAAGAAAGGAAACCCAAAAAACCTCTACAACTACAGATCTATAAGCCTACTCAACTGCATCTACAAACCTTTTACAAAAATCATTCACAACGAAATTACAAAAACACTTGATGAAAACCAACCACAGGAACAAGCTGGCTCTAGAAGAAACTACTTAATCATGGATCATCTCCTTCCAATAAATCAGCAGAAAGAAAAATCAGCAAAATATGGAATGCCACTTGCTGTAGGATTTATAGACTTCAAGAAAGCCTTTGACTCTGAGAAAATTCCCATGGTCATGAAGGTCATCACTCAAAAAGGTGTAGACCATACATATCAGTGTACATGTATACTGTGATATATGTGTACAGTCATAGCAGCACTCTTATCAGGCTACTTGAATACTCTAAGCCATTCCAGCTCCAAAAAAGGGGTAAGTCAAGGTGATACCAGCTCAGCAAAACTCTTTACAACCTGCCTCAAGATGACAAGATAGCACAATATATCAGAGAGAAAACAGGAATCCGAGACATCATAGAATCCAAAATAAAACTCAAATGGCAAAAGGCCATCATAACTCACAACATAGATCCCACAGATCACATATGAAGCCAGCTGAATTCAAGATGGAGAGATGAACTATACAAATTCAGAAAGTATTGGCTCTGCAAAGCCCATGATAGAGGGCTGTGGCAAATCCTAGGGAAGGTCTGCTAATTTCAGATTCAATGGAAATAATTGCCTAATTGTTCAAACATTCTTTATGAATTGAAGATCTCAAAAAGGTTTTGATCAGTTTCAGCTCGAAAAAACTCCTTCCTCTACATAACACAGTCACTGAGATCGTCAAGAAAATTCGAAAAGCAATGAATGAATTTGGAAATACTATAGAACTGTTGTTGCAAGCAAAAAATTCAAGTATTTTCATAGGATTTTGAATATCTGGTGGCAGAATTGGCTTAAGTTCCTCCATTTACTCACAAAGCATGTAAACATCTATATCAGCCTGTTTTGTGATTGTTAAATTGTTCTTTCTCTTGTGCCAACTTGACATCTGTCAATATCACTTCCTGATCGGCTGCATTTTTTTTTATGGTGTCCTTGGACGGGTCCTGGAAATTACAAGAATCCAAATAAATTTTGATGCTCTTTTAGTTATTCAAACTGTAGCTCAAGTGTTTGCAGTGCTTTACCACTTGACAAAAAAATTACTCTCTGAAGGTTGTTTTTGGATCTGACAAAGACGCATCTGCAGATTCATAATCAAATAATTTTCTTTTCTTGCATAAGTACTTACTCTGACTCTTGAATACACTCTCACAATCTTGGTTTTCGGCATTTCACTAGCATCAATCAAGGCTCGATCAAAATCTTCGTAGTTGTGATATGCACAAGGTATAAAAAAAGCTCTTAAATTCTTCTGTAGATGTCATGCCTGCACACCTGATGTGAGTCCCTTCATAATAGTACCATAATCATATTCTTGTCCATGGACAATTCCAACAGCTAGCTCCAATGTTTCAAGTTCATATAGAAAAGTGCTGCACAATTTTTCACTTGCTACTTTTCATCACTAAAAACTTGATGAAATGTTCATATATCCCTGCTTGAGCATTGGATTGTACATAACCTGTTACATATCTAATTACCATTGACATTTGCTCTTGATGAATCATGTCAGGTGTACAGTCAAGGATTATTGCAAAATGCTTTGCAGTCTTGAAACATAAATGATATCAGTGAGAACAGCTTTGTATCAAAAATCTCTTTCTTGATGTTTTTTTTCAAAAAATGATATTCTTTGTGGATTTTTGGCTGATGATCTCGTATTATTAGATCGAAATTTCTACATAATTCAATTGCACCAAGAAAATTTCCCTCATGTGGAGTTTCTATGTGTTCTACAGATCAATGAAATGGTGAGTTACTTTCTGCTAGGAACTGTTCAGTGGCTACCAGATACTAAAAAACTTGATGCATTCTGCTTCTTGTCTGAGTAGTTTTGTATGAATTTTCAGCCAGTTATGAAAACCACAAGTTGTAAGTGCATTTGCTGAGTCATTGTCAAAAACCTTGCTGTTGTAATATAAGACTTCATCACTTGATACAAAGTGCATCTATGATGATCTACAATTTCACCATTTGGCAGTTTTCTTTTGCAGTGAAATTCTGGAAAAAATGATCGACTTCCATTCTTCCAGAAATCTTCTACGTTAATTGTAGGTAGTCTTTTTTTTGCAGAATAGTCCCTGACAATCTCACAATTTCTAGCCATGTTTGCAAGATTATCCAGTAATTCTACAGGACTGGCAGATTTTAGATTGCGGTTTTCTCTTGCCTCAGAGTGGCTGATATTACTTTCCGTTAATAAATTTCCATTTTGATTGTGTTGCATTTTTTCTTCGGACTGGCTTTCTTCAATGTCATCATCTTCTCTGTGAAGTGGCACCACTTGCTCTTTCTGAGATAGGTTTGTTGAAGCACTTATCTAATGCACCTTCTACCTTTTCTGTTCCCAGCTTTCTTTGCCTTGGCTTTAGCCCTCTTCTGACTGCCACAATTATTTTCTGTCAACTCATATTTATGGGTATAACAGAATCCTGAAAAAAAGTATAACCTGTATCTGAGGTCCACTATAGAACACAATTGTTATTTGTTTATGTCTCCAACAAGATAATTGTGGAAATCGGTTTTGTATTACCTTATATGTGTTAGATCTATTTTTTCCATCTGATACAAGCGTATGTGTCTATGTTCCTCACTTGTCCTTTTGGAGTTTTGCCCTCAGCACTACCATTCAGCTGCCTCAGGTCAAATTTCTCAGTTAAAATCCCATTGCCCTGGCTGCAATCCATTTAGGGCTCATCTTATATATTCCATCTTTCTTATAAAAGACTTCTGGGAATGGAATCCCTTACTTGTGGTAGAATGTCCTTTAGGGGAAATGTATTTCCCCTTAACCAGTTGATGCCAACTACCTACCTTCGACAATTAGGTGAGGGTGCCAGCGTAACTATATTTATAAGCTCTTACATGTATATCTAAATATTTGTCTTTTTAAATATTTCAGAGAAAAGAATTTTTACACTGTTCTATGATTACTGAAATTAACATATTACAAGGACAGTAAAAAAAATTTAGATATAAACAGTATAAACAAACACTTCTGACTTTTTAGGATTCAGGAGAAAATTATTGTGATATCTTTTTCTTATATGAAATAGTGGTTAATTAAAACTACATAACTGTGATTAATTACAACGAGCCTAATTTATCATTCCTTTGCTGGAAGTAAGTGTACAGTGTTATATAAACATGATCATTATTAAGTCTTTGTAGTCTCGTATCCATAAAGTATTCTTTTCATGAAGGCGTTAAGTAGTAGAAGACTGCCTGATACCCACTGGACCAAATAATATAAGAATTATAATTATTGCTGTTCTCTGTAAACCCTGCAATGTTGTGTAAGGTGTATGTTGCAATGTGTTGTTGTTTGTACTTGACAAGACTATATTACCCTAACTCTGGGCCCCTTTAGGCATAGAGCCCAGTTGGTAGCAATTGGACCAATTGACTTAAAGCTTGGCTATGAAGATCATGTGACACACATCCTCCAACTTGGAAGAGTCTTCCAGCCAGTTCTAAGAAAATCAGCATTCAAGAGATTTGAACAACTAATACTAGTGCCAGTAAAGAATACCCAGCTATCTGAGCCATGATAGCAGACCCAGTCATGAAATCATTATGATATTTTTGACAAGTATTGAACATATTGTACTTTAAAAGACAGATCTTATTTGCTGAAGATTTTCCTTCCAAAGAATGATATTGAAATCGTTTTCAATCCTCAGTGACATAGCAAGAGATTCAAAGGCCTGGTTTTGGGTAGGACATGCTTGTCTTAAAAATCAGCATTTGATATCCTAGCTTTTAGCCTGGACTTGAACACCAACCACTGGGAAATGTGCAATTATCTGAGCCACCAAACAGACTGAATGTTCTTGATATTTATTTGACTCAGTAAAGTTGGATAGGAAAACCAAATTAGGTGTAATTAGGGATAGAATTGTATCTTTATCTGAAATTGTATTTTTATCCGGCTAAGCTGAAAACAGAGAGGGTGCCAAAATAGTGGGAGATTCTGCTAAGATATGTTGTTTCAGGATTATGATAAAAAAATAACAGATTTGTAGAGGTGATAAAAGCAGCAGGAATGAGAATTATTGTTTATGCAATTGATGTATGCACAAATGTATACTTATCATTGTGTAATGTCAGTCGAAATGCAGTAAGTGAACTACTATTCATAAAGCTTTTGAAACAACCCACAACTGGGGACTCAAGTAGAGGGAATTTTCAATACCCAACCCCTTTTCTAGCTATGGCTCAGGTACTTTATTCCAAGCAAAGAAAATAAGATGAAAACAAGAATACTTCTACGGATAACAACCACTTAAAATCCTACAAATGCTAGATCACTGATGAAGTAATTTGTTTGTTTGTTTTTTTTCTTTAATTCAAGCCTCTTGAGTTTATGGTATGTCATTAGGCTGAATCTGTCCATTACCTTATTCCCAAATGATTTCCCTTCTGATTAGCAAGCATCTTACATTCTAGTCATACCAAATATAGCTGTCCTTCTCTTCTGTATCAAGGTTCCCCAAAACAGAAGAAAGAATCACACAAACTGAGAAATAATTCACTAGCTTCATGCATTGTCTCTTAAGAAGCTTATTTCTTAACCCGTTCATTGCCAAGTATGTTATGTGTTGGACTTTTCTCATAAAAAATTGATGGAAATAGAAGTCTTCATTCATTAGTTGTCATATCACCAAAGTAAATATACAAAATTTCTTTTTTATGCTCAAGAAAATGCTGCCATCCTGTGAAAGAATAACCTGCTATCATAATATGTTATCTCATTCTATGGCAATGGATTGAATGACACAATTGTAAAACAAGATGTCTTCTCAGTGACACTCAACTAACACCTTACGAAAATAAGTCATCTTATCCATGACTGTGAACTAGATTGTATTTATTAAGCTCAGTAATGCACAATGCCAAATGAGGTGAAAATGGGGATACGAAGATTATGTGTACGACCTGTCTGTCTTGATATTCAACATTTGAAATCCTGCCTTTTAACATGGGCTTGAACACCAACCAACGTGCAACCATCTTGGCCACCACTTCTTGATATTTATTACTCAGTTAAGTAGGGCATGATAGCCAAATTGGGGTTAAATAGGGATAGGATTGTGTTTTTATCTGAAATTGTATCTTTATCCAGATAAGCTGAGAACAAGAGAGACCAGTGCCAAAGTTGTGGGAGGTTGTGCCTAATTATATCATGTCAGGATTATGAATAAAAGAAGATGCCAGCATTGTAGTGTGATAAAAACAATAAGAACGAGAATACTTGTCTGAATAACTCATCGAATCATGATAATTACTAATGTCAGGATTTCAGATATTCTTTAAGAAGGATTTATTCAAAGAACGAAATTGTAATTCTCAGAAAAAAGGATTCGGATTTATTTTGATCCCCAAAATAGTGAATCCAGCTGATGTATCAGACCAAAAGTATTCGGTCGATGTTCGAAACCATTAAGTTCTTAATACTGTATAAAATTCTTCATTCTTCATCGTATATTTTTTTGACAGGAAAAGTGTAAGCAATGTATTGATTCGCATCAACATTTTTGGTAAAAAAAATGGTTACGGTGTGAAGATGGGTGAACTCGAAAAATGAGTACAGACAAGCTGTTCATGTTGTCATGTGTCAAGAAGGAAAAAATCAACACAGATGTCAATCAATGCTGTTTCAGCTGAGTCATTTTCCACCACTAATATTCACTTACATGAGTATAGGAATCCATATATAATACTTATTTTATCAATCCTACTTTTCCATTCTCTGTTATTGTCACTTTTCTCCTCCCATAAATGCCATTGGATACTTATACAAATATATAGAAGAAGGTATCAAGCAGGTTGAATATTTTTACATTTGCTTGTTTTTAAGTAGTAAAGACTAAACGCATTATCATTGTCCCGTGTGAATAACTCTTCATCAGCCAGAACTCAACATCCACATAAATGAGTAACCTATGTAAACCCTTGAAAAGGACTTACTTCAATATGCTTACCTGATCTAAGATTTTCCTGTCACCCTGAAAAGCATTCCCTGTTTCTGGCCAGATATCCCACATATCTTGTGAAATCATTCAACTGCGTATAAATAAATAAATTTCATTTGGTAATATTTTTAGGGAGTAATTTTGTTCTTTGCATTCCTTGTACACACACACACACACACATATATATATATATATATATATATATATATATATATATATATATATATATATATATATATAAGCACCTGATGGCGGACTCAGGTTCCTCAAAAAACCTTAAACCCCTGAAAGCACATATTCACACAGCACACCACTGAAGATGGAAATACATCCCGAAACATGTCTGGACCATTAACAAAAAACCCCCCACATCTATGGATAAATAAACCTCACTTCAAAACACTTTACTCCCGAGTCTGTCCCACTCTTTACAGTTCATATCATATCATATATATATATATATATATACATATATATATACATTTATTAAATGCCCGTCTTTTCTGCATGATTTTACAAGAGTATCTATCTATACATCTCTTTTTCAAATATTTCTACATATATATCTGACTGAATGTTTGTCTAGTTCCAGGGAGGCTGATCTCCCAGGCAACACGTCCTCATTACACTAAAAGAAAGAGGATCAAGATATCACCAGATGACTGTGGCATGCCAAAAGGCAAAGCCAAGAGACTGACACATTAAACTTGACTTTGTGTCAAATTCCGCCCACAGATTTGTACTTCATCACGCTTGTCACCCACCTTCTCTTTCTAACTTATTCAATGCCATAGATTCAGATTCTGAACCTCATATTTTCTTTTGATTGTAATGCTCTTTTCTACATTCATCACAAATATTCTTAGGATGATATCACAGACCATTTTCAACATAAAAACAACAACAAAATCAGCTACATACAAGCTGAAGTAAAAACCTCCTACCCCAGGTTCAATAATTGGGATTTAAGCAAAATATTGCATTGAATAGAATAAAAGTTAAAATTTTTCCATCTGTCAATAGATAGACAAACAATTTCAAGGCACACTGTAGTACATAATAACTAGGAGGTTGAAAATGTATCCAATTTAGAAAACAATTGTCAATCAGTAGAAAAACCTTATTTCAAAACCACAATAGTCTTTGTCAACTACTTTCTTTTTGTTGCAACCCAAATAATACTTGCCTTTATTTTCTCAAAACCAACTATCTGCTCCTGGTGGTTAAGCATAGAGGTCCGGCTGTACGTAGCACTGTACAGGGTGAAAGTTAGAGGGAAAAAGATATGGAGTGAAGGATCTGAAAAGTTAACAATTGGGGTATATGGAAGGTATTTATAATTGTCATTTTTTTTTTTTCCTTGATGCCCATGATAGGGAATTGTGGCAAATCCTGGGGAAGGTCTATATCCAACGATGGGCGTTAAAAGACTGATGATCATGATGGTTTCTCAAAATTAAATATAATATTTCAAAAATAGTTAGATCAGTGTTTTGCAAGAACTCTCTTAAAGTATATAAACACTGGAATCACGGGGTGTCCAAAAAGTGACAGAGGGTTTTTATTTGTCTCTCAAGTCACACTGACACACACCTACATGCACACATATGCACACATTCATGCACTGATGCGCACACACACACACACACACACACACACACACACCACATTCAAAATCTCATAGAGGTGACCTTTTGTGCCTATTAGGACACCTATTTATTTCAAAAGTAAAAAAAATCTAATCCACATTGTCTCGGCTGTTTCTGGCTCGTACTAGACACAAACAAACACAGAGTACAACTTTGGAAGTTTTCCAGAGATCTGCTCCTAAGTTCTACGCTTAAAAACTTGAAGTCAAAAGATTTATAAACTTTCCAGGTTGAATTGAAACAAATTGGTATTAAAAAAAGAGCAGAATTGTTGACTCAACTTTATCGATCTTTGAATGCGCTAGTAGTTTATGTATATGAATAGTGATTGACCTTTGACAAGAGTGATATTTTGGCTGGTACCTTCCTTTGCATGAAATATAAATAAAAATAAACTCATTTTGTTTGCTCATACAATTTTCTCAGAAGGATACAAATGATTCTAAATGGAATCCATCCAAAATTGGCCGCATTTCTGAAAGATTATTGTATATAGGTTCATCATCTTCAGTAGCAGCCTTTTAGTGTGCATCATTGGACAGGGACCTTCCCTAAGATTAGCCAGACCTCTTTATCATGGGCATTGCGGAGCCAGTACTTTCTGATTTTGTCTAGCTGTTCAATTCATCTAATTTTCTGTTGGCTACAATACTGCATATGATCTCTGGGGATCCATGTTGTGAGTCATGATGTCCAGCAGTTGTTTGGCATTCTTGCAACAAGGCCAGCCCATTGCTATTCGAGTTTCCTAGTGGTCCCTATGATACATTGGACTCCTGTTTTTTCTCTATTATACGGTACTATCTAGTCTCTCCATATGAGACTGAGCGTGATTCTCATAAGCGCATGTTGCATGGTTCTCAGTTTGAGGGTCATATTCCAGCTCCATAGGTGACTACCTGTAGTAAGCATTGGCTATATACCCATCTTTTTAGAACTATTGGGATTTTCTTGTTTTTGAAAGTCAAATTTCTTCTACCAAAAGCTTGCCAACCTAAGTGTGATTCTTTGTTTTATTTCTTCTTCTTTCAAGGATTTCAAGAAGATTTGTTGTCCTAGGTAGATGTAGTGGTCTAATTTCTTAAGCTCTTTGTTTTTGATTCTGATTGTTGTGTCTTTATCCTCAGTATGGTTGTTGTACATGACATTCGTTTTGCTAAAGTTCATGTGAAGATCAACTTTCTTGCTTGTTTCATTTAGTTTGCGTAACATTATTTGGAGAGACATTCTTAGCAAAGAAGTAGATGTTGCCAGCAAATCAGAGGTTCTTTAGATATTTGCCATCTTTTCTGATTCGTTTGTGTTCCCATTCTCAGTTTTGAAAGATCATCTCATGGCAGGCTCTGAAGAGTTTGGATGAATTGGTATCACCTTGTCTCACTCCTTTTTGTTGTTGAAAGAGCTTTACGTAGCCTGCTGAAGGAACTGCTGTGTTAGTAGATATGTTACAGTACTTTGACATATATGGGGTTTATGCCTTGTTGTACTATTGTGTCAGTGACTTTGAGGATTTCCACCGAGTCAAAGGACTTTTTAAAATCAATCAATATTACAGCAAGTGGCATCGGTTAGGTTGGATTAATTTCTTAGTCTTTGTTATTTAGTTTTCTTACAAATTTATGGAAATGCACTCTGTGGCTTTCCTTCAATGTCTGACACCAGGAGGGTTCATGAGTAAAATGTTGTATGGTTAGTCACTGAATAAAAACCGTCAAATGACCAATATCTTTTGGCAGCATACTATGTCGGGAGGTGATCAACTGAAAAATTTTAAAAAGTAGTTATCAATGAATAAATTACTTATCTCCTATTTTTGCTTAGACCCAATCAAAGTTTGAATTTTCGAAAAACAGAAACATGGTTGGATACAAACCTGGTTTGGTCTGAACATACAAAACAAATGTATATAGCCAGCCAGACTCACTTTAAAACCTATGCTGAGAATGTGAAAAAAAAGTAATGCTAAATATCAACATAATATTTTGCAGATGTTGGTTCCCTGATGCCAGGGGAAAATGTTCGAAGAGTAAATATTGTTAAGATATCCAGAGATTTAAAAGAAAATATTTTTGAGATTTCAAATAAATTGATTATTATTTTCAAATTCTAAGAAATCATTTATATCATACTTTACTCTTCTTGACAATCATTGAAAAAATTTTTCAAATTTTCTTTTGTTAAACAATCTACAGAAATAGTAATAAAAGATAAATAATCAATATTTGAGTAACAAAAAATAGTTGTGATTGATTTTGTTAATATTTCAATGTTTATTTTCATTAAACTCAATGCATTTACTAAATAAATAGATAAATATGTATATATATATATATATATATATATATATGTATATATATATTTGTGCATATAAATAAATATGTATATATATGTAAATGCATTATATTACTTTAAAACTATTTGAAATACTCTCATGTTATTATACAGAGAATATATTTGGCTTAGACAGCTTAAACAGAATACACAACAAATGAAAATGGAGCTGCTGCAGGTATCAAAAGAAGGTAGCCACTTAAAGGTAGCATTGCTCTTACCATTGAGTTGAACAGAGGGTAGATTATCAGTAATCTATTTATCATGTTCCACTGGAGATGTGTGCCTACATATAGTACTCTTATTGATCGTTCCATTTTTTTCATAATTCTGGTGTATTTGGTTTCAATAAAAAAAGGTTTGTTTTTTTGTTACTTCCGTTGTCATTACTTTTTACGTTATCATTATTAATTTTCCTTAAAGTTAATTTTGTTAGTCTCTCAACATTATGATGGATTCCCTGCTCATGTTGTCAAAAAAGTAAAAAACTTTGAAGGAAACTAAAGTATAAAGAAAAATTTTGAAAATACAATACATCTATTTTATTGTAACCAAAAAGACTGGATTTATGAGTAAAATGAAAGTATTGAGAATATTGTAGATAGGTAAATATCCCCATAATTAACGCTCCTCTAATCAGGGTTGAGCACTCTTTAAGAGAGGTAACTCGTTCATTGTAAGCTTATGCAATGTTCTTCCATAGGAATAGAGCACTCTGGTGGATGGGGAATTTACGCTAAATAAATATATTGCTTAAATTCAGCTTCACCAGTTCCCCAGCGCAGAAGTAGGATATCTGCCTCCGGGTCTGAAGCGAAAATTTCAATCCTGCCTCGTGGTACTGGATGGGATAATGGATAGTCTGTAGCCACACTGAAGAGTTGTAATATAATGAAACAGCTGTCTGTGGATTACACAATATATATATATATATATGTATATATATATATGATAACATGAACAGCAGGTCACATCTGTTGTTACACTTACTGATCCCTCATCGTTGAATATGGTTTTTGGGTAACCTACGTAAGTAAGCTCTGTTTGAAAAAAATAGATGTGTAGAACAAGATAATATCAATATACAATAAACATAAAACTTTATATAAAATGACAAATTACATGTATGATATGAACTGTATAATAAGAAAGGGAGGTGGTGTTTGATTAACATAGCCTGGGTACCATGTTAATATGATTATTTTGTTATTAAAATCCCTGACATGTTTACATGGTAAACAACTGATGATCTTAACAAGAGAAAATCTTTACATTGAACTATAATAACAAAGTTCATGTGAAATAGGAAAAAACACTGAAGAAAATTACATAAATTGTATTGACAGCTATGGGGAAATAGGTGACTGGAATGACACAAAATACATTTTTTTAATGTTTAGTGTTTAAGACTGTAAAGCTTTCTAGACTATATATATATATATATATATATATATATATATATATATATAAGGAATATTTGTTGTTATGATCAAAAAGAGTGCTCAATATTAATAAAAATAGAGCTACATAATTAGATAAGTAAAAATATAAAACAGCCACACTTGAAAGAAAACCACAAACTTTACTTAACATGCTATTAGCACGATGAATCAAACAAGCTCTCCATTCCACATGAAAGGAGCCCCAACTGCTCGTAGCGTGAGAAGAACAATAACAAAGCATGAATTTTTGAGATATCAAAAGACAGAAAGGCTGTAAGAGAAACAATATAATATCATTTTGTCCAATTGATAAGTACAATAAAGAATGTAACAGATTTGTTTTGGGAACATATCTCATATTCTTATTCATCTAACTATGTAAATTTATACATATATGTATTGTTCACATATATATATATATATATATATATATATATATATATATATATATATATATATATATGTATGTATTTTCATCCCGATTTCTCATCACGTCTATTCTCGGTCTAATCTGTCTTTCAATGCGACAGTCATGCATCAAGGAATGGATACATATGATGTGACAGAATGAATTATGAATTGTGTTATATTATATAGAAACTCATTTGAGATAATCTTCTGTCATTACTCGCTTAATGTAGCACCTGATAGAGAGCAATGCTCTTCCATTTGAGCTAAAAAGCAACTGGTGATGCAAGGGTCTGTTTAACTCTATGGTAAGAGCATTGCTACATTGAAGCAGCTACCCGATCGGTTGTAGGTTTGATTCTCTCTAATCGTTTATTCTCTACCTATATATATATATATATATATATTCTCACAATGATGATATGGAGTTGTTTTTATAGTAGAGTGCGCAACATTTCCAATAAAATAGAAGTAGTATAATTATATACTTATGGAATCTTCACAACAAATTTCTTTCACACTTCTCCTCGATTATCAAGTGCATTTTAATAAAAATCAATATGAGATCTTACATATACCCTCTTAATGATATATTAAAGTATATAGATATTAGTGTGTTGATAACTTTGATGACTGAAAAATAAACAACAACACAGAGTAATTTCTTACTTACATAAATATATTTTATATTTTACATGTATTATGGATATATACTCAACTCTAACCTAACCACAATTCTAACCCTTAACATTGTAAACCACCAATACTTTCCAGATAGATTTCTAATAACATTATTAGATGATTCAAAAGATATTCAAATCCAAAACCACAGAAAAAAATTAGGAAATAAAACATATATATATATATATATGATCTTGTATTGATTCTTATGAGATGTGTGAATAAAGAATGACAATTTTGGAACTGAATTTTTGTTTAGATGGAATTATTCACAGCAAAGAGTGAAACCGGCAATGATGGGAAAACAGGGAAATAATTATCTGGATGGATTTGAACCCACACCCTTTTCCATGTAGCCCAGGTCTGCTCTAACCACTCGAGCTACCAAGAAGAAATCAAAATAGGGAGAAGAGATGTATGAGTTAAATTTGTTATTATCTAGATCCCAAATTGTCATACTTTACTCACTATGTCAGATTCTAATATCCATCATTCATCATATATATGAGACAAAGAGAGAAAGAGAGCAATAAACAATCTTTTCTCATGGGAAATACAAGGCACCAGAATTAATAGATTAAAAATAAATTTATATTGAAACATATGAGAACTCTGTCTGATTCGATTAACCAAGTTTGCCTTGCTGTACTAGGAGTTTATTGGCAAAAGCAAAAATATATCCCAAGAGCAAAGGCAGTAAAAATAGCAGGCACTAAAAAGCTGTGAGAAAGAGAGTAGAATAAAAAATGAAACTGTGTCATCTTTCTTTTGTATATTTTATATAAATGCACAATAGTAAACCTTTAGCAGATATCTAAAAAGATGCTTTTAGTGCCAGAAATTCATGTCATGTTACAGGCAAATCAATTTCCTGGATCAGCATTACAAGCCTAAATACTTAAGGTTCCAGGAATTTTTTTATTTATTGGAGACTATACATGATCATTGTTCAAAAACACCTAGAACTAGACAATCATAAAAAATACATATTCTTTTTTCTATGTTATGAAGTACTAATATGTATATGGATGTGTTTGTACTCTAAGATGTTGAGAACTACACATCATAGAATAAAAACAAAGGCATGCTCAAAATGAGCAGGTTTCAAAGTACCAACAGCATATCTCGTTATAGTCCGCTCTGATAGTGTGATTGTTAGCACATCTGCCTCACATACAGAGAGTTTAGAGTTTGATTCCTTATATGAGAGAAGAATGTGGGAAACTATTCATGAGGAAAAATTTTTCCTGTGCGCTCAGCAGCTGAGTGAGTATGCTCCAAGCCTTGTAATAAGGATGGAAGTATCTCTTCGGAAGAGTAACATCCTGCCAAGGGTGTATTCATAAAAAACTTGTAGGAGTAAAGTCCTGGTCTCGACCAGACTTGAGATTTGCAAAGATCACTAAGCTGACGCATGCAACAGACACTGGGACTTTGTCACTAGTCATCATACTCTATTGGGGGTTTTCTCTGAGGACACGAGACTCTTAACCTCCTCACATATTGTTAGATTTTAGATACTTCAATATCTTGATTCTAAAGAAAAGCACCTGGGAAATATTGTCTTTGAGTTTGAATTCTTTCGTGTTATAGGTGAGTGAATGTTTGAGAACATTCACTCACAAATATATATACACATTGATTGATATATATATATAAATATATATATATACACAATACAAATCAGGAATACAATATAATAGATACAATATCCGATGTGTGATGTGTTTATCTCATAAAATGCTCAATTTATTCAACAGTAAACATCGTGTTGAGTAAAAGTAGTGCTTAGAAAATGATTAATTTGCCTGAAGAAGCCCTAACAGGGCAGAAACATAGATGTGTTTGCGTAGTCAGTTCTTAATTTCATTATATATGTATCTTCTCCGATTATAAAAAAGAGATAATTATACATATATTTATATATATATGTATATATATATATATGTATATATATATATACATACGCACATACATTCATATACTCTTCGAAGATACACAAAGATATATATATATATATATATATATATATATATATATTTAGATATAGATATATAACGTTTCTCTTTATATACATATATATATTACATATATATATTGTCCTTGTAAATGGGCATAGTCTCTATGTATAGTCTCTCTGTCTCTGCCTTCCTCTCTTATAGACACACACACACACACACATATATATATATATATATATATATATATATATATATATATGTATGAAATGTTCCATAAAATGAAATATATATATTTAAAGGAAAAAAGAAATTGATGGGAGTGAGATGGTATACAATGTGGAAAAATCAACTAAAAGCAGAGTGAAAAAAAATTGTTGATCCATTTGGGGCCTACATTTGTGCTCTCTGAAAAAGTTTATTTAAATCTCTTTCTGTTTCTTCTCATCTAGGATGTTCTCAAAAACTATTAGATTTAGGTCCATAAAACTATCTAGATATTTGGGAATCAGCATCATCTGTTGTTTTTTTTTTCAACGTCTATCTGAATCTAAACACAAGTGAAGGTGATCAAGGTTTCTTTTTTAAATTTCTTTTTTGAAACTAATTTGTAGACCTCAAAATCGTGTTGGTTCAATTGCTAAGAGGCATGGAAAATGCAACTGGTAGACCAAGTTCAAATTCCAACAGGTAAAGTTGTTTTTTTTTCCAATTTTATATGCTTCCAATTCATTTGACCTTCAAACCTTTTGCAAATTTGTCAGTTGCGATGAAAAAACTGATTTCTGATTTCAAAAGGGAATTTTATTTACAATATAGTTATGATACTAAACAGGATTATCACTTTCATTTTTTTTTTAGTCAAAATCTACATCTAAATTTAGAGGGTTTTTTTCCCTGGGCAAGGCCAGGTAGACAAGCTAGTAATAACATACCATCTTATAACAGGATATAACGTCATAAGAGGAATGAATTGTAGGGAGTTTTCAAAAAGAGCACCTCTTGTCATCCATTCATTAGAAACTGTCAATATAGGTTTCTTCTGTTCTTAAGTTAGTCAGGCTGGCTGGATGGTTATATATGTTTTGGGCGTACAGCCCGCACCAATGGAGCAGGAGGGCTGAAGATTTAACGTTTACTTTATATCATGTCTAAAGATCCCCCAACTGTGAGTTTTTAGTTGGGGGATTAATTCTCAATGGATGCTGAATGGTAAGTTGTTTTTAAGGTATTACCATCTAAGCATCCAAGATCATCTCTCTTTGCAATTTTCTAATTGATCATCCCTAAAACAGGATCTACTCAAAGAACATTGGTTACATGACGGTTTCTATTGAGTGACTAATCAGACCTGTCATCTCTTCTTTTGTGTGATAATGATACATTCAACAAAACGATTTAATGTAGGAAAGCACTTTAAGCTGTATTCAATGACTTCTCTGCTTCAATGTCAGGATTTTTCAGCAGACGTTTTATTTACAAGCTTTTATTTCATTAGGAAAAGATCCTTGACACTATTAAAAACCATTTTCTTGATTGAATCATCTATTCTAATTTTTTGTCTCATTCTCCCATTGCTGGAAACAGTACGATTTTGTTTTTGTCTTGCGTATAGATTCCAGTTCACATAATTTCCTTAGCTGGCAACATGTTAATGATTTATGTATCAAACGTTTCAAAAATATTCGTGTGAGGCAGCAGTTTGTTTCCCTTGATGCAATGATCAATGAAAAATTGAAGAATAATCAAGAAACATTGCAGAAACCAAAAATAGAATATAGTTTTAAGCATTTTCACATTGAACAACTATGATAAAATAAGTTGTTTTCAATAGCAAAACATTTTCTTTTGTTTTAGCACCAATTAATGAAAATAGAAAAATTATTCTTAATTTTCTTAATCCCTCCTAAGATTTTAATCTGCAAATCTCATCTTCAAAACTAAAAAAAAACATCAGTTTTGTTTGAAATAAAACATAATGTTGCCATTCATTCAGTATTGTGAGTGCCTCTATTATCTTGATAATTAGGATCTTATCTTTTCTGTTGGGTTGTTTTATGACCTTGATATAATTTTTTCATTTCTTTTACCCTCAAGTGAGATCCACTCTTCTTCTCCCTTTTCTTCTTCTCTATGGATCAATCTGTAGTGAATAATGAGAGATGGATTAGAAGATGAATCAGGTCAAGCTTTGATCCAGAAAATATTATTGGAATCAAAGCACGCTCCCCCCAGAGGCTACGGCTGGAATGAATAGAGGTTTTCTCTGCTAACCAGAAATAGAGCATTCCTATAAAAATCATTTGTTAGCCAAAATGGCGTAAAGCCAAGAAGCGATGGGCATTATTTTATATGGGAAAAATTTTTGAATGTTCCCTCATCCCAAAAATGCTGATGATGATATACTGTTGAGCTGAGCTATCGCAAGAAGAGGGTGTGTTCCATTCCTTTGAGGGTTCACAGCAAAATAAATGTCAGATGTTTTTTGCTTTTCGTTTTATTTGTAAAAGCAAAAAATAGAATAAAACAAACTTTCAGAAGCAGAGGATACCTATATTTTCAATCATATTTATACCTTGTTGATTTTTACAATGTCTCGTCTTCTTTCATCAGTTATTACTATAAGTAGTCTAGAAATCTTTTCAGCTTTAAACACTTAACAATAAAAAAATTTTTCAAAAGATTTTTTGTATCACTTCAGTCACCTATTTGCCATTATCGGTCTATGCAATTTGTATAATTTCCTTCTGTATTTTTTCCCACTTCCACATACACTTTGTTATTAGGGTACAGTGTATACATTGTCTTTTGCTGGGATTATCAGTTGTTTTCGATGCAACTGTTTCGGGGATTTAAAAAATAAAACAGTTATATCAACATGGTACGCCAGTATTGTTGATCAAACACCACTTCTCTTTCTTTATGTATAGTTTATGTCATACATGTAGTTTGTCATTTTATATAAGGTCTTATGTGTATTGTATATTGATATCATTTTATACTATATAATGATTTTTGAAAAAGGGCTTACTTATGTAGGTTACCCAAAAAACGTTTTTAATGATGTGGGATCTCTAAGTATAACTCACTGGTTGTGCCATTTCTATTGAGTGTTCACCCATGTGGATATCAAATCTGTTGTGTTGGTGTTAATATCAAAGTGCATACAAACCAACTTATGATATCATCTTTAAGGATACACAGAAAAAACTTCGAGTCGATTCTCTACCAATATATTTACCTGTGGAATTTGATTATTATTTTCCACTTACCTTTAAGTTAATATTTCCATTTTGTATATCATCAAACTTCCATCAAATTTGGTTGTCTGACACATATTCATTAGCTGAATTTGATCTGAATTTTCAATGCATAATATCTCAGCTGTCTTCTTTATAGAATTATTTTTTTTTAAATCATGGAAATTATGTTAGGGTATTTCTCACAAAGGTGCTTGCAAAAATCTGTACTACATTTAATTCAAATGCATTTTCCCAGTTTCACATACTCTTGATAGAAAGGTTTATCAATTCTACCGATTCCTTTTAATGTATATTGAACAAAATCCTCAAGGAAATAATCATGCAAGAATCTGCTTCAAACAAACCATGACTAGAGGAAATTTTTATTCATTTCAAAAGGCATTCATCCAATTCAAAATGCACCTAAAAATGTATGCGTTTGATGTTATTTCTTGATAAAACTCATAATCATTATAAAAATAACATCTCATGATTATAAACATTATTATAAAAACATAATAATTCTTACAAATAGATAGGAAAATTGATTTTCCATTTTTCTGCACATTTTTAAGGACCCTAGTATTGATTATTTTCCATGACCCAAATATTGATTATTTTCCCATGACCCAAATATCAATTATTTTCAATGTCAAAAATATCAATTAGCTGATTTCATTAAAGAATGATTAAAAAATTCAATAAAATACCGTCATCTACATGTCAATGGATGGTAATCTGTATGTTTTTTCAAATGACAATCACTTAATCAAGAATCATAATTAATTTTTCAATTAGTTTCTCTTTCATCTTATTTCTACTGCTTTTTATTGCAAGGTCATTTCTACATGCTGTTGAGAATATGTATGTGTGTATGTGTGATGTATGTGTTTATGTGTGATGAATGTGTGTATGTGTGTATTTTTCAATGCAAAGAAAACTAATATGACCACTAGGAGAAACTTCAGGTCAATTTAGAAGCGACCTCTAAAACATTTAGATTATTGATAGAAGAACTGTCAGCAGATGTCATAGTGATTATACTTTGGCAATTAGGGCAAAATATCAATTTTTACGTCTTTGACGGATCAAAAGAATACAAGCCAAGAGAATATTTAGTATTTTTCTGTATGAAAGTTAGACAGGGCAAGCAGTTGGAAATTACTCATCTACCAAGATGTATTGCTCAAGTGTGCCTGATACATATTTATATGGTTGGTTTAAGTTAATCTGCCATGAGTAAGTGGGAAGGAAAGATGCTTAACGACAAGCAAACACACCTTTTTCCCTCACTCTCTCTCTCGTAGTATTAAACGTAATTCTCTTAACTTGTCTTAATTTTTTAGATTGACTATCATTATCAAAATCATTGATAATTTTCAAGTAGTATTTCTTAATTTTATTTTGTTGCTCTGGTCACAATATTAGGGTTGTTGGGGACTCTTTGATTGAATATTTCATTTTATTCTTAAACATTTGATTTTTCTTAAAATAGCAACTTATGGTTAAAGATACATTTTGCATGGGTATCAATGAAGTATACTTACATACTTGGTCAAAGATAGGATAACTTACACATTAAGCCTTTTCAGATGCTAAAAGGATGATAGGAACATCCCGAGCAGATTTATTGTGAAGATAAAGTGTGGTTGCTTGGAACCCTTGCAAATAGATAGCCAGTCACAGCTACTTAATTAAGAAGACATTAGGAGAAAGAAAGTGAAAAGGGATTGATTAAAAAAAGAACAGGGTGTAAGGATTCTGATGGTGGATGTAAGAAAAATAGACAGTAAGTTTTCTAGTGTGAAAAATGAAAGGAAGCAGGAGGAAAATAGAAGAGAAAAGGGTAAATGATCATTTAGTTCCAGTACCAGGTAAATGAAGAGAATAAGTCCATTCAGTATAATATATAACAAAAGAAAAGGGACCCATGCCTTTAAAAAAGAGACCAAAGGTTGGTCACCTGGGTAATAGAATAGTAGACCAGTTGACAAATGTAGCAGACCAGACAAAGAGAAAGGGTCTGGTGGTTGATGCATCACCATTCCCCGGTCACTGATAGTAGGACATAAACCTCTCACTCTCTCCCCCCTCTCTCTCTGAGTGAAGCTTTTGTTTGGTCTTCAAATGGAGACTATTGATGTATTTTCGGTTGGTCAAAGGAGAAAAATAAAGGTTTGAATAAAGGTTTTAAATCCAGACATGAGTCATACATCTTTCAGTCTTTTCCTTGCTGTAGCCATGGTGCCACTAGAATTGTACATTGTCAAAAAATGTATCCATGCAAATCCTGCACTTTCCATTCCAACATTCAAAACTTCTGTGCATTCAATGATCATCAGGAAAGTAGCTTGGATCAGGAATTAACAGAAACTTCTAAAGAGATTTAAATTCATATTTCTTAATTTTTGGAGCCTGCCAATTTTAACCTTTTCAAAACTGCCATATCAAGGTGCTTCATGTCTGAATTAAAATGTTGCAGCAGACTTCTAAATGAGTCTTTGAAGCTACAAAGACCACTGGATGTATATTTTACAGGGGTCTTGAAAGGGTCAAGTTGGATGGTTTTCATTTGACTCCTATTTATGCATATTTTTATACAAGATGCAAATGAAAATGATTAATTCACACAAAACTGTCTTCTATGTGCCAGCATATTTTAGTTTCTCAAGATTCCTTGTTAAATTCCATCTGTACTTCTCACTTAGACATTATCTTTGGAGATATATTAAAAGTTGCTTTCACTCCAAATTGCACCAACCTCTCCCTGATGACAAGGCTGTGATCCTTGAGAAAGGTTAATGCATGATATTTGAGAAACAGTATAAGACAATTCTAAAACCCAGAGGTAAGAGCATTAACCAGTCTGACATAAAGTCACGAATTCATGGCGGTCATTAACTCTCTCTTATCTTGAAGAAACACAGAGCAAAATGTTCTTGCCTACACAGTCTTTAAATATGTAATGCTTCCAGGATATTAATACAAAATGGGGATGAAATTTTTTCCCTGGTGATTTGATTGAGAATATAACATAAGATGAAAAATACAGATGAGGAGATTTGAATTTGATACAAAATTTTCCTTTGAAAATGTAACATTTCCTTGTAATTTTATTTTATGTTTTTCTTTCCATAACTGTATTCCAAAACATCATTATCTAAGAGAAAAAAACTTTTTCTACCAGTCTCTGTAAATACAAGAAATAATGGAAAGCTATGAGGAGTGTGGCACCCCCTATAGTTTTAGTTAAAAATTGAATACAAAATCATTCTTCCAACTAGATATCTAAAACTTCACTTATGACGACAGCCCCTAGAAACCCCTGAAGACACGTGTTCAATAGCTCACTTGCCCAGGCACTTGTTGCTGGTTACTCTCTCTTTCTCAGTTTTCTCCTCTAAGTGAGGCATAATTTCTCCAGCCTCCTGGCCAATCTGAAATATACTATTTTTCCACCATGATCAATCTCTGTACTAACATTACCCATTTTAGTTCACCAATGTCAAGGTATCTCACATATGCACAGCTACTCAATCATGTCTTCACCACTAGCTCCAAGTGTTTATACACCTCTCACTCTCATGGCTATGCTTTTTACTACCTGATAGTCATGATGATCCGTCTCTTTATTCTCCTTAATTTGGGAAGCATGCAAGGATTAAACTCCACGTTTCCTGCCTTATATAGTCTGTCCATCGCATGTTTTCCAGTGTCAGATAATGACCCCCAAGTTGTTTGCACACAATCCAAATACATCGGGCACAGCTTGGCAGTTAGGCATATACACTTAACCCAGTCTTGATAATTATTCCTTGGTAAGCTCCAAGCCGTATGGATTCAAAGCAGTTCAAATATCTCTGCTCCATACACACAATTATCACAATACCAAGCTCCCATCTTTCACTTAGAAGCTATCTCCCATTTCCTTTCCTCTTTACTCGATCATATCCATGTTGTCTCATATGTATTTCCATTTCAGTCCTGTATCATCATAAATGTTTTCAGTGACGTCAACATGTGGCGCAAACAACCTCACCATGTAGAGGTGAAATCCTTTGTCTTTCCTCAAATTTCCTTACCACACACAGCCAACTCTTTCTCACACAATCTAGGAATCATCATTCTTATAACTGATGACCCTGATAACTATACAGAAATTACCAATAATTCTTATAAAAGCAACAAGAAGCAAAGAGGATGCAATTAAAAAAGCTTCTATACAGTGTTTTGTGGTGATCAATTAAATGATTTTGAATTCTTGTTGCTATCTCAAGTTTTGCTGCTCTGTTTCCACTGAATATTCCTGTGAAATTCTATAATCAAGTTGCTTAAATTATTGTGTACAATGTGTTGAATGAAGCCAATGGTTCAACTTTGATTGTCTTTCACCTGGACTCAAATCTTGTTTGACTTTGAGTGAGAGTTTTGCTTTCTTCTCTGTCTCATTAGCTGAGGAAAAAGTTTCATCTTAATGATATTTTAATAAATAATGTATGTTACTGATGATAAAAGATGTCTTTGCTTTTTTTCTCATTGCTTCTCAGAATAATAAAAGATAGAATTTTGAAAATAATCTTTTCCACAGGGGTTTGTTCTGATTAATAGAAGAATTTAGGGTTTGGACTTAGATTTGTTAATTGTCATAAATGATATCTTTATTTTCCTTCTCGTCTCTGGTTGTTGCTCTCCATTTCTTACTGTATTTTACCTGTATTCCTTTTTTACTGGAATTGTTCCGTTTATATTTACAAAGATTAGCCTAGTCTCGAGAAAGACAAGTTGCTTATGGTACTTGGTGTTCTTTTGTGATTACCCTTCTGAGTACTGACCAGATTTGGTGCTATTTACATTTGGTGATCAAATGAAAACTAGTGTTTTCAACATTGATTGAAAGGTTTTTCAGAAACTAGGTATGCAATGAGGCTTGGTTTTTGGAATGAGGTATATGATAATGTCTCCATTAGTAAACATTGAACATACAAAAAAAACTTCCACCCCCGGTTTTCAATATCATTTGATTGTAAAGCTTACTGGAAATGTTCTCAACTTCAGATGTTCTGACTGTTTTGTAGCATGAGGATATCACAGTCTGGGCATCAAGATTTTCTGAGCTGAGTACCATTTTTGAGAGCATATGACCACACTCTTCTCCTCAAAAAGGGCTGTGAAGAGAAAGTAAACGTAATAATTGTTGTCCAGCCCACCTAAACCAGGACTTGAAAATGACTTTAAAACAAAGTGATAAATGAGAAAAATCCAGGGAAATGTTTTTTTCCCTAATATTCCTCACTGAAATAAGAGGAAGTGTATCATATGCCATAAAGTATGGCATTCTGCAGTTGACAGTCAGGAAAATGAGGAAACAAGATTGAAACCATTTCAACCATTTTGCAGTAACCGTTAATACTGTTTTCATGAATCTTATTTGGTTTGTTTCTGATTTGATGTTTTGATTTTTTGATTTAATTTTAATAATAACCATTCAGCCAAAGTGGCGGTAACTGATAACAACTGCATAAGTCAACTAGAATTTTCACTAGGAGAGATGTTTAATTACATTAGATTTCAGATACTTTAATGGCCTGATTCTAAAGAAAAACACCTGTGAAATATTGTCTTTGAATTCTTTTGTGTTTTATGCGAGTGAATGTTTGAGAAATATTCACTCACATATATACATACACATTGATGTATATTATCTATATATCTATATATATGTAATGCAAAACAGGAATGCTATACAATATAATATGATCTAACATAATGCAATATCCGATGTGAGATAAATTCATTTAATGAAAGGCTCAATACATTCAATATTAAACATTAAGTTGAGTTAGAGTAGAACTTAGAGAATGATAAATTTGCCTGAAGAAGCCAAAACAGGGAAAAAAAAACATAAAAATGTTTGTGCAATAAATCTTTCACTTCATAATATATATATATATATACCTCCTGTTGAATTATACACAAAAAGATAATCAAATATACACACACACACACACCCATATATATATATATATATATATATATATACATATATATATATATATATATATATATATATAAATATAATGTTCCTCTTCGTAGATATGTATGTGGAATATATATATTGTTCGTGTCATGGGTATGGTCTGTATGTATAGTCTCTCTGTCTCTATCTTTTTCTTTTGTCTTGTATGTATATATATATATGTAATGTGTCACAAAATGAAGCAGATATCTAACCAAGAAAACAAATTGATGGAAGTAAGATTGTATAAAACATGAAAAAAATTAACTTTGATGTTTGTGAGAAAATTGTCAAATTCTTTGGTTGAATATGTTGGTAGAGAATCAACTCAAAGAAGTTGATGCTAAATTAGCATACTTAAAGTTGGTTCGCATGCAAGATTGAAACCAGCACAACGGATTTGATATTTACATCGGTGAACATTCAGTAGAAGTGACACAAACAATGAGTCATGCCTGTTGTTATACTAAGTGATCCATCATTATTGAATACGTTTTTTGGATAACATATGTAAGTAACCTTTGTTTCAAAATAATTAATTGATGTGTAGTATAAAAGATATAGTAAAAGGGGATGTGATATTAATATTACTGTTTTTTTTTTTAAATTGCCATAACGGATACATAGTAGAAAACTGATGATCCCAACAAAAAAGTCTCTGAATGTAGTATCATAATAAATATATATCAAACATTAAAAAAAAACTCTGAGGAAAAATTGAATAAATTACATTAACAGATATTGGGAAATAAGTGATTGAAGTGATAAAAAATTTTTAAGTTTCTTTATATATTTAGTGTTTAAAGCTGTAAAGGTTTCTAGATTATATACCTATATCTATAAAGAGATTTTTTGGTCTGCTTAAAGTATCGAGAGAGACATTAATTCCATTCACTTTGTGTCAATGAAGACTCAACCATTCATTGGGGATTTTGTTTATTTAATGCTGCTCTCGGTTCTCTGAGAACTGTGATACGACAAAATTTCACAGCAAATACAATATATGTTTACAGCAGTTTTTCAAGATGAAAAGTATGTCAAAAAGGTTTCAAGAATTGCTTTTGATAATTTTAGAAGTAAACATATAAGCAATATTTGCAGAAAAAACCTTGCTGATCAAAGAATTTTCCATCAGCAGAAATGATTCTTTGTTTCATGTATTTGCCAAATAATTCTTGAGGCAGAAGAAGAGATGAAATTCATACAATGTTAAGTTTAGGAAAGTAAGGTGAACAGTAAATGATTTCAAAACAGATCCTATATATATATATTTATATATATATATATATATATATATATATATATATATATATATATATATTTATTTATGTTCATATATATATTTATTTATGTATATGTATATATATACATGTATAGATACATATTCTTATATCTATTATATGTGTATATTTGTATATATATGTTTATATAGATATATTTGTGTATATATATATATATATATATACATGTAAATACATATATATATATATATATACATGTAAATACATATATATATATATATGTATGAATCAAGAAATGGATATATATGATCTGACAGAATGATTATAAATTGTTATATTATATAGAGACTTGCTTGAAATGATCTCCTGTCATTACGCAGTTAATGCATCACTTGCCCTACACAATCTACATAGAATGTAAAGAAACTATACATATACATATACATATACATATATATATATATATATATAGATAGATAGATAGATAGATAGATAAATAGATAAATAGATAGATATAGATAGATAGATAGATAGATATATAAGTGCTTATATACATATATACATATATATGCATATATATACACACACACACACACATATATATATATATATATATATATATATATATATATATATATCAATATCTCTCTCAGTATATGAATGTGTGTGATCAGCTTGTGGATATGATACAGTCAAACAATTAGTCAAATTAACAATTAGGAAAGAAAACTATATTCAAGTAATGTTTTGCCTTTTACTTCATCAAAGGGGTAACTTAGCCACTCATGCATTGTGATTGCGTGGGACAATGTTACTTAAAATAAATGAATATTGCAAAAATCGTTTCATTCAAAATTACCACTTGTACAAATCCCAAATGAAATATGATAGTAAATTGAAATACAATCATTATTTTCTTGCCTGATAGTCAACTTAATTGATATATGAGTTGAAGCGGCCACCTTATCGGTCGCAGGTTTGATTACTTAAGCAGCCCCATTTTTCCTTAATTGTGTATTTTGTTTACGTTGTCTAGGTTGAGTAAATCATTCTCCGTGTAAAAATGGGAGGTCATTTCAGATGATATAATGCATACATAGATATTCCATTGGATTATATATCCATTTCTTAATAATATGATTATACTTGTTTGAAACAACAGAGCACACATGGACAGTGATTGAACAAAATAAGACGTGTTTGGATAAACAGTTACTTAGGCATTCACCTTTCTTTGGACTGTTTAGCTCAATGGTTAAGACTGATGCTAAATTGAAGCAGCCCCCTTATTAGTCACAGATTAAATTCCTGCAACAGACCCATATATATATATATATATATATATATATATATATATATATATATATATATATATATATATATATATATATATATATATATATATATATATATATATATTGTAGAATGTGGATTTGCTACACAAACTAGCTCATGTTTCTGCCCTCTCCGGGCCTCATCAGGCCCCAGAGAGGGCTGAAACATTTATTTCATTCAAAAATCATTTATTTCCAGCTATACTCTAAAAGAACTTAAACTAAACTAAAAAGTTGTATATATCGAGCACTCTATGAAATAAATCCATTACATATCAGAAGCGGCTATATATTATTGATATATTATTATATTATGTTATACTGCTATGCTTATTTTTACCACATGTACAGTGTGTATATATATATATTTACATACATATATACACATATAACTACATATATATATACATATATATATATAAATATATATATGTATATATATGAATATATATATATATATATATATATATATATACATGTATACATATATATATATATATATATATGTATATATATATATATATATATACATACATATAAACACATATAAGTACATATATATATATATATATATATATATATATATATATATATATATATATACATATTGATATATGTGTCTACATTTGCATGTGAGAACATGTGACCAGTTTGGAACAAAATACTAAAATTGTTTCCAAGTATCATCAGTCTTCTGTGTATGCATGATAGAAAACAAATTACTTTGTTCTTACAATTTCTATTTTCTGTTTTTTCATTATATCTTCTTTTCCTACAATTTTATGGTAGTTCGTAGATGAAAAAGAAAATTACAAACAGCAATGTAAAGGTACCACCGTTTGTCATTAATGGCTTTTTATATTCATTCTGAAATGTTCTCATTTTGGATACAATTGGATAGACCACTGACAAAGACTTTCAATTTTCATCTCACGTTGCTTGTCAGAATAATTAACGTTACCTTATTTATTAGGTGAGGAGGTGCAGAGTGGCGTAACTGTTACCAGTATGGAAAAAGGCATTAGCAGACAGAGTTCAAGTTCTGGAGAAGCTGCTTGTGCTCACTTTGCCTTTTGAGAACAGCATGGATCCACTTTGTCTCTAAGCTATAGGAAAATGTCAGGGCAGTTGGAGCCTTCTTTTTTTTTTTTCCATCAAAGAGAAGGTTACCCTGACAAAAAAAAATCTGCTGCCTGGGTGTGGGGCTAGGAACTCCAGCCTGTAAAAAATATAATTGCTACTGAAACTGCAAAAGCAGCCCTATGCTCCACAAGGAGTCTCAAGAAATAAACAATGGACAAACATTTATTTGAAGAGGATGAGTCATCGAATGTTGAGGTGTCAGAAACTGTTTAGGAAAGAAGTTAAAGGTGAGAAAATGTTGTCTTAGTCTTTCAACTTTGCATGTATATTAGCATGCCCAGCCCTATTGGAAACTGTGAACATCAACACAATCAGCACCAACAGGTTCCTTCAGTTTTTAAGTGGGTTTGACCTGTACATGCAGGCTGTGCCAATGGAGCCAGAGGATTGGAGATCTAAACATCTATTAAACTCCTTATCATGTCTAGGAAAAAATCTCTTTTTTTAGTTGTGTTCCCCCTAGAATAAATTGGGGGGGGGGTCAATTTAAAATGTAAATTTGTGCTGAATTGGTCCCTCAGTTTATTAATGGCAGTATTCGTACTTGTTCTTTTACAAATTCAGACTTTTCTAACATTCACTGCCCAGCAAAAGGCAAGAGAAGTAATATTCAGTGAGCATTCTTTTTTTTCAAATGTTTTCAATTGATCACCCCCAACATGTTGCTAAAAGACGTTGGTCACGTCACAGTTTCTACTGAACAACTAACAAGACCTATGATGGGTTCAAAGCTGCTTTTTTTCATTACAAAAAACGGTTTCTTACCTTCCCTTGTCTGCCAGCTTGCAATAATATTTCCTTTTATTAAATGTGTTTTTGGCCGATCCTACAAAGTGGAGAGTTGAGTTAATATGATGCCAAAGACTGGTGACTTTTCCTGAAAAGTCTACAAAATGTTCTAACCACACCCAGGCAATTCCTTTGCGATGATCAAAATTCTTCATTATGGAGGTTTAGAGATAGAGAAAAAAGAAAGAAAAAAAGAACAAGAGCTTCAAAGACCCTCTCCAGCTTCTGATCAAGTTTATTTGCTCTGTTTCTCTTTGTATTTTCTTACACCAACACTTTGACTTCCACTAGTTGGCGTTTATATTGATGCATTGTACTTAAGATCAACATTGAATGTGGTTCTTTTGGTAGGTCATAACGCATCCACCAAATTTATTACCAGACAATGACTGATAGATCAGAGATGCATGTCAAATATTCCCTTCCAGGCACTAACTATCCCCCATGGAATAAGGTCAAATAATATGCAAAGACCCACACTAGAAAAGGTGGAAGGTGAAGAAGATAGCTGACATATTATTGAAAATTTTCATGTGCAGACCTAGTATAGAAAATAAATACCAAAATAAGCTTAGTATAGCAGAAAATAAAGAAAAATTATGTTTTAGTGATTTTGATAAGCTTATCTGACTACAGCATATGAAAGAGTGAAATCCTTGAAGATTACATACTTCTGAGCAAGGTCGGCAATCATACTAAACACAATATAGTAACCAAAACAAGTGAACGTAATAATCTGGATAATTCATTGAATAATAATCATATTTGATCCTAAACTTAAGGTAATTCGAGAAGGGCTACAAGACCCATCAGTCGAAAGATGTGATCAAAATCATAAAGATGGAAATATGAGTGAATAACCCATGGAATAATGACCATATTCAATCTCTGAATTTTAGATAATGTTAGGAAGGCTATTACATAAGACACAAATATGATCAAACAATGATCGGTGAAATTGGGAATGCATCGCCTGAAACATAGAAATAAACCAACAGAGATGAAATTTATCAGGGTTTTACAGACTACTGAACTCATTTTGATTTTTTTCATTGTTGTTATACTGTTTTAGCTTATCTATTCTACTGCCTTCTTCTGATGTACCATCCATTAGGGAAGAAACATTTTTCCCATCATCGTTTTATAACTAACCTTATCCCATTGAACAATTGTTAAAAGATTTCAAAATGTTTTATAGATTTCTATACATGCGTGTGTTTTTGTTTCATTGCTCCTGGTCATACTGTTTTGTCTTGACATGAAAATTGATATCAGTACTCCACCAAACCCTTTCTGAAAATGTTTTTTGGGGATTTAAAACAAAGAAGCTTGTTTAACCTTCTCTTTGGGGTGGGGGGGCTTTTTTGACAGGTTTATTAATAACATTTAGATCCTCAAGAATCTAGATGTTTCTGGATGTTATTTATTTCAGATGTTTTATTAGTCTAAAATGCAAGTGTTGTCGTGTATAGAATTTCTTTTGGCCATGTTTATTCTTCAACTCTTTTTACATGACTCCAAATCTTAATGCTTTGATCGTTTAATTATTGACTATGATGGTGAATTATTAATTATTGTTGCTCTAAAGAGTATCAAGCCCGGTTGGAACACCAGTGGAGTAAAGCCAGAAATACAATAATGAGTTCAGCAATTCCAACAACTCTTGGAATGATAATGATTTATCTGAGAATTACAGATGCTGAGAATAGTAATAAAGGTCCAATCAACTTGTGGAACAATCATAAAGTTACATCTGAAAATCCACCTTCGAAACTAACATATCGATTGTTTTTTCCTCAAAGTTAGACTGGCACTTGTGAAATCTGTCATACTCTCTGACTATAAGTTTTTCAGAAACATCAGAATGAAATCATCAAAGTGTGAAGTTTGAAAAAGATTTGAAGTAACAATAGCCGGAATGGATGTTGATATCGTAAGAACCTACCATAAAATATATAAGTTTAAAACTTTCAAAGATTTCATGCAAACTTTCTGAGTAATGAAATAGCATTTACTTGTTTGGTTAAAAACATATTTTTTTTCTTGTCTGATTTATTTATTTATCATATATGACACTTTCCCCTACCTATTCTTCTCCTCTCAGGTTTTAAATGCTTTTTCTACTCAATATGAAAGTCAGAAAACTTTGTTATAAAGCCACTGGCTTTATTTCTCTTTATTCTTTATTTCCAACCCACTCAGCTTACTAACGACTGCAGAATGACAGTTGAAAGGAGCAATAAAAAGCAAAAGAAATAAGATGAAAGGAATACAAGTAAAAAAAAAAATCTATCTATATAATGAAAAGTGAGAGTTTTTCTGTTTGTTTCTTTGTTCCTTTATCCATAGTACATGATAAAAATAAGATGAAATATATATTTTAAGGATAGAAATATCCCCTACCATCCATTTTGAATAGTCACTTCCACTCAAATGAGTCAGTCACTTTTTAATGAAACCTTAGCTGAAACTGATAAGACGTAAATATTTATTTACACTATCAACAGCTTTGAAGTAGTGAATCATTAAGTCTTACATTGAGTAAGAGAATGTATGAGAATGTGAAGAAACTGCTCAAATTCCACTAAAATATTGGTAGATACTTTACCACATGTATTACTGTCACCAACAGATATATATATATATATATATATATATATATATATATATATATATATATTATTGTGTCATCCACAGACAGATGTTTTGATGTATTACATCTCTTCAGTGTGGCTATAGACATTCCATTATCCCATTCAGTAGCGCGAAGCAGAATTGAAACCTTCACTTCAGACCCGATATCCTACCTCTGGACTACGGAACTGGATAGTCAGTAAGGCTGAATTTAAGCGATATATTTATTTACATAGAAATCCCTCATCCACCAGAGTGCTCTATTCCTATGGAAGAGCATTGAATAAGCTTACAGTGGATGAGTTACTTTGAGTTACTTGAGTGCTCAACCCTGAATAGAGGAGCATTAATATATATATATATATATATATATATATGCATATGCATATATGCACATCCTCCCCAATTTCTGATCTTGCGAAAATTCATCCTCTGGGAGCCTGGTGTCTCTCATTTGAGAATCATTTTTCTAGATGCAGCTGGATGGATAACTTCCCACTCCTCATAAAAAAAAAAAACAATAAAAACATTAAAGAGTTAACGGAAGATGGTTTTCAAATTTTTAAAGATTTGGTGGAAACAAACAATAAACAAAGAATCACATTTGTACAGAAAGATAATGAGATTCCGAAATCGGTTTATGATGATTGTTTTTGAAAACTGAAAACAAAGAATTTGTTGGACTCGTACTTAAACATGCTTGGTTTGAAAAGATAATTAGTCATAAGTTGCCGACATAGATCTTAGAAATGTGTAACACTTACCAGTTGTGTGTGATAGTCCACGTCTGACACTGCTAAATTGAACAAGATCTAATGGAAAGGTGCATACATTAGTCTCAGCTAAACCTGGTAATTATAGGCAACCAGTAAACATAGTTATGATTGGATATCTTTCCAAAATTTATGGATATGGTCTGTAATTATTTGTGATTTGGCGTTCAGAAAATAAACTTACAAGATAAAGAATTGAAGATTTTAAATAAATTGGTCGAACTATTGTGTTGGCCAATAAGTTTGTTTTGATTTATTCAAACAACTACAGCTCCTAATTAGACCAATTGATGGAAGTTTGGGAATTTGTCAAAAAACAACTACTCTTGCTGACCAGACTAAAGACGTGATAGCTTGGCTGGGAAGTTTTCATTCATCCATCATATTTACCAAGTATTTCACTGTTTCTTCCAGTCATTACAAAATCTAATTCCCTGGTAGATTGTCAAAGGCACCATGAACAATTCTTTGCCGAGAAAGATAAATAAAGTTCTGGGAGTTTAGAATTATTATATGCTTAAAAGATGGCCAGGGATTGTGGAACTAAATGTTAGATAAGTCATTTTTTTTGTTTAATCTTCTTATTCCTAATTTAAGTATTGTAACCAAACCATGCAATGTGCACACGAAAGAATAATGCTGGGCCTCACATGGAGAGACCACAAGACAGCACAGTACATCTGAGAAAAGACAAGAGTCAGGGACATCACTGAATCCATTAAAAATCTCAAATGGCGGTGGGTCGGCCATGTTGCAAGAATGGCAGACAATCGATGGACATCACGACTCACAACATGGATCCCCCGAGACCACATGCGCAACCAAGCCGGCAAAATGTTAGATGGAGAGATGAGCTAGACAAGTTCAGAAAGTACTGGCTCCGCGACGCCCATGATAGGGAAGTGTGGCAAATCCTGGGGAAGTTCTATGTCCAATGACGGACGCTAAAAGACTGATGATGATGATGATGATGATGATGATGATGATGAATTTAACTAGTTTTTACCTTTTTTTCAATTTTTAGTGGTTTTTACCATAACAACTAAAAATCAAGATTATGGTAAAAATTAGTAAAATTTGATAAAAGTTTTTTGGGTAGATAAATTACTCGATGAAGTCAAAGTAAGAAAAAAAAATGTCTTTTATTTTTCACTTCATAAACTGAACAAACTTTTAGTACTACCAAATAGTTTGTGCTTTCATGGTGGCACAGAAATATGAGAAAAAATAAAAATTTCGTTTTTTTCTTATATGTCTGCTTCCATCTCCTTGACTAACCCATATGTTCGGAAGAATTCTGTTTCGTTTGATCCAACAAAAGATACCTGAGAGGCAGTTAAATCATAAGCAAAATAACAGTATTTGCTATTCTGGCCTAAAACTTATTGGATTAGAAGATGTAATGACTTTTTTTTTAGTTTGTCTGGACTAATTTCCTCATTGTATATGGTTTATTCAGACTAATTTCCTCATTGTTGTTGCTTGTTTTTCACAGCGTTTTGGCCATGTATATTCCGGCCTCCCTCGGATGTCTGCTGTGTTCAGGCATGTTGAAATTAGTTCTATGTGACCTCCTGTGAAACTAGATTCAACATTCCAGGACACAGCAGACTCCTGCAGAAGACTGGAGGGTGCATGGTTGAAACGTTGCGGAAAACAAAGACAAGGAAATTAGTCTGAATGAACCACACACAATGATTAAACTGATTTCTTCATCTTGCTTTTACATCGGAACATTCCAGCTGCAGTTGCCATCGAGTCGTCCTTGGTTGTCTGCTGAATTCTATAATGACAAATCATGTTCTGGAGGTGGGGGGCAGTAAGCGGGGCTTCATTTCCCCTCCTAAGCATGGAATGTCTGGTGGGATTCATATAGTTCACTGGAAATTCATGGGTTCAGTGCATGGGTTAGGGAAGACGGTTCCAAGAGATCTCAATTACAAGCACTGGACGTTGGGAATGAGGGGAGGGCTATGCCACCAAGAACAAGATTGAACATTGAAAATATAACAGATGTTCAAGGAACAATGGGCAGTATATCAGCTGGAACAATGAAAAAAAAAAAACGATAAAGATGAGGATGTTAGTTTGAATAAACCTAACTACAATGATTGTAATATTTTCAAAAGCAGGTTTATTTTGTCACTGAATAGATACCATTGTATGACCACCGTCTTTTGGCAGCATGCTGTGTTGGTGGTGATCAATTGAGAAATTCAAAAAACTGCTGTTCAATGAATGTTACCCCCCTTGCCTTTTTGTTGGGCACTGATCGTTGAAAAATGTCTCAATTTTCAAAAAACAAGCATGAATGATGCTAAACACAAACTAACGAACCAATTTAGCATAAATTTACTCTTTAAAATGAAACTCACCACTAAAAAACTCATTTAGGGGGAAACTTAGAAATACCCAAAAAACAGCACGATTTTCCTAGACATCATGATCATGATCATGAATATCATCATCATCATCATCATCATCATCATCATCATCATCAGTCTTATAAGGCTCAACCTTCAAAAACAGGAAGATCCCATTAATCCTGAAAAGATGGGTGTGTAACCAATGCATCCTCCCAATAGTCACTTATAAGGCTGAAACATGGAACCCAACCAAGAGACAGATCCGCATATTGAGAACCATGCAACATGCACATGAAAGAATTATGCTGGGCCTCATATGGAGGGACCCCAAGACAGCACAGTACATAAGAGAAAAGACAAGAGTCAGGGACATCAAAGAATCCATTAAAAATCCCAAATGGCAGTGGGCTGTCCATGTAGCAAGAATGGCAGACAACCGATGGACATTGTGACTCACAACATGTATCCCTAGAGGTTACATGCACCATTTGCAACTGAAGCTGGCAGAGTATTAGATGGAAGGACAAGCAAGACAAATTCAGAAAGTACTGGCTCTGCAATATCCATGATAGAGAAGTGTGCCGAATCATGGGGAAGGTCTATGTCCAATGACAGACATTGAAAGACTGATGATGATGATGATGATGATGATGATGATGATGATGATGATGATGATGAAATGCCAACAACTGTTGCAGGTTCGGAAAAAGGCAACTACCTAACTCGCCAGAATTATCCTGTTAAAGACAAAACTAGTCTCTGTTAGAAATTGTAGCTTTCTTTAGACCATTTACAAAAGGTACTTCCACTTCCTTCACATGACTTTCCCAGAATTCTAATAATGACTTCTTTCTATTTTCCATAGGATATGTCATTTATTTCAACTGTAGATTCTGACTTTTTGCCAATAATTTTAAATTTAAGAGAAGACTACAATTGTTATTGATCTGCATAAATCTTCTTTTTCTTTCTTTGTCTCTGTTCCAGTCTGGATTCCCTTGACTGCCTCATTTCAACTCGATTTCCATTAACTTTTTAATGGCACAGACAGTCTTTGCATTTTATGTTGACATAATTGATTAGAACCATGTTAATGTTGACAATGGGATAACAGCTTTTTGCTGCAACCGTCTCAGCAAATAGTTATGGGAGAGCGGTTTGCTTAATTAATCACTCAACTCTTTTTCCATCAACTATTGTGACAGGTCAGTGATGGGACAAAACACAGGAAGAAAATTTGTGCCTTTTTCTAAGAGCACAAGCAAGAAGAGAACATAAATCGTGTCAGTTTGAATTCAGACTAGGTTTGTTGACTCCATATCTTTCTAAGCTGATGAATGTTCTACTAAACTATGCTATCATCATCATCATCTCAAATCTAGCATCTGTCGTTGGACATAGACCTTGCCCAGTATTTGCCCGACCTCTCAATCATGGAGCCAACACTTTCTGAGTTTATCTTTTTCATTACGCCATCTTATATTTTGTTGGATGCAGTTTTGTATATGATCTTGTGATATCCATGTTGTGAGTCGTGATGTCCAGTAGTTTTCTGCCTTTCTTGCAATATGACTGGCCCATTACCATTGAATTTTCTGATGGACTCTGTGATATCCCTGACTCCTGTGCTTCCTCTGATATACTGCTCTGTTTTGTCATCTCTTCATGGGATGTTGAGCATGATTCTCTCATGAACGCTTTGGATGGTTCTCAGCATTGTGGGTCAATCTTTTGGTTAGGTTCCATGTATCACCTTTGCAGGATGCATTTGGTTGGAGACCCTTCTTTTTAAAACTAATGTTTAGCTTGCCCAGAGCAATTCTTCACTTGATTTCTTCTTTTGAGGTCTTCAGCAACAAGTTTACAAATTGTCATCATTATCCAAGACTAAAGAAGAAAATTGTGCAGGTTTTGGTGAATCTTGGCAATATTATTACTCCTTTTCCTGAATTCAAACAGGTAGATCTTGACAGATTTGCTGAATCAAAATATATACAATCAAGAATTGTAGCTCAAAAATTAAACCATGTCTTATTGTTAAAAAAAAAATGTTTCTCCAAGATCTTCAAGAGTTTTCCAGACGATTGATTTCATCATTTTTGTTACCACATTGTTTTGACCAAAATGTCTCTTGACCTTTCTAGAGAATACAATCTATGGTACCTTAAAATCATTGTTAGGGCACCTGCTCTAGAGTGATGGGTGGCTGATGTAAGGTGATTGTTAGAGAACCAGTCTCTTTATTGTTCAGTTTTATTCTTTTTTTGTTCTTTATATCTAGATTGCTTGCCTGCTTTATTCATCCATTTTAATCTGCGTCTTTTTTTTCTTTCTTCTTTTTAAGCCAAATATACACATGTTTGCATTATGGATGTATGATGATTGCTATAATCAATGAATATAAATCATAAACAACTTCTTCCTATGAGGTCTGATTTTGTCCCCTACAACAGTATACTAAAACATTTAGCTTTTTCTTTATATTTTCAGGATGCAGTTCGTGTCCTCTCTCATTGTAAGGCATAGAAAAAAGGTAAATATTTATTTAATAGATTTTGCAACCTTCAAAAACAAGAAAATCCCATTAATCCTAAAACGAAGGGTGTACAACCAATGCATCCTTCCGAGAGTCACTCATGGAGCTGAAACATGGAACCTAACCAAGAGACAGATCTGCAAATAGAGAACCATGCAACATGCACATGGAAGAATTATGCTCAACCTGACATGGAGAGACCATAAGACAGCACAATACACCCAGGAGAAAATAGAAGTCAGAGACCACATAGAATCCATTAGAAAACTCAAATGGCAATGGGCTAGCCACGTCACAAGAATGGCAGATAATCAATGGATATCACGACTCACAATATGAATCCCCAGAGATTGCATGCTCAACCGAGGCTGGCAGAGTACTAGATGGAGATATGGGCAAAACAAATTCAGAAAGTACCGGTTCTGTAACACCCATAGAGAAATGTAGCGGATCATGGCAAAGGTCTATGTCCAATGACAGACGTTAAGAGACTGAAGATGATGATGATTACTCGTTTCAGGATCCCACTGTTTAGTTTGGAAATACACAATATTTGCAGTCTATGATACACATTATTTGAGAAGGTATTTGGGGAGCAAATGCTTGGTGCAATTTATCCATGTCCCCGTATGTCCTATTTCTACTTTAGGTAAATGGCTGTTTAGTTAGCATTGGATGCTGTCTAATATTGGCATGTGGGTCTAATATGCCAGTATGTATGGTAATTCATTCTGCTCATTATTAAATTCATGGAGGTGAGTCGTATAGTGAGAGCTATACAATTTTCAATTTGATTAAACCAGCAAGTGCAATCTAATAGGGAGAAGCTCTCTGTAAGGAAAAAAGACCTGGAAATTGTAATTCAGATTTTGGGGAAGTTGCTCTAAACCTTAATGAGTATGCTTGAATTCTTATCTTTTATAAGGAGTAATAAATTTATTTCAGTATCAGTACTTTGAGTAAGGTAAAAAACTGACTGATGGTAGAAAGAACTTCTCCTATTCGGCGAGAAAGTTTATATCCCTGATTTATTCATGAATATTTTGAGAAATTTAGGATCAAGAGAAAAAGTCAAAATATTGGGATTGCATTATACATGAGTGTATCATTTTTGAAACCTTGTTTACTCGTATCAACAAAGTAACCAAAATCTCTTGGTTATTTGTGGGGGATATATTTTTGCAGCTGAAATCCATATTTATACCAACCTCTGAAGCGGTCTGAGATATCCAAGATCAGGGTTTACACTGGCTTCTAAAATCCTCTCAACAATAAGATGATTCTTTGCAAAAACCTTGCAACTTTTACACTTTCCATGCATAGGAAAGTGTGGATCACATTGTCGATCTACATGTATTCATGTGTTTTACATATAAAAATGAAGTATTGCATAATACATGACATCAAATTGTATGGAGATAAATACAGTAATTTACTTCATTCTGTATTATTGGAATATATAGATTATTCTGTAAAAAAAGTATACATACATACATACATACATACATACATACATACATACATATATATATATATATATATATATATATATTCATCCTTTCTAAATGTAAAAATAGGGAATCACATTATTCATGAAAATAAAATAAATTCATGCTTTAACAAATAAAAATAAGGTGTTGAATTATACATGCCATCACATTATGCCCAAATAAATAGATTAATTTATTTTATTCTATATTACTGAGACGTATAGATTTTTTTGTGTTTAGTTTGTAAACTGTGAAGGCGCATCCCGCAATTTTCTCGAATCCAGTTATATTATCAATAATTTTGATGATTTCCATTTTTTGCAGTGGATACAAAATGTTGTTCTTATTCACTGGAAATACGTAAAAGTATTTCATCCCTTGTGTCTAGTAAATTGGATTTTTTTTAAGCTCACTATCATTGTTACCTACATTGGAATAAAACTAATTTTCACTTACAGATTTACATAGTCTATCCATCAAGTATGCAGGAATATCTTCTGAACTTTAGCCTAGATGTGACTTGGCAACCAATCAGTGTGGACCTAACTGAATATTCCTGAACAGACATTCTCTTGTTGAGTTTCTCAGTTGTCTGTCGGACGCCATGGAATCAGCTTGTGTACTGTGTGATTCTTTGCATCTCTTGCAGGATTTTTTGGTAAAACTTTGCATTACTCAGGTTTGTCAACCCTCTCCTAGTCCAGATTTAAAAATGAAGAGGTTTGTGACCGTGGATGAGATTAAGGAGAATGCAAGACTTAGCAGATGGTGATCCTGAAAGAGTACTTTGCTGACTGTTCTGAAAAAGTGGAAGCCAGAGTGATTCTTTTCATCTCATGCAGGATTTTTCGACAAAACTTTGCATTACTCAGGCTTGTCAACCCCTCCTAGTTCAGATTGAGGTTTCCAGGGGGAGTACTGTAGCAGTACTAAGGCACCAATCCCTTAGATAAGCTACTTTTTTTAACAAAATTAAATGGCTAAATGCTTTCTGGGTAGAGCACTTATTCTTTGACAGGTGAAATAAAAAGTTTCATTCTAAACTCCCTGAACATTACTGCACGCAATATACACCTAAAAAGGATAACATTGCCCGAAACGTTGAAATGAAAAAAGTTGAGAATGCTAGTCCAAAAGAATCATTGACTGATAAAAATTGTGAGAAAATGCCATTAGAAAGATGCTATGAAAAATTCTTGAATGTCTTGAAAACCTGAATACGTAGGAAAAAATGGTTGACTGATTTTTATTTACACATATGCAAAACCAATGCAGCATTTTGGCAATATGCCGGACAAAAACAGGGTCTTTGAAAAATAAGGGAAATGCTATCAAATGGATTTGTCTCAGGGCTGGGTTATTCATTATCTGGTTTTATATCTTCAAGGAACATATGAAAGATTCATTTCCTTAAGTAGTTTAACCACCTGCCACTAGGTAGAGCCAGCAGCACCTTTTGTGCATCAGCATGCCAACAGCTGTGTGTGAGTTGATGTGCTGCTGACACTTGTTGGGGTGGTTTGGTGCTTTTGCAAAGGCAAATCTAGGAGCAAAGAACCCCCGTTAAGCTCTGCTCGGAGATCAACAAAACAGCTGCAGAAACTCATCATTTGCTTCAGGAAGCCTTGGGTGACAACGCCATGTCAAAAAGCAGAATGCTCCCTTGATACAAGCGTTTCAAGGAAAGATGTTTTGGACAATTGTCAATGGGTACAACATCAAAAAAGTGCACCAGGATATAGTTGTAGATCCTCGACAAACTATCCATGATGTCTGTGTTACCATAGGACTTTCGCAGCAGAGCGTTCAACATATTTTTGTGCAAGACTGCCGATTGATGGCTACAAGGCACATCTCATTGATATTTGCATTGAGTTCAAAAATCAAGCCAGAGATGACACCAACATCATCTCCAAGATCATAACTGGTGTTGAAACATAGGTTTATGGTATGACTCTCAGAAAAGGTGTATCAAAGTCCTGGCAATTTCCAATTCATGTTGATCATTTTCTTCAATATCCAAGCGATTGTCCACAAGGAATTTATCCCATCCAGTCAAACAGTTAATGGACAGTTTTCCTGTGGAGTTTTGAAGCAATGGAGGGAGAGCATCTGCTGCAAAACTCCTGAACAGCAGAAAAACAAAGATAGGCTTTGCCCATACATCATATGAGGAGATCCAGAATAATTGCTGAAGATGCTCAAGGCCATTGTACTTGAAGCCTTTTAGGGATGTATGGGAAAAAATGCTGCGACCATTGTATACATGTCCAAGAGTCTTACTTTGAAGGCAACAGTAGGAACTAGGAACTAGGGTCAGTTATTTTCCTGCAATCTTCAAATTACTGGAACTTTTGAGTAGCACCTTGTACTCTCCTCTTTTCCATCTAAGTTCTGTTTGTTTTTTTAGACCTTAGGGTTTCCGATTTTTTGTTCCATCTGTAGGTTTGTTTTGAGTTATATGAGATCCTGAAATTGTATTTTTCCATTTTGTTGAACATTTTTGATACCAGAATCTTCATGTTTTGGTTATTGTGCTGTGTACTTCTATGGTAGCTTCTACAACTTGGAAGCAATCAGTAAAGAGATATAAAAGAAGTGGAGATGAAGACAATATTAAAGATAGGAACCCAATTGGTTTTCAACAGCTTTGAAGAGATGATAGCACTATCATTGCTAGAGGATATAGCTCGCTTCCAGTGTAAAGAATACATGTTGAGTCTTAAGCTACTTTCTTGTTCAGATTATCAGACTTTGAATTGAAGGCTTCAGAAAGTTATGTCCAAAGGTATTGTGAATGATACAGGTACAAGAGAAAAGAATACATTTCTCCCAAAATCAAAGAAAACATCTGCAACCCCAATAATCGGCAGTGGACTCCTGGACATGTCCGGACCTGGACTTTGAGCAGCCCTGGTATAACAATATTTCATCTGATAAAAATTGAATAATAATGAATTACAAGCCTGATTTTATTTATTTGAAAATAGGAAGGAGATGCATGCATGTGTGTAGGTCTTGGCTACGACTGCTTCTATTTTATCTGAAAAAATGGTACTCATACCCAAAAATTAAGGAAATGAGAATATCAAAAGTTAAATATAAGGCAATCTCTTATCAAAATGAACTAAAAAAGAATAGTCAAATTTTATCAGTGTTGGTCTTGTTAGGAGAAGGTATGGATCATCTAAAGAGCTATGAATGAATAGAAATCACTTCAGTATTTTTATCATTTAAAAGTTGAATTTGATGATTTGATCTCTTCCTTTTGCAAAATGTAATCTAAAATTTATTTGACCAAGTTTCAGCATCCAGGCTGTATGCAATTCAGTGAAAGAGAATCAGTTAGAAAGAGATTCTTAATGGTCGCGAATTAATGCAAACATTACTGACAGAATGTAGCTATTATATGCGTAATATAAGTTTTATATTTAGGATGATATTTTAAGATCAGAACAATTACTGTAAGAAGTCGACTTGATTGACAGATTAATCTCCTGGTTGAGAGATTTCATCATGTCAAGCGATTCAACTACTTTCTTGCAGTTATGATTGCCTGAAATATTGTGACTTCCAGTCTGCATAGTAATAAAGTATATCAGAACTAGAATACTCATAATGAGCATAAATAAAAGTGAGCAACGGATTCCCTTACACTGGCCATGGCTTCATCCATCCCTGGTTGGGCTCAATATATCGCACTGCCATTTACTCGGCCCATTTGCGATATACGAAATTTGAGTTAAGTAGTGAAGTGTGAAATAGGTGATGCCACTTCGGGTGGATTCATGCCTTTCCTAACGGCATTAGTGCAAATGGCAACAAACTGTTTAGGTTGGAGTTACGCTCTCCGTTACCTTGCTGTCCACTATGCAACTCCAATACTAATAATTCTTGTGATGGTAAAATAATAAATAAATAAATGAAAAATTACAATTCGAGTAAATTTGAGAAGATCATTGATCATTGAGTTTAATTTCGAGAAGAGTCATTAAAATTCAAGGAGTTTTTTGTACAATTTGACTCATTCTTTTATTCTTGTTTTTTCCAACAATGTTTTGGCCAATATATACTGTGGCATTCTTCAGGTGCACTATCTGCTAGTAAAAAGAGAGAGACTGTTTTCCCAGTAGTGCGTGCAAAAGAACTGTGGCAGACAGAAAATTTTTTCTCTTGTTAATGGCAACACTTGTTATATAGGTTGCAGAGGTTTTTAATTGAGCAACTGAAACCATCAAAGACGGTGAAATGTTTTTATATCTCTGAATTTTTTAGATGACATATTATTATTTCTATCAATATTCAGACCATCCTCATTTTGGTTGTTTATCATACAATGTTTCGGTCATTGCACTCTACGGTCTTCATCAGGTATCATCTGGTCGTTACTTCCCCACACCTACCAGATGATACATGATGAAGGCCGTAGAGTGCAATGGCCAAAACGTTGTATGATAGACAACCAAGATGAGGATGGTCCGAATATTAATAGAAATAAGGTAAAATCTTTTATTTTTTTTTATGTGTGTATATATTTGTATGTTTATACATTTATTTGTTTGTTTGCTTATTTGTTGAATTGATATGCCATTTTGTCGATAGACTTGAAAATTGGCATCAGTACTCCACTAGATCCTTTTCTGAAAAATGATTTTGGGGAAAATAGCTTTTTTGACCTTTTCGGGATCTTATTCTCTGGAATTTAGATGTGTCTAGATGGGTTTTTTTTCACTCTATTTCTTATGATTTCCTATAGAAAATGCCAGGGATGTCATAAATAGAATTTTTTCCAGCCACATTTATTTTTCAATCAAATTTTCTTACATGATTCCAATCTTTATTAAACAAAGAATTCCCTAGCATGTCTTTGTTGTGCATTTCAGTTATGGATTTCAACTCAGTGTGGCTTTTGCTGCTGAACAGGGACAGTGTAAAGAATTCTTTGTTTATCAGAGAAAGGGATTAAAAACATCTGCAACCTATATTGTGATATGTTTGCCGCTAACAAAGAAAAAACAATTCAATGTTCTTCCATTTTTGATTGATACTGCTGGAAAAACAGTCCTTCTTTTCACATACAGATAGTGCACCTGAAGAAGGCTGCAGAACAGATCATCCAAAATGTTGTAAGACGAACAAAAATAACAAAAAGAACAGATAAAATCATCCAGAATAACTCTTTGAATTTTTTATCATTTTTTGGTCATTAGAAATAATTCATTTCTCTGCCATTTTGACCCGTCGAAGGAAAAAAGATTTGCAACCATTTCACCCTATAGATTCACAGATAAATTTAACATGAAGCCTAGCTATAAAATTTTCTTTGACCTTGTCAATCAAGCAAGCAATCAATTAAACTTAATTAGATAAGTAGGGTCGACATGAAAAGCAACAAAATTATTGTGGTCTAAAGTAAGCAAGTTGCACATTTTTTATCAACTGAGGCATTTATTAATTAACCTATTCAAACTTGGTGTCAAAATAACATTTTTCTTCTTAGAAGTGAGTAGTAGTAATCAGCTATTCACTTAAATTAAAATCAAATCCTCTCAACTGCTTCCTTCCATCAATTAAAGGAAAAGATTTTAATTTAAGTCTCCAAATGGAATTGATTTTTCTAGTAAACAAAGTTGGCATAAAGGTTTCATGTACCCTGGGCAAAATTTGAAATTCTCATGGTTCCATGCACCCTTTTGGAGACTTGATATTTGTGCCCCTGGTGGTATCGTAATGACAATTTTTATCGCTTTAGACATTGGGACCATTACGCCCTAGATGACCATATAAATCTACCTAATGGAAAGCCTAGCTTTATAAACAGTCAATACTCATTTGGCTCAATTTATGCTGGATACTATTTGAATGACACAATTCAGTCAACATTTTTTCCTTTTGTTTTGTTTTCAAGTGGTTTTGCCCTACCCTCACCATACAGTTTAGTCTCCTTATTTTACCTCTGGGTTAAACTAATTAAATAAATAGGACATCTTGGTTAATTTTAAGAAGATATTTCGTGCATAAAAAAATTAACTCTTTCATCAATGAGAGGTCGATTGTCTAAATTATTCCATTCAACAAAGATCTAAAATATAGAGACATCAAAATATCTTCTTTTCCAATGCATCTAGTTATGTACAAGGTGATTGAATGTATAATTTTTGCTCTTTGATATTCTTAGCCGAAGCATTGTCATAATTCCATGAATTATTCAGTCCAGTATCCTCATCTTTGTTATTCTTCTTCAACACTTTAGCCTATGGGATCTCTTGACTTCCTAGTGCTGTCTGAAGCTTTGAGATGAAGCATTGTCATTATTCTATAAATTATTTAGACTAACATCCACATCATTATTTTTTTTATCACAATGCTTCAACCACTTTGTTCTTCACATTTGTATATCATGCTCTTTGACTATCTATTGAAGAGTGTCAGTTCTGAACAATCAGCTACTTGGAAGAAGAAAAAAAACAGAATACCAAAAACATACCAGACTACAGAAAATATGTCTACAGATCTGATTGCACAATTCTTTAGTAAGAATTTCACATTGAATTTATACTGTGGTTTATTTTGGGCTTTTTGATATCTTGGCTCGTCTTGACACAACAGAGAGAATGAAAGCAGCTATTCATACAGAAGCATTTGTTATAGTGGGGCAATCATATTGTTATGGGAGCCAAATTATTCTGATTGCGACCATTTACAGTTCTTTCTGAAAAGAGAGAATCCCATTTTCTTTAACAAAGAGCCTTTATTACTATAATGTGACAAAATTCCAAACATGACATGATCCAATGATATATAACCCATTAATGATAGCTTAATTCTGCAAATCAACACACTCCATATACCGAACATATAAATTTTGCTGCTTCTATGTAATCTAGTGATTTGAAACAAGAAGTAGACAGTAATGTTTGATGTAGCCTTCCTTGAATGCCGATTTTATTGATCAAAATACAAAAATATGATCATGAATTGCACCAAATTTGTTACATGCAGCTGGTCTCTGTAAGACCAAATGTCTGGATTTTGTGTCTTTGTGGAATCAGTCATTATGATCAGAATGTGAATAGTAATACCATGTGTGATAGAGCAAGTGTACAACATCTTACATGTAGCAGTTGCTGAGAAATAAACCTTGCTGGATGTTTTGCATAATGTTAATTTTGTCCACTCTATGCCTAACTAGGCAAATATAATAGGATAAGGGTCTATTTAATTTCCATCTAAGTTCAAATCTGCAACTGAAAAGTAACATGCATACACAATACTAGTAGACATAGTTTTCTGAACAGAGCGTTTCATGCAGTTGAGATTTTTAGTGAATTCATTTCTAAATAAAATATAGATATCAGTTAAGTTGCATAGGAAAGCAGGTGTAAAAATACATGTCCAAATGTGTAGTCATAGGAATATCAACTTTCTGTATATTCACCATCTTCTTGGATGTAAAGTTTAATTTTTGTTCAAAATTTACCATGCATATTCTGTAATTCTTCTTGCATTATAAGACTGATCTCATTTTTATGATGTTGACCTGTTCTATGTTGGCAAGGATCAAAGAAATACACTTCTACCAGCTGCATTGGTGGATTTTCAAAGTGGAGATCAGCTTGCACATACTGAGTCTATTCCTTTGGCTTGGTGTCCTTCTTCATTAGACAAGGTGGGCTTGGGTAGCCGAGACAGTTGCCAAGCTGTAGGTGGATTCATGTCTTTCCCTAGGGCAATAGTGCGAAGTGAAGCAAAAATTCAATGAGATGTTTTAAAGAAATAAAAAAGAACAGTCCTTCTTTCATTGGAAGAGAAGTGATTAATATGTTCCTTATCTTGCATGAATAAATCACTGAAGCCCGTGCATAAATAAGATTGATTATTTAAAAAGATTATTTAAAATCATCTAGAAAAATTGTATCTTTTATCTAAAATTATCTAAAAAATATTTTAATTTTGGACATTTTTGATTGGTCCAAAATTACCATAAAGACTAAAAAATACAGTTTTTTGAAAAAAAAAAAAAAAGATTAGATGATACCTAATGGTGAACTCCAGCAGATTGTTGAAGCTTTAGTTAAAAAAATGTGACCAGGAGAACCCCACCCACTCACAGAGAAACAAGATGGGAAGAATCTATAGCCCACTTGGCTGATTGATCAGTCAAAGTCATTTGTGGAGCCATGATGATTTATGATGTCTAATCCTTTGACAATTCTGATGCACTAACTGTATGTTTGAGCCCAAATATTGCAGGTAGAAATTTTTGAAAAAATTCATTAAAACTTTCATTCTCTCTAATCATTATAAATGAATTACTCAGTAAATTGTTTTAGGGAAAGAAATTTTTTGTTGAAAATCACTACGGACAGTTTTCCATTAGAAATTCATTTAAAATGAGGAAGAAAGGGATTGTCTGGGGTTAATCCAATCATTACTGATCAAATAAGGCTTGTATATGCATAATAATATCAAACTAAAAAGTGAAGCATTCAAAACTACTATTTCTCTCAAATATTTTCTTTAAATTCTCTGCATGCAAGATGGAATGAATGTTCAACTTGAATACATTATAATTATCAGAAACCAAAACTGTCCACATACCTTTCTTCAGTTTTTAAGCTAGTCTGGCAAGGTATGAATGTGATTAAGTATGAGGCGCACAGGCCACACTAATGGAGTTTGAGGGATGAAACTTTAAACATTTATTCCTTATTACATCAAGAAAAAACGTTTTCCTTTTTTTTACTATCAAAATTCCCCCTTTAAATAGGTTTTTATTGGAACCTTCAATATGCAATGTAAGTTTTTGCTAAATTGATCCCTTGGTTTGTATCCGGCAGTATTGATGCTTAACCTTTGAAAAACCCAACTTTTCCAGTGATCACTGTCTGACAAAAGGAAAAAAAAATTTTTAATTGATCATCTATTACATGTCAAGTGGCAATTTCTGCTGAGACCTGGCATTTTCTTTTAATCAAATCGCAAAGGCAATAATATTTATCAATTCATATCTTTTATTTGTCTGTTACTTTTTATCTTATATTAGATCGATCTCATTAGAACATATTGTATGCAAAGTTTCCCTTTAAAAATGCATGTAAATTATTTATTGTCTATCATACAATAAACCAGTGGTTATATGTACTGGGGATCACATTAGTACTTTTGGTGAGGCACAACTTATTGAGGATGTGTAAAGAGTTTCCAGGGAAGAAAGAATTTCGGGACTATTTCATTCACCTAATATACTGACACTGTCAATGAACAACGGATTATTTGGGAAATGAACATATGAACTTAGGAGAATTATCAATTGGTTTTAGTTGTTGAAAAACTTTTATCTTTTTGAAAAAATTTGTGAAAAAATACTTATCTTTGTGAAAAAATGAACATTTGTCATTCATTTGAATTCTTTCAAGTATTCATTGAAACTGTTTTTGTTTCAGCATTGAAATCCAAGTGAAACATGAAAAAACAGAAGATAATCTGTATTTCATTATATCCAAAGGACAAATTCCTCATCTATCTTTTTCTTTTCATCTAGCAACTCGGGCAATGTTTTTGACCTATCTATATCTTTTATTCATCTGATTGCTGCAACATGAAGAATGCTCTTTTGATTTGCGGGGAAAAAAAATTAATCGTATTTCACTAGATAAAGAAAATCACTTCTCTTTGCTCAAAAATAAAAGCTGCAATTATCTTCTATCCACAAAGCTAGAAAAGATATATGTATTCACTTCATGTTTGTCTGTTCTTCTGCTCAATATCTCTAAAAGTTCCCATGAATCTCAAAGACATTTTGTGGAGTTGTGAAATATGGGCCAAGGAAGAATTGATTCGATTTTGGAATGGAGAGAAGAATATGGAAAATCAAATCTTATATAACTCCTTGCATCGTAGCTAAATATAAACTGATTTTCATTCAGTTTTTATGGTATCAACAGACATATGCTGATTGTATGAGACATTGAAAAGCAATTACTGATAAATTTCATGACCATAAATTTATAGAATAATTGATACACCTTTCCAGTGCTAATCTTCTCAAAATTACCATATTTATTCATGTACAATATTACTTTGTGTACAATGCAAACCCCAATTTCCATATGCAAAAAGCATGAATATATTTTATTATTTGTATAAAGAGATTCCCCTTCTACTATGCATGGAAAGTTTGAAACAATCAGTTTTCGGTGAGACAAATTCATAATCTTTCAGTCAAGATGTTTGGCCATATTTTTTGATTAATGGCTACTTTATTAATACAAGTAAACAGTTGCCAAAATATTACTCTCATGTATCGTGTGAACCCCCATCCTAATGCAAATTCCACAAATTGTATGCAAATCAATTTGGTTTTTATTTCTCACTCGTCATAAGTCAAAAGTTAACAAATTAAATAACTTTGGGATGGGCCTCATCATGAAGCTAGTTTCACAGTCCATTACTACAATAGTGAGTTTGATCCTCACTAAATGCCTAACACTTGTGGCGTGATTAAACTGAGCTTAGTAAATCCTTAGAGTACCTGACCAGAGAATAATGACAGGCCAATTTGTCTGGCAGTTTCATGGGTAACCCATGTTTGTGGCCGTGTGCCAGATGAAGCTAAGTCGAGTAAATATTTGCTTAGTTCTGAGTAAGTGAAAGCTTGATATTGGGTCTCAATTATTTATCATTCCATTTATCATTCCTTTATAAATCATCAATGTCAGCCTTTTAGTATCAGTCATTGGACATGAAACATCCCAGGATTTGCCAGACCTCTGCCAGAGTGTCACTGAGCCAGCACTTTTGAACTTGTCTTTTTTGTTATACCATCTTATTTTCTACTGCTCTCAGTTTTGCATACGATCTCTGGGGATGCACATTGTGTCCATTGATTATCTGCCATTCTTGCAACATGACTAGCCCATTGCCATTTCATTTTTCTTAAGGATTCTATGATCTCTGACTGCTATTTTTCCTCTAATATACTGTGCTGTCTTGTAATCCTTTCATGTAATGTTGAGCATGATTTTCTCATGCACACATTACATGGTTCTCAGCTTGATGGTCAATCTTTTGGTTAGGTTCAATGTTTCAGCTCCATAGGTGACTAACGAGAGGTTGCATTGTTTCTGGAAAATTCTTTTCAGGACAAATGGGATTTTCTTGTTCTTGAAGGTTGAGCTTGCTCTCCTGAAACCGTGCCAACCTAGAGTGATTCTTGGCTTGACTTCCTCTTCTCAATATTTCATGGAGATTCGTAATCCTTGGTAAATGTTGTGGTACTTCTCAATAAAAAGAATGCAAACCTGTCAAAGTAAACACAAAGAACAAAGATTCTGAGCAATTATCACTCTATCTTATTTTCTTTTATAACACAAATGTAATTCATTTGTTTTATATAAATACATCAAAGAAATATTTTCTGGTTATTCAACATCAGAAAAATGAAACAGAATTTTCAACATAGATCAGAGGGTCTCAACCAGGAGGAAATTCATCCTTGAAAGGAAATTTTAGTGTTTCAGTGGGTGGAGTTGGGACCACGATTGGCTGATTCAAATTGTTGGAATATTGATCTTTTGTCATTTTTCCCTTTCCAAAATAACTGTAGTAAATGAATATGTCATTCTCTATATTACGAGCATATTTTTTGGGAGATAGCTTTTACATCAAACAATCTTGGAAGAAGGAATGACATTTAGAAATATGACAAAAAGTGTACATGGGCAAGAAATAGTTAATAACCACTGTTCTAACTCTTTTCTTTGAAACTGTAAAATAGGAAAAGTAATCTAACAATATAAGTTGGGACAAAAAATCAATATTCTAAGAGTTTGGATCTTCTAAACTGTGGCCCCAGCTCCCCGCTCAAAGCCCCAAATCCCTACCAGTTAGGGGTGTAGGGTTTTCACCCCTGGTGGAAACCTCTGAATTCAAAACATCATTAGTTTGACATTGTTATGAGGAAAGGATGAAACGATCTACACTCTTTGTACTTAGAACTGAGGAAGATTTTGTTTCATTAATGAGAATTCTATTAACATTGGCCTTTGATCTATTGGAAAAAGTAGAATATTGATTAGAAATTTACTTTCTGCTTTCATTTCATACTGGGAAATGAATTGGTCAATTACTAAGGCAGATTTTTATGAGAAATAAACAAAGCTTCTTCAAATCACTTTGTGATATTCTTCTTTTGTTACAGTTTTATTGATCTCTTTATTGATTCTATGTTGGGATCTAGGTCTCTCCTAGATATTACTGTCAAGCCTTTATAGCTGTAGTTCTCAGAGTCCTTGGTCACTTTCTTCCCTTGTGACTCCCTAGTTTCCTTGATCCCTCCCGAATCTTGGATGGTGATCAACTAATTTCTTTCACCCTTATCCTTTCCATTATATGTTCTCCCCCGGACTGAAATGCCTTCTCAGTTCCTCCCTTGGCCAAAAAAATCTTCGTTAGGGGCTAAGTGATTCCCATTTGAGAACCGATGTACTTTATAGTATTCATAGTTTCATCAATGTTTCAAGCCCAGAGCTTTCCAAATTTTTTGCAGTGATGAACCACTTGAAAAAAAAAAATAATAAAGATGCATTTTTGTTAGCCATTCCAATAATGTCACCCAAGAAATTTAACCGTCTTCAAAAATGTATTATAGTGCCCACGTTTTTAGCAATGAAAAAAATCACATATATATGGAGTTATCTGCCCTTGGCAGAGATCTACCTGCAATACCTAACACAGTTGGAAATCTCTTTAGAAACAAATTCTTTGTCACTTCCTCTTAGATCTCCTACAGAACTAGCAATAAGATAACCAATTGTTATCTTTATTGTATTTCTGTGTGACGTCAAAGAGGAAGCGACAAAGAATTTACCATTTCTGAAGAGACTTTCAACTGTGTTAGGAATTGCAGGTAGATCTCTGCCAAGGGAAGATAATTCCATATATGTGTAATTTTTTCATTGTTAAAATGGTGGACATCACAGTATCATATTTAAGTTCTTGACTAAAGATTATCTAGAATGTTGCTACATATGTTTGGAAAGATGAATAGAACTTTTCTGTTGAGCAACTAATATTTTTCTGCAATATTCATCCTTTTCAAAGAACATAACACAATGCTTTTTCGTAGATCACACAGATCAAACATTATACTTTAAAAGTTTCAGATCAAAATTCCACAACTGCGTCAGACACTGACTTGTTGATCCAAACTCGCATGTAGGTTTTTCAAAAAGTCTAGTGCCTGATAATGATAAAAGCATTTATGTTACAGAACCCATTTTTGAAAGCATTTTGATGACCATTGCAAACACTGGAAAAATTACAAATGGTGTAAACAAAATGACTGTCTACATCTACAAGAAACTCTCAAGTTCACTTACACAAACTTTTAGGTTCCACAAGGCTTTCATAGTCACTTTCTTGGAGGGATGCATTGCCAATCACTTAGATGTGTAAAAAACACTGAATTGTTAAGCTGGGATCCTCCTTATTTCTCGAATGATATTACAAGAGGTTATTGAAATTCAGTGCTGAAGATCACGTCATTGTTTTCCATCACAACAGTTTTAATTCCAAGACCTGCATGTCTCGTCATCGTGTTTTTAAATAATTTCTAACCAATTTATAAAATTTGGATGCATTTAGATGTTGATAATGGCCTGACAAGTTGAAATACATTCAATGCTTAAAAAATACACTTAAGAGAAAACAGTTAAATGATGCAAATTTGAAATTTTTCATTTTAGTTCACACAACAACTACTTATTTTTCAACATAATGTCTTTTTTTTTTGATGCACTTAACCCAATGTTTCAAAATGCATTTGATTAATGTTCTGTCATTGTCTATCATTTTTGTCTCCTAGCTTTATGGTAGCCATGATCATGAAGGTTCATTTTTATAAGAAAAACAAAAATTAACTGTTGACAAAATGCAGTTTATTATTATTGATCAATTGTTGGGATTAAATTGAATCTATTCTTTTTTTTTTTAAATGAATTTTCCCCAAAGTGAGTCGAGAAAAAGAAAAAAAGAAAACAAAAATAGACAAGTGGATGTCAAATATCGTTCATTGTTAATATTCACATCTGAGGTACAGTAAAAAGAAAAATCAACTTTTATCTAAAACAAATATTTGGCTTCCTTACAGGTGTATGTTAGAGAACAGAAGCACAGTATCTGCAAAAGAAATCAAATATACAAAATAGAACTGAACAAGCAAAGCTGTGTTTCATAGAGCGATCAATTAAAATATGAGAAAAAGAGGTAATCAATGAGGTTTTTTTGCCTTTTGTTGGGCAGTGATCTCTAGAAGGTATTAATTTTCAGAGGAAGTGTGACTAAGGGACCAATTTAGCATAAATTGTAAAAATTATAGACCGTAAATTTTTACCCTCTCTGAAAACCTATTAAGGGGTTAATTCATTAAAAAAAAAATTTTCTAGACACAATGAGGAGTAAATTTAAATTTTCAGCCCTTTTGCTCCATTAGTGCAGCCTGTACATATGACACATATATGCATTGCCAACCAGCCAGACCAATTTAAAAACTGGAGAAACCTATGTTAATAGTTCTTTTTGCTCGTCTCTAATATTTAAGATCCTCTTCTTTTGAGAATGGGTTATTTTTTCTTGGCCAAGTCAAGTCCAGTTCAGTAATAACTTCTGAGTTCTAATCTCTTCCGTTGGTGTGTTGAAATAGAAGACATATAATCTTGTTTTGCCCTCCATTCCCCCTGGGTTATAAACTGTCAATAAAAGATCTCCAGACAGTCCTGTCTTGAGATCTTCTCACTTTGAAGGATACCTGTCTCACCTCCCTGGGCTTATTTGCCTGGTTGGTCTCTCATCGGGATTTCTATTGTTAGGGATTTTTTTATTGGGGAATTGAATGCAGGAGTGCTCCTCCTTTCACACTCAGGCCTCAGACTAGCATCAACCTTATGGTGCCAGATGGATAAATGTTAATAAACCAGAAAATTCCATTTCAATTCAATGTATTATCTGAGGTTAGACCTAATCTGATAAGTGAAAGCAAAATGGATGTAACAATTGTGTGCTGAGGCTGCTGGTTTCATGAGAAACAATAACTTAATTTTCCCCTATGTCATGATTGAAGTGAAAATTGTCTTCAAATGTTCTAAAGACGTGTCTCAATTAGGAATATCTTCCACTACTTTTTCTTCATATATTTTTGCCGCTTTTCATTGCAGCGTTTTTTGGCAGATCAATTCATTGGCCAATACACCAGATAGCAGGAAATCAGAATGAAGAAGTAGCTTTAAGCAAGACTTGACCTAACCACACCTCATTTAATGGTTAAAGAATTGATCTGCTAAGGAAAAATAATTGCAATGAAAGGCAGCAAAAACTGAAGTAAAACTGGTCAATGTGAAATTATAGAAATACTTAATCTCAAATGTAACTTCAGAGTGTTACTCTAGCTAGATAGTCAATAATACAATGTGCAATAAAGACGTAAATGAAATTAACACTGGTAGAAGACAACAAATAAGAACCTTGCCTAATCATGACAGTTTTGATGGCCTAATTGGTTAAAGTGTCACCAATGAAAGACAAGCCCCTGAGGTATGGGATCCAAATTCTTGTCTTGTCCTGAGGCTGTTTTTTAATTCCAATTCTTGACAGTTTAATTCTACAGTCGAAAATTGATTGTTTCAAAGAAAGACAAGCCTCTGAGATATGGGATCCAAATTCAAGACCAGCCCCAAGCTATTTTTTTTTTATTACAATTCTTCACAGTTTAATTTTACGGTCAAGAATTGATTGTCTAAAAAATTTGCGATACAAAGCAACAAAATTTGATAAAGAAAATAACTCAAGATATTTGTAATTGTAAAAATGCCCCAGTTGAGAGTCATTGTGTCGATTGAAGAACAATTTTTCAATTCATCACGGGAATAAAAGAAACAATGAGAACAGGGAAGAAATTCTCAGCTCAATAATTTCCAAGTTTTAGACAAAGGAACACTGTGACTATATTTGTATGTTGGTGTTCTTTTACTCTTATTATACAATTTTTTCTGACTTTTTGCGTATAGTCAGATATAACTTAGGATCTTATTGTTGAATTACTTGAACAAAATTCCTTATTTTTGTTGTCTTGCTAACCATGGTTTGGCTGTCTGGCCTTCCTCAGATCTTAAATGCATCTTTGTTGTTTGGCTTAGTGAGATTCTAGAAATAAAACAAAAGAAAAATATTGAAGATTACCAGATGCGTCACTCACTTGAACAAAGTCCCTGACCAAAACAACAAAGATAAGGATACTACTTCAAAGAATTAATTGAAACAAAAGCAATACTTCATGACTCAGATAACACTTGGAAGGCTGGAGAACATAACAGCTGAAATATATTAAAAACAACGAAACCCTGAATACTAGTTCAAGTAATACATTGAATGATAGCTATGCTTCATCTTAGAACTCTTACATTTTAAAAAGACAGACATCTTTGAAGTTAAAATCTGTTTCCATGATTATTTTTTCAAATAACAATCAATTCAATCATCATTGGGATAATGAAGAAAAATGATAAGAAGAATGAAAACAGAACGCAATAATTTTTCTACACAGGATGAATGGAATATTAAGTTGACAGGAGAAAAGTCAAACCTATCGATGGATAAGAACATTATTTTCTTCACTGTTTATACCATGATTTTTCAGCAAACTGCTTCTCCTTCACTCAGACTAAATAAAATGTCCATTGGCTATGCAGAAGAATAATGTTAATTTGAGTGCATATTATCATTGTGCAACGGTCAGTTTTTTTTGTGCCAAGCATTGCCAGGATCTTCTGCTAATTTTAGCTATATTTCTAAAATGGTTCGGAGAGAACTACACATATCATCGGAGAGTACATTGTTGGTATACATGCTGCAGAGAAGGTGAAGACAGAAGTTCAAAAAGAAAGAACAAAACAAAAACTGGACAGTTGGGTTTTTTTTAATTTATTTTTTGTGGTTCCTAACCTTGATTCTGGTTTGTTAAGAAACATTAATTCAATTGGTCAGACATTGAATTTAAAGTCAGTATTTCCTGAACTAAGACTCCGAGAGAAAAGAGATGATTGATCTCTACTTTATCATCCAAGCTCTCCGTAAAATGTTTCTGTTTTAATCCATAAGAACCTTCAGAGCGAGAGAAAGAGAGAAAAAGAAAAAAAAAAGCAAACAAAAAAAAAAGGGCTTGATAAATGATGAAGCTAGCCACTTTTTTCTAACACCTATTATTATTAATCAATGTCTGCAAACTTTCTGTAAGTAGACTTTAGACATGCTGTATATTTATCTTGCCAATCAAATGGGAAGAAAACTGACAGGTTCCTTAACTTTCTGTCTGGTGTGAGTTCCTTAAACATAATTCTTCACAAAGTTAGAACCTGATTGACTATATTTACTTTAAGCTTCAATACAATCATTTCACTTGAATACTGTCATTGCTTTGAAATAGAAACCCAAAGAGAAAAATAGTTTCAACTGAATATTTAGTGCTAGCGTAGTATCCGTAAAAAACAATGGTATGATTTATGTACGGATCAGTACTTCTACCTAGGATCAGAGTATCTGTCTGCTTCGGATCAAAGTGTGTCTCCAATAAATATATATATATATATATATATATATATATATATATATATATATATATATATATATATATATATATATATATATATATATATAAATATATATGATATATATACATATGTATAATAAAAATCAGGAATGCAATATGATATAATGTAATATAATACAATATAATATAATATATTAATATATGTATATATGTAGATAGCAAGATTCTCAAATTTATAATAGTGAATACCCGTTTTATGGAACTTGTCTTCAGATTCTACTTTTGAACGATTTTGAGAATGGATTCTCCAAAAGATTTAGCATAGATGAAATTAAAAATAAAATCAATTCCAAAAATATCATTACAGAAAATATTACATTGATAAAGAAAATATCTTTTGCAAATTCTTGATTAAATAAGAATGGAACAATTACATTGGACTGATCCTTGAAATGAGTACAGGTAAGGCGAAGCCTTCATATTACGAATTTCCAATGAATATTCGTGGCATACACATGCAGTCAACATCACAGTGTATATCCTGGTTCTCTTTTACCATTGAGCATTGAAAGGTTGATATAAGAACTTAGTATGAAGCAAGACAGCATCACCCAAAATGTCAATCAGTATTCTGATAAGGGATTCAATTAAAGAATTTTGTAAAACTTAATTAATAGTGGCTACGGCAGAGACCAACCTGATTGATAGTGGCTTCAGCAGGAACAAAAAGAAACATAAAAACTGAGTAAGTTTGGCATTTAAGAAATACTAATCAGACATGTATCTTTGTTTACTAAGAATGGTTTAGTCTTGCACAAGGCCATGGAATTGGAGCATCAGAGAAGATTGAACTTATTACACTTGAAAATTGGTCTGTGTGACTGGCTTGCTAACCATCACACCATGGTAAGTGCCCAATGGTAAGTGTCACATGACAGACATCTTTTGGCAGCATACCTTGATGGGGGATGATCAATTAAAGAAATCAAAAGAGGGGATGATCAATGGATAAGTTATTTCTCTGGCCTTTTGTTGGGCAGTGATCAATAAAGAGTCAGAATTTTCAAAAATGAAATGTGAATGCCGCTTGACACATACTAAAGGACCAATTTAGCATAAGCTGAGATAGTTTTTTTCAAGACATAATATGGGAGTAAATGTTTAAATTTTCAGCCCTCTAGCTCTATCGGTATGGTCTATATACGTGATATATACATACTTACATAGTCAGCCACCAAGCCTAACATAAAAACTGAAGAAACCTATTGTGACAGTTTTTGTTGATCTTTTTTTTAGATTCAAAAGAAAGACAATAGAGGAAGCTCTATAAGAAGTTGTCACTGAATTACCATCATCATCATCATCATCATCATCATCATCATTATTCTTTTAACGTCCGTTGTTGGACATAGACCTTCCCCAGGATTCGCCACAATTCCCTATCATGGGCGTCGCGGAGCCAGTATTTCCTGAATCTGTCCAGTTCATCACTCCATCTTGTGTTCTGTTGGTCTTGGTTTCTCATGTGATCTCTGGGGATCCATGTCGTGAGACACGATGTCCATCGGTTGTCTTTCACTCTTGCAACATGGCCTGCCCATTGCCATTTGAGCTTTTTAATAGTTTTCTTCCTTATATACTGTGCTGTCTTGTGGTCTCTACATATTTGGAGGCAAAAAGACTTGGAGCCCTTTTCAGCTCCAAAAAAAGCCAAGTCAAGGTGATACCAGCCCATCCAAACTCTTTACAGCCTGCCTCGAGATGATCTTCCGAAACCTAGAATGGGATAATAAGGAATCAGAAGAGATGGCAAATACCAATCCAACATCAGATTTGCAGAGGAAATTGTCTTTTTGTAAAGAACTTTCTTGATCAACAAATACTATATGAGCTGAATGAAGAAAGAAACAAAGTTGACCTCCACATAAACCTCAGCAAAACAAACTTCATGTGCAACAAACATTGGAAATAAACACACAATGATCAAAATTAGAAATGCAAAGCTGGAGAGAGTAAGCCACTAAATCTACCTGGGAAAATAAATCTCCATGAAATCCTCAAAAGAAGAAAAAATCAAGCAGAGAATCACTTCAGGATGGCAAGCCTTCAGTAGAGCAAGCTCAACCTCCAAGAGACTGGCCCCCAACCAAGAGACTGACCCTCAATCAAGAGACTGACCCTTAAACTGAGAACCATGCTACATGCACATGAGAGAATTATGCTCAACATCACATGAAGAGATCACAAGATAATACAGCATATTAGAGGAAGAACAGGAGCCCAAGACATCATAGAATCCATTAGAAAACTCAAATGGCAATGGGCTGGCCATGTTGCAAGAATGTCAGACAACTGCTGAAGATCGAGATTCACAACATGAATCCCCAGAGATCAAACACAAAACTGTGGCTGGCAGAATATAGAATGGTGACACAAACTAGACAAGTTAGAAAAAGTATTGGCTCCTTGATGCCCCCAATAGAAAGGTATGGTGGATCCTGGGGAAGGTCTATGTCCAACGACGGACAGTAAAAGATTGATGATGATGATGATGATGATGATGATGCCCTGTCCTTTTCGATAGCAAAATTTGGAAAAAAAAATATTTTCCCTGAATTCCTCTCATTTATCACGCAGATTGTTTTTTTTTTTAACTCCTGTTGAAAATCTGGACAATGAGGGCGAAGGTAGGACAAATGTGGTTTTATTTATATTTTGAGCTATTTTCTGTGAAAAAAAAAAAAAATCATATGCCATGTATATGCTGGATGTATATTCCTGTGGAACCAAAATTCTTGGTAGTTGATTATTGAAGATTTCATTTGTCTTCTGCCCTCAGCAAATATCCAAAGAAGGACCAATTATTAACCACTCTAGTACAAAAATTCATCATTAAATTTCAATAAGATATGCCACGTCTTATTATTGAACAAACAAAGGAGACAGCTGAAATTCATTTACTTCAAATTTTTGTAAAATTATCATTAGAATGAATTGCAACTGAAAATTAATAACTATGACCCAGGGTATATCAGGAGTTTAGGGGGGGGGCAGAGGATGGGGGTCTCTCCTCCTCGAGGAGCCTCCTCCCACACTTAGAAACTGGTAAGTGAAACTGTTTCTTCAGTTTTTAAGTTGGTCTGTATGGCTGGCTAGGTATCTATCTCACCTAGAAGCCACACCAATGGTTCCATGTTTCAGCTCCATAGGTGACTATCGTGAGGATGCATTGGTGGTATACTCTTTTTTTAGGACTAATGGGACTTGATCTTGAAGGTTTAGTTTGCCCAACCAAAAGCTTGTCAACTTTGGGTGATTCTTCGCTTGATTTCTCCTCCTTTTGAGGAATTCACGGAGATTTGTTGTCATAGTTAGACATTGTGATATAATCTCACCATTTCTACATTTTCAATTTCGTTTGTTGTGTATTTATTTCCTATGTGATAGTGGTACATGACATTTGTTCATGTGTAGACCAATTTTCTTGCTTTCTTCATTCAGTTTGTCTGGAAATACAGTTCGTCTGGAAATTCAGTTCGTCTGGAAATTCATTTTAGCTGGAAATTTAAACATTTACTCCTTATTATGTCCAAAAGTCAACGAAAAAAGCAAGCAGCAGAATACAAATTGCCGCTCACTGTAGCATTTATCAACTTCAGGAAAGCCCTCGACTTGGTGGAAATTCCCATAGTGATGACGGCCATCCCTGTACAAGGTGTAGACCCTGTGTATGTCAGAGTACTGCAATATATATACAGTAACAGTAGCTCTTTCATCAGGCAACATGAAGATTTGGAGACTTTCCAGCTCCAAAAAGAGGTACAACAAGGTGATACTACCTCAACAAAAATGTAGACTGCAAAAACAAAGGAATCAGAATCGATAATGAAGATCCGAGCAATGTAAGATTTGCTGACAACATCATCCTTTTTGCAGAAGACCTCTATGATGCCCCAAAATGCCTACTAACATATCATTGGAGATGGACCTTCTCCATGATCCATCAGACCTCTCTATCATGGACATCTTTAAACATGACCATGTTTTTGCTATTTGAGTTTTTTTATTGGATTCTTTGATATCCCTGACTCCTGTTTTTTTCTCCTTTTATACTGTGCTGTCTTATGATCTCTCTATGTGATGTTGAGCATGACTGTCTCTTGTGCATATTGCATGGTTCTTAGTTTGAGGGTCAATCTTCTAGTTAGGATCCATGTTTGAGTTCCAGAGGGGACTATTGGGAGGATGTAATGTTTGTAAACCCTTCTTTTTAGGACTAATGATGTCACACATTCTAATGACATCACACCTCTTCCTTCCATCCTTTTTTCTGTTGTTTAATGTAACTGGAACCGTCCAACAGACCTACTAGAAAGCACCTAATGGAGATGCATGGACACATCTAAAAATGACTATTTTTATTTTTAGTTGAAATCGAATCTTTAACAGACAAAAAAAAAAAAGCCACACCTGTAATGTAATTATAGTCACACAATGCTTTAATATTTCTCTGAACAGCAAGACAATATGCATAATGGAATTTGTCATGATGCCAATCTCTCTGTCTGCAGCTAAGTAGGTCTTTGAACTTTGGGGACAGTTCCAGAAAAGCTACCAACTGTACGAACATATCAACTGGCTCTTTTTTTAGACAATGATATTAGTGAAGTTTGAGAATGTTATGATTAAAAAAAATTGTCTCCAGTCGTTGCAACACTGGGTAATAAATAGCCTGACTGTTTCTCAAATTAAAGAATAATATTTAAAGAAATTCTGAATATTATCCCTGATCTGATTTTTGAAGTCTTACATTTAATCCTCTGAACTTCAGTGTATACATATATATATATATATATATATATATATACATATATATATATATATATATATATATATATATATATATATATATATATATGTATATATATATATATATACATATATATATATATATATATATATATATACATATATATATATGCATATACATATACAAATATATATATATATATATATATATATGTGTGTGTGTGTGTGTGTGTGTGTGTGTGTGTGTGTGTATTGTTGACTCTTTGCTAAATCCTTTAGCTTTGATTATTTGAAACTGTGGCTTAAAACCATAGAAGAAGAAAGATGTAAGCCAGAATCCCATATATATATATCTATATCTATATATATATATATATATATATATATATATATATATATATATATATATATATATATATACATATATACATATATACATATATACATATATACATATATATATATATATATATATATATATATATATATATATATATATATATATATATATATATATATATATATATATATATATAAAGTCTAGGAAGCTGCACAGCTTTTAACACTAAATATATAAAACAACTTCTATTATTTCAGTCACTTATTTCCCAAAATTTGTTCACATAATTCATTCAATTTTTTTCTGTGTTTCTTTATGTTTTACACAATATCTGATATTATGGTACTTTGTTTATGTATATATATATATATATATATATATATATAAATATTTATATATATATATATATATATATATATATATATATATATATATATATATATGCATATATTTATATATCTATCTATACATACATATATACATATATATATATATATATATATATATATATATATATATATATATATATATATATATATATATATGTGTGTGTGTTATGAATTTCATTGTTTTGTCTGATTCTCAGTCAAAAAAATTCCGTAAAATGAGTCACTTTTATACAAAACTGGAAAAAGGAAAAACATCCTCAAGTAGAATTGGTGCAAGGACTGAATGAGTTATGCCTGATACAGTCAGTTAAGAAGGGTTGGAGTGGTAATTTGTTGTTGGAAGATATATATTCACAAGTGTCTACAATGCAAGTGAAGAGAGAAAACTCTGCCAGGACAAGCTTGGGAAAAAGATATCTATTTTGCTCAATAGTATTCCCAGCTAACCTTCTGAAAACTTTTTTTCACTCCGTTCTGAAACACATTGTTCTGTTTAATCATTTCAATCAATGAATAAATACTATTTTTATTATTTATTAAAAGTAGTATTTGCCGATGTTGTCTCTTCTGGCAATGCAAATATCACTAATAAAAAATTAAGGTATATTGATTCCAACCTCCAAACAGAGACCTTGATTGGTTATGATAAAAAAAAGGGTTGATGAGATGTATAAAGGAGATGATATATCATTGGCTTAAACAGAAATGGGGGAGAGGATTCTGGACTAATACTAAATAAACTTTTTTTCCCCAGGGCGTGACTCAGACCTGGAATCCAGGCTGCTCTACTGTCAGCCTGCTCCTCTGAGGGGGTAGCAGACTTCGACAGCATATGTTTGTTTCTGTCAGAGTGTCTAGGACTGGTGCTCAAAGTTGCTGACAGCTGCACTGTCCTGATGATTGGTGTTGAAAGTTGCAAACAGATGTACTGTTCTGAAGAGCTGGGCCTAAAGTCACAGACTCTTGCTTTGTCCTAATTCTCCTCATAAGTGACGGTAGAGCTCTACAGCTTACTCTGGCATCAACCAACTCTGGAATATACGTCCAATAGTTCAATGACTGATCAGCCTTACCGTCAGAATGTTCCCATAGCTGACACATGCATTGGCCAGGATAAGGATACTCAAACCTAGGGCCATTGCTCCTATTTGAACCATATTGATGGATCATAAGATGCAAAGCCTCAGTTTAAGGGTGATGTTGGCTCTCATACGTTGCACTTTACCTCAAAATTCCATTGTGAAGCCTGGAGGGTTATTCTGCACACAAGCCCCACTATCAATTATATTATTGCCGTGGAAAACTCTACCCAGAAATTTTTGTTCATGGAGCCAAGCCATCATATATATAAATACATATATATATATAAGAAAAAGTTGTTATACAAACCCTACCTATAAAAACCATTGTATGGTATTTCATTTGTAAAATTTATAGCCATCAGACTTTCCATGACCTGTAAGGATATCAGAAATGAAGTTCCTTGACCTTATTACCCCACAATCTTCACTATCACCAACCCTCCCACACAATCTAATGCTAAACCACTACCCTACAACTCTGACATCTTATGGACTTTCTGAGACTTACTACTACTATATCCTGTTACAAACCAACGAAGACTTCATCATAGACAGAACAAAGTCCCACACATCATTATGACCCAGAAGGAATCCTCCTACACAATTCCAATTTTTGCTTCAAAAGCAAAATATCTGATGTTATACTTATTTACTACGGAAACCTTTTAACCACTGAAAGGTGCACACACGTACACTACATGCTACTGAAGATAGGAACACCTCCCAAAACATATTTTGCACACCAATTAATTCATTTATGGATCAATTGATTAATAAACAAAGTCTCCAGACACTCTTGCTCCTGAACCTGTTTCATTCCCTTCTGTTCACATATATGTATATACATAGAGAGAGAGAGAGAGAGAGAGAGAGAGAGAGAGAGAGAGAGACAGACAGACAGACAGACAGACAGAGAGAGAGAGAGACTGCCAAGTGGGTGAGATAGTTGTGCCTTTTTCACTTGTAGTAATAATCAGCTATATCAAAGCTAGGATTTATGATGCTGAATTTCAAGACAGCAAACCCACACAAATACACTTCGAAAACTAGCTCAATAAAATTCTCCTAATCCCAATTAATATTGTGTCTGACAAAACTCTGCTAATCATATAAGGAAGAACAGTTTCTTAAATTATTGTTCAGAATGTTGAGCAACAGATTGTGTTTGGATGAAATGTATTCTAGATTCATAGCAATTTTTCAAAATATTTTACAAGTGTTAAGTTATTAAGCAAAGAATGATGTTATCAAGTTTAAAAATATATATATACTTTGAGAAAGGAAGTAACTTTTTTAGCTTCAGTTTGTTTTTTTCCCCTTAGAGACAAACAAAAAGTATTTATTCTAGTTCCTGTTGTGAAGTCAATGAGCAAAAAAATCCATAGAATGAAGTTTATTTATAAAATCAATATGTCAGTTATTTAATGAAAACATCAAAATCAATCTAATTAGCCAAATGATCAATTACTTAAAAGCAAATGTCAAATGATATATTGAATTGGGATTTATTTCTGTAATTAGTTCTATGAAACATATCCTGATATTTTTCTAGATTTTAATAACCAGAGAAAAAATAAATTAAAAGAATGAAAAGCTCATTTACTTTTTAAAGCATCATTTGACTTTTGAAGTGTGATTTTTTAATACTGCATTTTTATCTTCATTCGTCTAGAAGCGCAGAAGTTTATATTCTGTCCAACCATTCTGTTGAGTACCCAGGGTGATATGAAGTAGTTTGAAGTAGAAGAAAAAATGAATGTGCCTTTAAGAGTTGAATCGAGTTATATGCTCAACAGTAACATCAGAAAAATTGCTAAAATGCCTCTTTTGTCTTTAATACTAACCAATATCCTTAATGTTATAATGTCCTAAGAGATACCAGCTTACAAACATAGTACATCAAGGTTGAGACCAAGGTCTTTTTGATCTTTCGAAGATCTGAAAGTAATAAAAATAAGTTACTATATTCAATTAGATGACAATCACTCGATGAAATAACTATCTATGCCAAGAGAGAGATCAAAATCTAATCTCTTCTTCCTTTGCCCATTGCCCAAACTTTCAAAAGATTTTGATTGAAATCTATTGAGAACTTTTGGGGATATTGTGTTTTCATCTAGACAGATGTAGCATGAAATTTCAATATTTTGGCTTATGCAGGTTTGTTTTAATATTTTCCATTTTACAGTCAGTTTATAATTCATTTTGCTCATTTTCCAGTAATATGTAGATAATGGTGTATTATTTTCATATTCTTAGTGCATAAGGGATGATATATGGTAATGTAAGTTTGAAGGGCATTTCAGATATTCATATATAATATTTTACTTTGAGGAGTTTCTCTTGGGTTGATATTCTATATTCGATCCAAGACATTTATTTTGCTGAGGGCAACTATTTTTGTTTGTACAATTGCAGTCTTGTTTCTTCTTGTTTATGTTTTTCTTATTAGTATTCTTTCTAATTATCATATTGTAATGTTTTATGATAAGTGCAATAAAATTTTTGGTACAACTGAAGCTAATTTTTAGTTTGTTTTCATCAAATATTTTATTTAGTGAGTTGTTCGGGGAAAACATTTTTCTATTAATCAAATGAATATCTTTCCCAAGTTAGTTTTTACTTGTAGGTTAAATCGTGGTGTATACCAGATGATTTTTCTATTTCTATTTTTTTTCTTGTGGTTTCTATGGTTCTTGCTATTGGATTTCACTTTTTTGTTGTAATTAAAGTTTGTTTCAGTGAAACCACTATTTATCAAGGCTTTGGTGTAGTCATTTTTGACTATGTTAAATATAATTTAATTTGAGAAGTCATATCAATCTCTTTCAGCTGATTCATTAAATGGAAATTGTCCATGAATCCTAAAAAGAAAAGTATACAACCAATACATCCTCCCAATAGTCACCTATAGAGCTGAAACATGGAACCTAACCAAGAGACAGACTCGCAAACTGAGAAGCATGCATGAGAGAATCATACTCAACTTCATATGGAGAGATCACAAGACAGCACAGTATATCAGGAATAAAATAGGAGTTAGAGACATCATAGAATCTAATCAAAAACTTAATTGACAATGGGCAGGCAATGTTGCAAGAATGGCAGACAACCAATGGACATCACAGCTCATATCATGGATCCCCAGAGAATAGATGGAATACAAAATGGAAAGATTAACTAGATTCAGTAAATACAAGCTCCGCGACGACTATGAGAGAGAAATGTGGCGGATCCTCAGGAAGGTTTATGTTCAGCAACAGACAATAAAAGACTGATGATGATGATGATGATGTTATCAATCAAGTTTTTACACATTTGGAGATTTTTTTAAAGATTTTATTTGGGTGGTTAAAGCTGATTTTAATGTACTTAATCATAGCATTTTTTTCTATATGGTTCATAAGTGTTATTATTTAAATCAAAAGTAATGTCTAAGAAGTGTAAAATTTTAATATTAGCCTTGATTTCAACCTCAGGGTTCATTTTTTTCATTTGTTTTATCATATATTTTTTAATATTTTTGCATTTTTGTGCATTACAATTTTTTACAGTTTATAGGCCGATGATGACTGATGATGATGATGATGATGAATTATACCGTTGTCCCGGTATAATCCTGTAATTTTAGAATCAAATTTACGGGTGAGGTTTTATGAAACATACAGACCATTTAAATTTGACATTTGGGCTGAATCAAGGCTGCCCATCAAGACATCAAAATTACAGCTGTCATTTTTTTCATCTGTTGTCCTTGGTTGTTGAATAGTACTGTACATCTACAGTGTTAAGGTATTTCAATGTCTCTATTGTTGATGATGTTTTGGCAAATTCCACGATTTCCTCTAATATGCCTTTGGATATGGAGGGGTATAAGTCCATGATGTCAATCTGCATAAAAGCGCACATACGTTTCTTTTTAATGTTACTAAACCAGGTGATGGTATCATATAAGTTAATTCATTATTGAACAGGAATTTTTTTGTTCTTAATAAGACCTTTCAGTGTTGGTTTTAAAAAGATTCTTCAAAAATGTAACCATAAGGAACTGGACCCTTACTGCAATCAACACGAAAAAGAAGACAATCAATGTATGTGTGTATGTCCAAACACAGCCAAATCACATTAGATACATTAGTGTTCATATGGTCAACAAAGTTAAGCAATATTGAATTTGGCCAGTATCTAGATAGGAAAGCATCTGGGAATACCCGGTGCCATAGCCAGCTGAGGAGCCATTCCCTGTGGCCATGCTTTTTCTCTGAATGTATTGAACCTTTCTCTCCTTTGGGAGTCTTCAGTTTGGTTGAGAGTGGGAAGTGGAACTTTGGCTCAATACTTCCTCCATTCTAAGCCAATAGGTATAGTAGGTAAAAGCTGTTCAATAATCAACCTTTGCTTCAAATGTCGAAATACTTATACCATTTAACCTCATAATCTGTCTGAAATTGATTAGATTTCAAAAATTTCCCCATTAGGTGGGTTTCTTTGAGGCTCTTCTGCATTTCCTCAATTCTTTCTTTGCACTATACCACAGTACAGAATGCTATAAAAAAATTTATGAAATATATGAACTTATTTTGGTAATAAAATATTTCAATGAATTCTCTTTTTTGATAGAAAAATTGTTTTAATGAACTGCTATTTTACTAAAAAGTTTTATGATGAAACATTGTTCCATAAAAAGTCTCACTATATATATATATATTAGCATATACCTATGAAGAAAGTGTCTTTCATGAATAGTTTGGCTCTTATAATTCATCATCATCATCAACATCATCATCATCATCATCAGTCTTTTATCGTCTGTCATTGGACATAGACCTTCACCAGGATTTGCTACAATTCTCTATCATGGGCATCGCGGTGCCAGTATCTTCTGAATTTATCTAGTCCATCTCACCGTCTCGTATTCTGTCGGCCTTGGTTTTGCATGTGATCTCTGGGGATTCATGTTCTGAGTCGTGATGTCCATCTATTCTTGCAACATGGCCTGCCCATTGCCAATTGTTAAATAGATTCCATGATGTCTCAGACTCCCATTTTCTGCCTAATATACTGTGCTGTCTTGTGATCCGTCCATGTGAAGTTAAGTATGATTTTCTCATACATGTGTTGCATGCCTCTCAGTTTGTGGGTAATTTTATGCTTTTTAAGTCTCAACTCAACTCAAGTCTTTCCAATGTGTGATCAGACATAGACTGCTGAGAGTTTCTATGGTATAATCTTCATGTCACAACGGACAATTTCATATTTTCAAAAACCAATAATTGTTTTACTAGCTATGTTATTCTTAACTACATGGACCAATCCATTGTAAGTTTTATGTTGTATTGGGAATAGAGCAGGACAGCAATGCAATCAATTATGCAATCAAACCTACTATTTGCATGCATGATTTTTATATGGATAGTACCATATATACATTGAAAAAAATTTTCAGCCCTCTAGCCCCCTTGAAGTATGTGTGATACATAGATAGCAAGTTAGTTAGGCAGCCAGAACAACTTAAAAATTAAAAAAACCTATGTTGATAGTTTTGATGATAGTTAGGAAGACCATGGCACAGTAGATCACAGGGCGCATTGAATGAATATGATTTTTTACAAATGTAAAAAAACAACACAATGGCTACGACTTCTTTTTCTTGAGTAAACACATCTTATTTTGTGAAAGACTTGCCTGCTTGAGCATTACTGTGTAATGTGTAAGCTAAGGAACCTAATTTTAATCCAAAAGTAATATTCAGGTTCTTTTACTTTCATAATTGACCCACAACTATTCAGAACTTTCTAATTATGCTATATTAGATGAAATTAAGATTGTGTTAGAATTTTTCCTTTCCAAAACTATAATCATTGTGCTTGCTCTTTAGAAAGTTGTAAGATTATCATTCAGAATAGAATATGTGGGGAACAGTGAATATGAGCGCAGTGAATGGGGACACAGTGGATCACTTCTGGAACTGACCCACTTTAATTCTTCGTAAAATTTAATCCTGTCAATTCATTTCATGTAGTTTACTTGGAAAATAAAGGAGTAATTTAATTTTACGTTTTTATCATTTTTTTTTCTTTCCTTAAATTGCTTTTGAGTTAAATGTTTCCTCCAGTGAGCCTAACTTTTTTCATGATCATTTTTTGTAGCAGAGACCATAATTCAATAATTCTTTGATAAAATGCGTGGCTGTTTTCTGTCTCATTCACTGTGTTCCAAGTCTGGGACACAATGGATTAGAAATAATTAAAAAAACAAGTGCCTGCCAGCCAAGAGAAATTACTTCCTTGTTTTCATAGAAGCTATTTCACAGCCAGCAGAGTTGATCTTTCTTTTTCCTTACCCAAATATATTTATAAATTTAGCTTCTATCTAAAAATAATTTTATTCTGATCAACTGTGCCTAGGTTCCCTCTATGCTTACATTTCCCTTTTAGGCGTTGCTGTTCATCTGAGAGTCTGCGACAGACATGGTTTATACTTCCAAAGCCTAACGATAATAATAACATTGTAAAAAGGAAGCTTTGATGCAAAAAAGACTGATTATCTTTCATTGGACGTCATCAATATTTTGGGAAGTTTCACCACTGAGAAAACTTTGAGAGGTGTGAACCAACGGTAGTCTGATGGTGGAACATCAGGGGAGAAAGGCAAGTGAACTGTGCCTGCCTCAAATTCTAATCATCAACTGAGTTTTTGTTGTTGAATAAGTGCATTATCAAACTGCAGAATGACATCTTTTCTATTAACCAACATTGGATATTTTTCAGTTAAAACTTGGTTTAAACCTTCAAATTGTTGACAGTAGATGTTAGTTGTGATGATTTGATCTTGTTCCAAAAACACAAACTGGACTATGCTTGTAATATTCCACCAAATGTATAGCATGATAATTTTAGCATAGAGAATGGTGCTTGACTAGGGCTTTGTCCGTTTTCTGTTAGTATATAGAAACCAATTCTTTTCCCCAATAATAATTCAATGAAAAAACAGTTCCTTTGCCTGTTCGTTCAACTTTTATCTCTGTTTATAGCTGTAAGTTGATATACAAACCTAACTCCTTATCTGTTGATCTTCCTAATACATTGAAGATGCTCTTGTGCAGTTGACCATGTTGAATTCAGTTTTCCTGATAATTCTTCAATGGTTTGCCTCAATAACTTACCGCAGCAGATTGTTGTTCAGCTCCATTTCCAAAATTATGGGAATTGGTGAGGGTTGATATTACCTGATTGGAATTTAGTGAACCAAAGTTGGCATTTGCTGGCGTGTACTACATTAGGATAAACATTGCAAATCCTTTTGGATTCTGTTGTTGCATTGTTCCCAAGACAAATTTCATAGACAATCAAATCACGAATATGGCTCACTTTAATTGTTTTCATCTTGTACGGTTGTAACTGAAAGAGGAATTATTATCAGAATTTGAAGAAGCCCAGTCAATTCATATGGAAGCATATTTAATTGTTGGTGGTGTCAAATAAATAACATTTAGAGTCAAGTTAGATGAAAGCTACATTACTTTCTAATATCACAAGCATACAAATAAGTGTGCATATATATATATGTGTATATTCTTTTTTTTAAAGGGAGATTTTCTGTTTTCAATACTGATAAAAATAGAGTTCATATAAATAAAAATATAAGATATATTTTCAAGATAAATTTGTTTTGTTCTTTATTCTATACTTGATAAAGAACCAAACAAATTTGTTGGAGAATGATTCTTACATTATATATATATATATATATATATATATATATATATATATATATATATATATATATATACATATATATATATATATATGCACCCATTATAAAATAAGACATACATACAATATACAACAATAGCATATAAACAGGAATATGTGTGTATATATTCACACACAAACAAGGTATATCAGTGGCTGGAATTAAATTTCAAGTTCTATTCAGTAAATGCAGCTTTAAAGTTACTGGTAAATTCAAATCATATTCCGTATGAGTTGCCAAGACTTTCAGGAACGCATATTGGTTCTTCCTATTTCCATCCAGTTGACTATGGAGAAGCATAAAGAAAAGGATTTTCTCATGCCTACGGCACTTGGCAAAGTCTATAGATGATGATCCAAGCACCTATCAGTATGAAATGATTCATATGCAGGACACTTTCCATACAAATAATTATCCATCTTGCATAATATCAGGTTCTGCTAATAGACAAAAGGATTCAGTGGTTAGTCTACCTTATATCAAAGGTATAGCTGATATATGCAGAAATTCTTTGCAATGTACAATAGCAGAAAAGCAACCAGAAGCAACTGGAAAATCTGGAAAAATATGACCAAATATGTACAAAATCTCATACAGTTGTCATAAGGAAAGGAGGGTTAAACCCATCACCTGCAAAACACAAGGCTCAAAACATACAACAAAGAAAAAAATCAGCAAATTGGCCACAACAGATTAAACAAGGTGTGAAAAAACATCACCAAACTATTTGAAACAAATTTACAAAAATAAAAATGTAACCACGTTTGAAATTGAAAAAAAAAACAAAACTGGAAGAATCAATATATCAAGAAGACTAATCAACAATCCCAGAGTTGAAATAAATAACACAGGAGAAACAGCATTCAAGAAGGTCACAGAAATTCTTGATGTTACTGCTAAGGTATATGAAACAAAATATCAGTAACATGTCTGTAATATCCCATAATTCTATACTTTCCTTTGGAAAACCATAGAAGCAAGCTCAACTTAGAAGGGAGAAAGAAACAAGCCACACTAAAAAGATATGGAGTGAAGGAAATTTGCATATTTGGCACCACCAAAAGATCACCTAAACAGATCTGGCATGGAAATAGCGCTAAGCAGAAACTTAAATGATGTTGACGAACTATTACAGTCAATAATTGAACACCTATACTGTCAAAATTTTAAGTTATGTAAAAAAGATTATGTAGAAGAATCAATATGGTCAGAATAAATTCTATTTATGACATCACTGGTGTTTTCCATTGGGAAACATATAAATAGTGTAGAAAATCATCTAGAAACATCCTGGAGAACCTAGATATAATAAATAAACTTGTCAAAATGAGGCCCATGAAAGGTTTTTTTCAAAAAATCTAAAGAGTAATTATAGGGGTCTAGTGGAGCACTTATGCTAATTTTCAAGTCTGTACACAAAACAGTATGGCCAGGAGCACTGGAACACTCATACAAACATAGAAAAATACATATTACAACAAAAAATATAATCTGTAAGGACCACACTCATCAAAAAGCAAAGACAAAAGAGAAAACATGGCCTATAAGACTTTGAACAGATTAACACATTCACTCCAAGAAGATTTGGAAATAAATTGGCAGAAATGTGGGAGAAACAAAATGTATTTTCATCTCAAAATCCATTGAATCCAAGGAAGTTTCATAGACTTGAGTGATGTAATTCAAAAACTATTGCTTGTCATCAATATAATTATAATAATTTTCATTAAAAACAGTTGTCTTCAAATTCTGGTGTATCTAACATAAACGAACATATATCATGCTGAAATCATCAGTTATAAAGGGAAATTCATATGAATTCAATCACAGAGAAATTGTGATCACTTTAGGAGAGAGTCTTTTAGATAATAAAAATGAGCAGATAACATTAAGCAAAGGTCATGATAATTAGAACTCTTCACAATCATTATTATAAATTCTCATTCGTTGTTATGAATTCAGTGTTTTAAATCTATTGTAATAAACATATTCATATAAAAATGAATACAAAATACAATGACTTTTTCTATTGATTCTCTATTCATTTTAGATAAAGCATTTGGACTGACTGATCTTGATAACAGTAAGTATTCTATAAAATTATCCATGATTATAATAATCGACTTCCTCCGTAACTATGAAATATTTGTTTCCTTAGCAAATGGAAGCAAAAGCATCAGTGATAGTGGAACAAAAAACTGATTAATTTAACAAAGTGAAAATAAACACAGATGTATTGGATGACAATTGTAATTTCACACGTGATGAATTCTGGAAGTGCCTATCACATTACATATGCACTAAGCAATTTGTAGATAGAGAATACTGAGAGCTGAACGGATAAATTCGGCAGCTCCCCCAGTTGGCTACTCAATCATGGAGATTACCATGCTCACAGCCGTCTATATGAATTGACTGATATAGATATGAAAATGTCCTCCAAAATTAAGAACTGAGATTTGATGGATATTGGGGCTTTTATGTTTGTCCCCATAAAAGGCTATTATCCATAATTGTAAAGTACGGAAGCCTAAAGAGAAAAAAAAAGATGAAGATGCAATATCATATTCTGAATTTTTGAAACAAGGTATTGTTACTATTTTACATTAATTCTTAGGGAACAGCTTCCTCTTTAGTTTCATGAATAAAAATTGAGTTCTACAATTCCGTAGAAAAAACACCAGATATGACAGTTACAAATAATGTGATGGAACCCCCATTGGATCAGGAAAAGGGTTCTGTTCAACATTCTCACAGAAGTTACAAAATGCAACATTGTGCTAAAGACTACAAAGATGAAGAAGCTGGTCAGATGGAATCACTGAATAATAATAAAGGTCATGTTTTTATATTTCTTTATCAAATTTGACATGTGAATCAACTTTTAATACAATCAATTGTTTCTCCTGAATGACTCTAATTCTTTAATGTTTATTTTCTTGATGATTTTCTTTCAATTGCTCTGCCTCAAGGAAAACAAAAGACCAAACAAATACGCAGTAAAGTTTTAACAAACTTCGCAAATCAAAATAATAGTTCCTTTAATATGTTTCTCAGTTACAGACCAGACTGTACAATCAGTGGCGACACTAGACAGAGCTACCTTGCCAATGTTTTCCTGATCATTTTTAGGTATCTTTAGATAATGTTTTTAAGGTTTTCTAGGGTCCTTCAAATGTATTGCTCCCCCAAAGCTCTATTTTCGTCTAAGCAATACTTAATTTCATGCCATCTATTCTTCAACTATAGCTAAATTACTTGGTACACTTTTCAATACCAGAAACTGATGAATTGAACACTTTGGTAAACCCTCGTGAAAAAGTTGAAGGGGGCATGTTTTTAAGATACAATTTCACATAATCAGGGAAGGACTTTATGCTCACCCAGCATTATAAAAATTAATCGCATGTTGGATTTTTTACAACATTTTGGTCAAATCGTCCTTTGGCTTTCCTCAGTTGTATGATTAATCTAAAAGAAGGCATTTCTTAATAATAGTACTTCTGGATCTGGATGTATGTGATTCCTGCAGGCTGCACCAATCTTTTTCTCTTCTTTCCATAAACTGGAAATAAAAGTTACACATTTAGAGTTGATCTGTATACATGTTAATCTCCTCAATACTTTCATGAGACAGTAGATACACATTTTTAGAGCACAGGTATTCACATTGCGTAAGTTATCATATAATGGCTGAGCTGATGCAGCTTCTTGTCAGACTCAATGAGCAATTTCCTTCCCCCTACACAATCTATTATTTGAATCGAATAATCCCAAAGAGAGTTATGTGCCCCTTTTCTTCCCAAATTTGTTCAGCCTTGCTTGACTTCATGCTAAAACCTCCATGGCTTTCTGGAATTCTTTAGTCTAAATTCCAGGGTTTTGGGTTTGTTTCTCCCTCGTATTTCCCACTACAATTGCATAGAATCATAAAAGTTCTATGAGAGAAGAATTATTTTGCTATGAAACAAATTACAGTTATCCCTTGCCATTTGCGGGTTTTCCATTAACGGTTTCAATGATGCATGGTTCAGTCTTGAACAATTTAATGCAAATATTTTTCGGGAGTTTTGTGGTATACCAGAAACCAAAAAACACATCATAGAAAACACTCTGTACTGTATAGCAAATGTAAAAAGTTTCGGAAATCATCAATGTATCGTAATAATCTTTGCATCAATAATAGAAATCAAGATTGTAGAAAATTATCAGATAAAAATTATTTATATAGACAACATAAACCCGGTTAAATTCTTATTGTACTTGATAACTTGAACTTGTTTAATGTTTACGCTTGGGAACTGATTACTCAAACAGTATATTAAAAATTAAAAAGTTTTTCCCAATTCACTGAGCTGTAAACAAATTAATCTATTTATTTTTTAGCAGATAAAGTATTGCAAATCATTATTAACCATGCTTTTCATTTTCATGCTGCTATTTGCATTCATTTTGATATCTTACGATATTTTTTAATAACTCCTCTCAGGTCAGACAAATTTTTTCAAAAAGCAACATAGATATTGAAATGTAGATAAATAGTGGCATAAAAAGTGAAAAAAATAATTGATAATCACTGCTTTGAAGTATCATGAAATTTATGGTTATCATTAATTTACTATATATTTCTTTACTAATTTCTACCGTGTACTTTCAAGACTGAAATGGTTGGGGCAAAGGTCAGAAAAGTTGAGGCTTCAATGCACTCATGGTCCTTTGGGGCCCTTGACCCGATGAATGTTAATGATGAAGGATAACTGTATAATGAAACTGGGATGGGAATTCCTCTATATGTGGCATAAGTTCCAGACTTATCACCTTGCTCAATTCCATGCATCATCATCATCATCAGTCTTTTAACATCCATTGTTGGATAAAGACCTTCTCCAGGATTTGCCACACTTCTCTATCATAGGCGTCACGGAGCCTGTACTTTCTGAACTTGTCTAGCTCGTCTCTCCATCTAATATTCTGCCGGCCTCCGTTGCGCATGTGATCTCGGGGGATCCATGTCGTGAGTCGTGATGTCCATCGCTTGTCTGCCATTCTTGTAACATGGCCAGCCCACCGCCATTTGAGATTTCTAATAGATTCTATGATGTCCCTGACTCTTGTCTTTTCTCGGATGTACTGTGCTGTCTTGTGGTCTCTCAATGTGAGGCCCAGCATAATTCTTTCATGTGCACGTTGCATAGTTCTCAGTTTGCAGATCTGTCTCTAGGTTAGGTTCCATGTTTCAGCTCCATAGGTGACTATTGGGAGGATGCATTGGTTATGCACCCTTCTTTTTAGAATTAATTGGATCACTCTTTGATAAGTCAGTGGTTCCAACAAGTTTGAAGTATCAAAAAATTTGTCAAAAAATTGAATCAAATCAAAACAAGAATCTTTGTGATGGAATATACAATTTTGTTGAAAGTTTGCAAAAATCTAGTGGCACTATGATCAGTCGGTCCTTTCCTTCTTCATACACTAAGAAATCACCAATACCCACAACAGACCAGACATTTATATGAATCTATCCGGACTTTGCCTAGCCGTTACTGTTTATAGTAGAAACTCGAAATTTTGCAGACACACTCCCTTCAATGAGTAGGGTAAATGCTTTTTGTTTATCGAAAATACCCCTCCAAAATAGGTTTTCAGAGGCGACTTCAATATGCAGTGAAAGTTTTTTTACAATTTAGTCACAAGTTTGTTCCTGCTTTTTTCTTTTTGAAACTTTAGACCTTTTTCTAGGGATTATAGCCTATCAAAAGGCAGGAGAAAGAACATTCATCGATCACCTGTTTTTCCAACTTTTTAATTGATCACCCCCAACAGAGCATAAATAGGTGGTGATGATTCATGATGTCCTTTGGAATGCTAGTCTCTTTTTGCATTTCTTTTGCCAGACTCTGTTTCCTCTTTTTTTCTTTTTTTTTTTTAAAAACTGGAAGTAAGCAACTGAAAAAACAAGGAAAAAAAATTATACACAACTCGTTTCACTGAGAAATATTTTTCAATCAGACTTGTAGGCTGAATTGATCTGAGCTGAATGCTACATATCCTGAAAGAATAAGCAATGTTATTTTGATAGACAAGGACAAGCAGTTAACTGCTCTGG